>JASDDO010000024.1:186604887-186981080 GCA_030015575.1 Agapanthus africanus
ACGTTGGGTAAATTCTCCAAATCAATTTTGAGTCCAATTAAATCAATTAGAATCTCTCAATGAGAGATTTTCTTAAAGCCAATTAACAATTTGCTTCCACTATATAAAGGATCCGAGACTTCAAGTCTCAAAAAGGACACACAGAGAGAGACCACGCGGACATATAGAGGAAACTCCCCATAAGCTTTTGCAAAAAAGGACAGAAGGCTCTCCAAAATGACAGAGAAATTAATTCTCAAAGAAGAAAGAAGATCTCCTTCCTTCAAGACACTAGGTAAAGAAAAAGAGATAAAAATATCTCCTTTGCCTAGTATAATGGAAACAAGGGTTTAACCCTTTCATATAAGAACTTAGTTCTTCCTCTGGTTTGAGATTTTCAAAAGCAAATCTTCCCACAAGTTGAGAATTTAATTCTCATCGGGGAGATTTTGTTCTTCAGACACAAAACTTGGGGAAAAGAACTAGGTTGAAAAGAAAGAAAAAGAAAAAGAACATGTGTTCTCGGAATTTAATTCCTCCGAAATTAGGGTTTAACCCTACATAAAGAACTTAGTTCTTAAAAAATAAAAGAAGAACTTCGTTCTCCAATTAAAAAAATAATGATCCAAGATCTTCAAAACAGAAATCTTGATGATCATCAATGACAAAAATGTCATTAACAGAGATTAATATCTCTAAAAACAAGAAGAACTTGGCGTCTCATGTGAAACACACGTGAGCAAAATTAGCGCTTAGCACTGTTATAGCGCCTCACGTGTTCCCCACGTGAGTGCTTAAAACAAATAAAAGAAGAACTAAAAAGCCTCACGTGCTTCCTACGTGAGTGTCCAAAGAGCAAAGAAAAAACTCCTTTGTGTTGATTAGGCAGCCATCAAATAAAGCAGCCCAGGACCCTAAAAATAAAGCGGTCACGTGAAATACGCGTGAAACACTCTTGGAAGCCCAAAATCTGGCGCCTCACGTGCTTCACACGTGAGCACCAGAGCTCTAGCCAAGTGCTTAGCAATTCTGTCTAATATAACGGGGGTAAACAAACAAAACCCGAAATCAATGCTCAGAACCTCACGTGCTTCCCACGTGAGTGCCATGCAAAGTGCTTAGCACTCTATAAATAGTTAAAATGACTAAAGTTCTTAGCATAGATTGGGCAGCGCCCATATCTGAGCGCCTCACATATTTCATACGTGAGCGCAAGAGAAAATTAGTGCTTAGCACTATAGTAGCGCCCCACATGAAACACACGTGAGCACTATATATATCAGTGCTTAGCACTGCTCGGTAGTATAGAAACCCAATCTCAGCCTAAATTGGCTAAGTTTCCTGAGGTTAAAACCTCTTTGATTTTAAATCAACCGAGTCCATATTACTCATGATTTCCAAACCGATCTTAGTCTCAAACATGACTAATGACCTCTCATTAATGAAATCCAAAATGATATTCATCACATATCTCCTAAGGTAATCTTAGTCTCAAATATGACTAACGATTCTTAGGTACACCACAACCCCTTTTTCCCTCAAATACGGGATTTGGTTCAAGGGTAAATCTTTCCATACCTATGATATATGTCATTGTAATTCCTCAACGTTTTCAGAGAGGTGACGGGTCCTGACAACCAACAACTCTTTTCATCACACATTGATGCACTTCCAAATTGACGCGCACACCTTAAATCAGATCGCGTCCCAAATTGGACGCATTCCATATCACCATCGTTCACTCCGCCACGTAACAAATACACGTGAGCACAAGATGAATGTTGGACCGAAATGTCCTTAAACTAATATTCGTCCCTGTTCAGTCGAAAATATTGCACATGTCACGACCCGCAGGGTACGGAACGTGACTGGCACTTAAGTTTACGAAACGTCTAAAGACGTCCGTAAAATAAGTAAGCCAAAGCCCAGAAAACAAAACCAATTAAGCAAAAGAGTGAAGAAAACCCAAACATTTGAAAGCAAGTTTATCAAATAAGTCATATAAAACCCCTTTTAAAAACATACTAATTTTTCCGAAAATTTCGGCAGAGTCTCCTTTGTAAATACTGGCCCCCAAAATGGGTACAACAAGAATATATGTAAAACCAACAAATAAGGCATCCCCAAGCGGGAGCTAGCTCTTCGCCATAAGGCGGTCACAAATCCCACGCAATATAAATGACAACAAGCATAATAATCATAAGGAAGCATGAAAAAGTAGCATGTCGGCTCAAGTGAGCTCGACCCCAAAATACAGCATAAAATCCACAAACCTCACAGTCTCATTTCTAGGTCAATATACAATAATCTGGTAGAAACAGTAGATGGAGTACACTAGATACAAGAATATACAAGGTGGTACAAAAATGATAACATAACCCACCTATGAGCAAATCTCGAGCTCAGGCAAAAGAGGCAAAAGAACAAGTGCGCCCGCCGCTACTGAACTGACGGAGCGGACCTGCAAAAGACTGTGGCACAACGAGGGTGAGTTGCCAACTCGTGAGTAATAAATAACATCTACAAAGGCTATCGTATGCATGCACACAAGCATCCTAACATCTATAATACAGGTATGACTGGATGCACTAGCAGGTGTGTATATAACATCAGTGTACTAATATGTATGCAACATGAATATCTGAGGTCTCAATAGGTATATATAAGAAATATTTTATCTCTTTTTGTTTTTGAAACTCTTTTAGAATGCCAGCATAATGTCAATGAATCGACGAAAATCGGTGTCCCACAACGACACCCAAAAGCTTGTCCCAAATCTCATAAATGTATCTCTGGCCTCAGCCGTCCGGCTGACCCATCTCAAATATCAATATCTCATCATCTAGCGGCCACGGTCGGTATCCTCTGGATATCCGCCGTCCCAAACAGTCACCGGTAGGTAATCCGTCCCCTGCCAGGCTCAACGTCATCACCACATTCCTCTTGCCCCGGGGTACCTTACCGGGCCCACCATGTACCCGTGCCGGTTCCTCCACTCCTCGACACGGATTTTCAAATCCACAGCAAACTCATGGTGGACGACACTTACATCACTAGAAAACCGCAATTTACATATTTTAAAAATATAATAAGTTTAGAAATTTTGCGGCTTTCCCCGAAATCCAGCAATATCATAAAATCTCAAGAAATCCTCATAAGTGCATATATCAATGATAATGAATGCGTATGATATCAATAATCAAGTTGCGATGTGTGATTAATGTATTAAGCATGAACAATTAATATGATGAAGTACATGCACATGAATAGCAATACTACGGTTTCATTTTTAAGGAATTAAAGGCAATAGTACCAGTTTAAGTATCAATTAGTAAAAGGTTTCAATTTAAAAGTTATCTAGTGTGGTGGCATGGCAATTACCAGGGTGTGTGTGTAAGCATGAATAGTGCTCGTGCTGCATATAAAAACCCTGGTAATGGTGCAAGTATCCTATGAAATGGTTTCGTATAGGTATGTCAATATAATGCATGGATGCAGCAAATAGTCAATTAAGTATTTCACCCCCTAATTATTAACATTACTAAGGATCTTGTAAGTCACTAAAACTATCGGGCGGCTTGCGCCATCCAACGATAGTCCCCCGTAGATGTTACATCTACTCACCGGGATCCCTGGCTAGCTGTGTCCAATCACCGCCTTTCCCTTTCGCGCCGCGTCTGACGTCTCCGCGACCGAACCTGGAATCTACATCAATACCAAATATAAGGTTACATATCAAGAACGACGCAAAACCCCAACGAAACTACTAAAGTTCGCTAGCTAGGTACAACGTGCACAAAGTGCGCGGAACACACGCGAAAATTGCAAAAACTGCCAAAAAAAACGCCGATTTGGTCGCCCGGCAAGACTAAAACCCGACTACCCAAAAAATCCGCACTCACGCATCCTAAAAGTCGTAGGACAAGCCAACACAATCATCCAGATGCCGAAAATAATTCATCACACAATTTATATAAAAATCTAGTAAGCAGATACATTCCAAAAATCGGTGCAACATCGCCGATTTGCGACAAAACGACTACAATCTAGCATACTCACCCAAGCACACTACAAGCAATCTACAAACACTAATTACAACACAATAGCAATGATTCCAATCCTATTTTCCATAAACAACCATTCTTGGATTTATAACCTAGCAAATTCCAAATCAATTTCCACACTTGAAAACTTAATTTAGCACAACAAAAGCCCACATAAAAAAATTAACCTCTTAGATTTAGGTTAGCAAAATACTAGATAACAAATTAGGTTTAATCAACTAAATAATGGTTTCTAAACCTTAATCCACTCACTAATCAAGCTTCAAATACCATTTCCATACATAAACCTTCTCTTGAAAATTCTAAAACAACAATTTCACACTTCTAAAATTAACTAATTTAGCAAAATTGAAAACTACATCAACAAGGTAACTATATAGATTAGTTAATTAACAACTAGATTAACTATAAAACACTCTAATTAACTATTATGGCTTCAAAACCCTAGCTAAATTTTTCAAGCATAACCTAAGAAAACTAGATTAAAACTACACTAAATTTAACACTAAACCATACAATTAAGGAATTTAGCATAAGAAAGTAATTTGATGGAAATTATACCTCTTGATCTATGGATCAAGCAAGAAAATTTTGCTCCAATTGATGGCCTCAAGCACCAAGATCCAAGCTAGGGAGGTGAAGGAAAAGAAGGATGAAGGAGGGTTTTAATTTGCAAGCTTTAATTTGAATTTTTGATGAATTAAACTTGAAGAATTGTGAAGAAATGAGAAGAAAATAGATGAAGAAGGGGGAGGTGCAGTTTCGGCCAGTAGAAGAATGGGGGAGGGTGTGGGGCAAGTGGGGAAAAGTCATGGGTCAAGTTTCCAAAGTCAAATGCACCATACTTTATTCATTTTAATTAAAATAAATCCATAAACTATCAAAACAACTCAAGAAAGCAACCAAAGAGAATGAGGCCAGAAATTTCTGGTATTACACAAGGTGGGGCTGTCCTAGGGCTGAGGAAAAAGAGAGAGGGGTTTTACAAAAGAAATTTTATGCAAAAAGGCCCCCTACAACTCAAAAATTGCAAGTTTTAGCCCAAAATTCAATAAATTCGTTTCATATCAAAAAAATTTGTTAAAAATCAAAATAAATTACTAAAAATTTATGTTATCACTAGATTTTAATTATCATAATTTTAAAGATTAAAATTAGCCCGGAAAAATTTGTATTTATCGCTTATTTAATGTATTTTCTTACCGGCTTAAAATAATATTAAAAAATTGAAAAATAGGGAAAATTTTTTTTAAATGACCAAAATTTCATAATTAACTCATTAGCTACTAAAAACAAGAAATTACCTATCCATTTTAGGTATAATTAGCCCTAAACTGCAAAATAACAAGAAAGACGGTTTTTCGGAAAAATACCGAATTTTTACCGAATTTCAGAAAAACACCAAAACGACTTTTCAAGACGCTACAATCTTCCCCCCTTAAAGAAATTCGGTCCCCGAATTTAAAATAATATAGCTACGCGTACCTTCGAAGAGATGGGGATATTTCTTCCTCATCTCGCCCTCGGTCTCCCAGGTAACCTCCTCGCTGCTCGGGCTACGCCAAAGGACCTTGACGGTTGGTATAATCTTCGACCTCAACTTCTTCACCTGCCGATCCAGGATGGCCACCGGCTGCTCTGCAAAAGAAAGGTCGCGCTCTAGCTGGACTGTCGGGTGCTGAATCGCATGCGAAGGGTCGTGAAGGTACTTGCGGAGCATCGAAACATGGAAGACGGGGTGAACATCGGGAAAGCTGGGAGGAAGAGCCAAACGATAAGCAACAGCGCCAACACGCTCGAGGATCTCGAAGGGACCTACGAATCTAGGGCTAAGCTTCCCCTTTCGCCCAAAACGCATCACGCCCTTCATCGGAGAGACCCTCAGAAAAACATGGTCGCCAACTGCGAACTCTAACCTGCGACGGCGCCTGTCTGCATACGATTTCTGCCTGCTCTGAGCCGCTCTCATCGGTCTCAGATCAACTGTATCTTCGCTGTCGTCTCCTCAACAAGCTGCGGCCCCAAAATGCTGCCTCTCGCTGAGCTCTGTCCAACAAACGGGCGATCTGCATCTCCTCCCATACAATGCCTCGAAAGGTGCCATCTGAATAGTATCCTGGAAGCTGTTGTTGTAGGAGAACTCCACTAGAGGTAAATGACGATCCCAGCTACCACCAAAGTCTAAAACGCACGCTCTGAGCATGTCCTCGAGAGTCTGAATGGTCCGCTCTGACTGTCCGTCTGTCTGCGGATGAAACGCTGTGCTGAAGCTCAAACGAGTGCCCAAAGCCTCCTGAAGTCTCTGCCAAAGTCGGCTGGTGAACTGAGTGCCTCGATCTGACACGATACAAGTCGGTACGCCATGTAGTCACACGATCTCGTCAATATAGAGCTGAGCATACTGAGCGAAGTTGAAAGTGGTCTTCACCGGTAGGAAGTGAGCTGCTTTCGTCAATCTATCCATGATCACCCAGATGGAGTCATACCCTTGACTGGTCCTGGGTAGACCCACAACGAAATCCATCGAAATCTGCTCCCATTTCCACTCTGGAATGGGTAACGGCTGTAGCTCTCCCGCGGGCCTCTGGTGCTCGACCTTGACTTGCTGACAAGTCAGGCATCTTGAAACGAACTCCGCAATGTCCCTCTTCATCCCGTCCCACAGTAGGTCTCTCTATATCATGGTACATCTTGGTGGAACCGGGGTGGACACTATACACTGATCGGTGTGCCTCCTCGAGAATGTCGTGCCGTAATCCATCAGCATCTGGTACGCACAGTCTAGATCCGTATCGTAAAATCCCCTGATCGTCAACCACGAACTCGGAATATCTGCCCTGTCCCATCTGTGCCGCGATCTCTGAGCAACGGTCGTCACTGCGCTGTGCCTCATATATACGGTCAAGCAACTGTGGGCATGCACGAACATGCGCGAGCTGTCCCCCTGTCTGAGTGAACTCGAACTCAACTCGGCTGTCGCATAACATCTGCCAATCTGCTGACGACTGCCTCTGCACTGCGCGTAAAAAGGATAGACTACCCCCGGGCCTCCTACTCAACGCATCTGCCACCACATTTGCCTTGCCGGGGTGATATAAGATCTCGCAGTCGTAGTCTTTCACCAACTCCATCCAACGACGCTGTCTGAGGTTCAGGTCTCACTGCTGAAATATGTACTTTAAGCTCTTGTGATCGGTGAATATCTGACACGACTCGCCGTACAGGTAATGTCGCCAAATCTTCAGTGCAAAGACCACTGCAGCCATCTCCAAATCATGAGTGGGGTAGTTCTGTTCATGCTTCTTCAACTGCCGAGAAGCATAAGCGATCACCCGGCCATGCTGCATCAAAACGCATCCTAATCCCACTCGCGAAGCATCACAGTAAACAACAAATCCGCCAGATCCCGAAGGCAAAGATAATACCGGCGCCGTAGTCAAACATGTCCGCAGCTGCTGAAAACTGCGCTCGCACTCCTCTGTCCAGACGAAAGGAACTCCCTTCCGGGTCAAACTGGTCAACGGTGCAGCTATACGGGAGAAGTCCTGAACAAAACGCCTGTAGTAGCCCGCCAAGCCTAGAAAACTACGGATCTCAGTAACCGATGTAGGTCGGGGCCACTGCTGAACAGCCTCAATCTTCTTCGGGTTCACACAAATGCCGTCTCTCATAACCACGTGACCCAAGAATCCGACGCTGTCGAGCCAGAAAGCACACTTGGAGAACTTCGCGAATAGCTGATGCTCCCTCAGAGTCTGTAACGTAATCCGCAAGTGCTGCTCGTGCTCCTCCCTGCTCCGGGAGTACACCAAGATATCGTCGATAAACACGATGATGAACAAGTCAAGATACGGCCTGAATGTACGGTTCATCAAATCCATAAATGCTGCTGGGGCGTTGGTGAGTCCGAACGACATCACCAAAAACTCGTAGTGGCCGTAGCGCGTGCGGAAAGCTGTCCTCGGTATATCCTCCTGTCGAACTCGCAGCTGATGGTATCCTGATCGCAAGTCAATCCTCGAAAAATACCCCGCACCCTGAAGCTGGTCGAACAAATCATCAATGCGCGGCAACGGATATCTGTTCCGAACGGTAACTTTGTTCAGCTGGCGGTAGTCGATACATAAGCGCAAACTTCCATCCTTCTTCTTGACAAACAGGACCGGAGCACCCCACGGAGAAACACTCGGTCGAATAAGCCCCTTATCCAACAAATCCCGCAACTGATCCTTCAGCTCTCGAAGCTCTGCCGGGGCCATCCGATAAGGTGGTATAGAAATAGGCCCCGAACCGGGAATCAAATCAATGCAGAACTCAACATCGCGCTCAGGCGGTAGCCCAGGTAGCTCATCAGGGAAAACATCAGGGAACTCACAAACTACTGGGACCCGGTCCAACGGAACCTCTGCAGCTCGAGTATCACAAATACACGCTAAGAATCCCTGACATCCCTTCCGCAAGAGCTGACCAGCACGAAGAGACGAAATTAAGCTGGGAAGGGTGACACTGCGGTCTCCCTGAATAACAAGGACTGGCTCTCCCGGAAAGCTAAATCTGACTGCCTTCTCACGGCAGTCCACCGAAGCATAACAAGTGGCTAGCTAATCCATGCCCAGAAGCACATCAAAGTCCAACATATCGAGGAGTATCAAATCAACTAATGACTCCCTCTCCCCGATACGAACGGAACACAAACGAAATACAAACCGAGCGACAAACGACTCGCCTACCGGAGTAACAACAACAAGCGGCTGATCTAACGACGACGACTCACGGCCCAACATCGGTGCAAAGTGTGTAGATACGTACGAATGTGTGGAACCTGGGTCGAATAATACCCGTGCGTCGAAAGAACAAACTGGCAAAGTACCTGTTACAACGGCATTGGATGCCTGCGCATCCTGCGGTGTCAAAGCAAAAACTCGGGCCTGTCCTCCACCGATAGCGGGCTGACCTCGTCCTCGGCCTCTGCCTCCTCGTCCTCTCTGAACAGGACCGCCGTGTCCACAGCCTCTGGGTGCACCTAACTGGCGTGGAGCATCGCCTGGGGTAGGAAGTAGGGCTCTCTGAGGAGGGGGTGGTGATGGTGGTAGGGTCACATGCGGAACTGTCACTGCTCCCTGTCGTCTCACCGGACTGTCTCTGACAAGATGGTGCAGACTCCCGCACCCAAAACATCCTGGCGACGGCTGCTGCCCCTGGGGATAAGAACCATATAACTTTCCCCGCCCAAATCCTCTGCCAGGCCTATCTCTCGAAAAGAATCTGGCGCGCTGCCACTGAGACGGTACATCGGTGCGCATCCTCTTCGGCCCAGAAACGGCCGAAGTCTGTGATATGCGTGCCTCCATCCGCAATGCCGTATCCCTAGCAGCTGAATAAGTGTCGTAGTGCTGGGCGCCAATGGCAAGATATAGCTGGGCATCAAGTCCCTGTACGAACCTCTTCACCATCTTCTCCTCGGTATCCACCAAATACTGAGCATATCGGGATAACTGTGTAAACTGGATGTCATACTCAGACACCGTCATCCCAGGTGTCTTGACTAAGGCCTCGAAGCTGCGAGCTCTGGCGTCACGAACGCTCTCTGGAAGGAAACGGGCTAGAAAGACCGCTGTAAACTCGGCCCAAGTCATAGGCGGCAGACCTGCAGCTCGACCTCTCAAGACTGACTCCCACCATGTCTGCGCGAAACCCTCTAGTCGGAAACTCGCAAGCTCTACCCATCGATCATCCGAACATCTCAGCGAACGGCAGATCCTGGCTAAACTGTCAAGGAACGTCTATGGGTCCTCCGCTGTCTCGGTGCCGGTGAATACTGGAGGTCTCAGCCTCATGAAATCCTGTAGTGAAACCGGAATGGCCACGGTGGTAGTAGTAGGAGCAGGTATCATGGTCGTCTGTGATGTAGTAGGTACGTCATCCGGCCTCGGTGTACGACTGGCTGCAACTAGGGATCCTACCATCTGACGTAGCTCCTGCATGCCTCCCATCATCTGTCGCAACTCCTCCATACCAGTCTCGAGCCTAACCATACGGCCTGGGGAAGGTGGATCGGTCTGTCCCTGCGGCGTAGGCATACTACCCTGCTCAGTCCTAGTCTCGGATGAGCCAGCTCGAATCTCGTCTCTGGCGGCACCCCTCTGTGCCCTCGTAGCCTTCGGCGGCATAGTGGCTGTTACAGGAAAACGGATAGTAAGGACAGTGCAATAGGATCATAGGATACACGGAATTGAAGAAGGAAATTTCCAAGCAAGTATCCTAAAGTCACTTAGGCGGAGTACCGTATCGTAAGTATGCCACGGACATACGCACGCTACGTTACCCTGCTTAAGTCACTTAATCCATCTACCAAGGGTCATCCTACACTCACAAAGGTAAAACCTATCGCTCTGATACCAACTTTGTCACGACCCGCAGGGTACGGAACGTGACTGGCACTTAAGTTTACGAAACGTCTAAAGACGTCCGTAAAATAAGTAAGCCAAAGCCCAGAAAACAAAACCAATTAAGCAAAAGAGTGAAGAAAACCCAAACATTTGAAAGCAAGTTTATCAAATAAGTCATATAAAACCCCTTTTAAAAACAATACTAATTTTTCCGAAAATTTCGGCAGAGTCTCCTTTGTAAATACTGGCCCCCAAAATGGGTACAACAAGAATATATGTAAAACCAACAAATAAGGCATCCCCAAGCGGGAGCTAGCTCTTCGCCATAAGGCGGTCACAAATCCCACGCAATATAAATGACAACAAGCATAATAATCATAAGGAAGCATGAAAAAGTAGCATGTCGGCTCAAGTGAGCTCGACCCCAAAATACAGCATAAAATCCACAAACCTCACAGTCTCATTTCTAGGTCAATATACAATAATCTGGTAGAAACAGTAGATGGAGTACACTAGATACAAGAATATACAAGGTGGTACAAAAATGATAACATAACCCACCTATGAGCAAATCTCGAGCTCAGGCAAAAGAGGCAAAAGAACAAGTGCGCCCGCCGCTACTGAACTGACGGAGCGGACCTGCAAAAGACTGTGGCACAACGAGGGTGAGTTGCCAACTCGTGAGTAATAAATAACATCTACAAAGGCTATCGTATGCATGCACACAAGCATCCTAGCATCTATAATACAGGTATGACTGGATGCACTAGCAGGTGTGTATATAACATCAGTGTACTAATATGTATGCAACATGAATATCTGAGGTCTCAATAGGTATATATAAGAAATATTTTATCTCTTTTTGTTTTTGAAACTCTTTTAGAATGCCAGCATAATGTCAATGAATCGACGAAAATCGGTGTCCCGCAACGACACCCAAAAGCTGTCCCAAATCTCATATATGTATCTCTGGCCTCAGCCGTCCGGCTGACCCATCTCAAATATCAATATCTCATCATCTAGCGGCCACGGTCGGTATCCTCTGGATATCCGCCGTCCCAAACAGTCACCGGTAGGTAATCCGTCCCCTGCCAGGCTCAACGTCATCACCAAATTCCTCTTGCCCCGGGGTACCTTACCGGGCCTACCATGTACCCGTGCCGGTTCCTCCACTCCTCGAAACGGATTTCCAAATCCACAGCAAACTCATGGTGGACGACACTTACATCACTAGAAAACCGCAATTTACATATTTTAAAAATATAATAAGTTTAGAAATTTTGCGGCTTTCCCCCGAAATCTAGCAATATCATAAAATCTCAAGAAATCCTCATAAGTGCATATATCAATGATAATGAATGCGTATGATATCAATAATCAAGTTGCGATGTGTGATTAATGTATTAAGCATGAACAATTAATATGATGAAGTACATGCACATGAATAGCAATACTACGGTTTCATTTTTAAGGAATTAAAGGCAATAGTACCAGTTTAAGTATCAATTAGTAAAAGGTTTCAATTTAAAAGTTATCTAGTGTGGTGGCATGGCAATTACCAGGGTGTGTGTGTAAGCATGAATAGTGCTCGTGCTGCATATAAAAACCCAGGTAATGGTGCAAGTGTCCTATGAAATGGTTTCGTATAGGTATGTCAATATAATGCATGGATGCAGCAAATAGTCAATTAAGTATTTCACCCCTAATTATTAACATTACTAAGGATCTTGTAAGTCACTAAAACTATCGGGCGGCTTGCGCCATCCAACGATAGTCCCCCGTAGATGTTACATCTACTCACCGGGATCCCTGGCTAGCTGTGTCCAATCACCGCCTTTCCCTTTCGCGCCGCGTCTGACGTCTCCGCGACCGAACCTGGAATTTACATCAATACCAAATATAAGGTTACATATCAAGAACGACGCAAAACCCCAACGAAACTACTAAAGTTCGCTATCTAGGTACAACGTGCACAAAGTGCGCGGAACACACGCGAAAATCGCAAAAACTGCCAAAAAAAAACGCCGATTTGGTCGCCCGGCAAGACTAAAACCCGACTACCCAAAAAATCCGCACTCACGCATCCTAAAAGTCGTAGGACAAGCCAACACAATCATCCAGATGCCGAAAATAATTCATCACACAATTTATATAAAAATCTAGTAAGCAGATACATTCCAAAAATCGGTGCAACATCGCCGATTTGCGACAAAACGACTACAATCTAGCATACTCACCCAAGCACACTACAAGCAATCTACAAACACTAATTACAACACAATAGCAATGATTCCAATCCTATTTTCCATAAACAACCATTCTTGGATTTATAACCTAGCAAATTCCAAATCAATTTCCACACTTGAAAACTTAATTTAGCACAACAAAAGCCCACATAAGAAAATTAACCTCTTAGATTTAGGTTAGCAAAATACTAGATAACAAATTAGGTTTAATCAACTAAATAATGGTTTCTAAACCTTAATCCACTCACTAATCAAGCTTCAAATACCATTTCCATACATAAACCCTCTCTTGAAAATCCTAAAACAACAATTTCACACTTCTAAAATTAACTAATTTAGCAAAATTGAAAACTACATCAACAAGGCAACTGTATAGATTAGTTAATTAACAACTAGATTAACTATAAAACACTCTAATTAACTATTATGGCTTCAAAACCGTAGCTAAAATTTTCAAGCATAACCTAAGAAAACTAGATTAAAACTACACTAAATTTAACACTAAACCATACAATTAAGGAATTTAGCAAAAGAAAGTAATTTGATGGAAATTATACCTCTTGATCTATGGATCAAGCAAGAAAATTTTGCTCCAATTGATGGCCTCAAGCACCAAGATCCAAGCTAGGGAGGTGAAGGAAAAGAAGGATGAAGGAGGGTTTTAATTTGCAAGCTTTAATTTGAATTTTTGATGAATTAAACTTGAAGAATTGTGAAGAAATGAGAAGAAAATAGATGAAGAAGGGGGAGGTGCAGTTTCGGCCAGTAGAAGAATGGGGGAGGGTGTGGGCAAGTGGGGAAAAGTCATGGGTCAAGTTTCCAAAGTCAAATGCACCATATTTTATTCATTTTAATTAAAATAAATCCATAAACTATCAAAACAACTCAAGAAAGCAACCAAAGAGAATGAGGCCAGAAATTTCTGGTATTACACAAGGTGGGGCTGTCCTAGGGCTGAGGAAAAAGAGAGAGGGGTTTTACAAAAGAAATTTTATGCAAAAAGGCCCCCTACAACTCAAAAATTGCAAGTTTTAGCCCACAATTCAATAAATTCGTTTCATATCAAAAAAATTTGTTAAAAATAAAAATAAATTACTAAAAATTTATGTTATCACTAGATTTTAATTATCATAATTTTAAAGATTAAAATTAGCCCGGAAAAATTTGTATTTATCGCTTATTTAATGTATTTTCTTACCGGCTTAAAATAATATTAAAAAATTGAAAAATAGGGAAAAAATTTTAAATGACCAAAATTTCATAATTAACTCATTAGCTACTAAAAACAAGCAATTACCTATCCATTTTAGGTATAATTAGCCCTAAACTGCAAAATAACAAGAAAGACGGTTTTCGGAAAAATACCAAATTTTCACCGAATTTCAGAAAAACACCAAAACGACTTTTCAAGACGCTACAGCACATTTGATGAAACATTTTCCTTACTTTTGTTAAGTACTTAAAGGTGTTTATGGTAATTATGGTACATATGTGGGTTTATCTGCAAAACACTCTTTCTCATTTGTTTATACACGATACTTAATATTATGAAGGAAAATATATGCATATAATATTTATATAATATTTTAGTAATTAAAATATGTGTTGGGGTAAAAATTTACTCCCCGGTTGACTAAGTCAAAATCAAAGTCAACCCCAAGCCAAGTGGGCCCAAGTCCAGATCCAGTGGGCCCATGCCCGGGTCGAGCCCGAACATGAAGCGGCCGGCCTCCCCCCATGCCAAGATAAAAATTTTGTAATAAATAATTTTGTTGCATTTCTTTTATTTTATTTATGGATAAATGTAAGAAAATAGGCATAAAGCCAAATTTTTGTAAAGCCCGTGGCTTATGTGCAAAAAGAAATGGCACATGAGCCATGAAATAGGCAAAATGCCATTTTGTGAAGCCCAAGGGGCTATGTGTAAAGTGTATAGCCTATATAGGCAAAGATAATGAAATATCTCAACAACTTTTTCTCTCTCCAAAAAAGTTTCAGAGCTGAGCTCTTTCTTCCTTCTTCAAGGTTCCAAAACCTTCTTCTTTCTTTTGAATTAAATCAAGAGTTTTACTCTTCCTTTTTCAAAACTAAATAGTTTTCCACCACAAAACCCACAAAGGGGAACTTGGATCTGTCATCAGATCTTAAAAAGGAGAGATTTTGAGATTTCACATCTCTTGATCTTCAAGATCCAGCAAGCAACAGGAGGAAGAAGAAGAACCACTTCCATTAAACCCAAAACACATTCAGGAGTCCAACTCCTCTCTGATTTCTCTTCTGAGAAATTTTTTTAGGCTAAAAGCCTCTTGTGCCTCTCCGGCGCGCAGCGCAAGTGCGCAAGGCGCCCGCGTGCCGACACGTGGCGTGCGCTCTTGCGCACCTGCGCGCTTGCGCAAGTGCGCAAGGCGCCCGCGTGCCGACACGTGGCACGCGCGCTTGCGCACCTGAGCAAGTGCGCAAGGCGTCCGCGCGCCGACACGTGGCGCGCGCGCTTGCGCACCTGCGCAAGTGCGTAAGGCGCCCGCGCGCCGACACGTGGCGCGCGCGCTTGCGCACCTGCGCAAGTGCGCAAGGCGCCCGCGTGCCGACACGTGGCCCCCACGCATCCCTTGGATGCCTTTTCCCTCTCTTTTTATGTACATACATATACACATACATATGTATACAAATTCACACATATACATACTCCGCCACATTCTCCCCCTCCAAAAAAATTTTCGGGCCGGGGCGCTGCCCCGAACCCCGCAAGGGGGCTGCTAGCCCCCTTGACCCCCAGCCCGCTATCCGGGTAGCGGGACCCCCGTAAAAACTCTGCGTGGCTCCCGATATATCCAAAACCCCCCTTTCAAAACACATGCACACTGCACATTGAGTTCGCATGACCAGTTTAACCCGTTAATCGGAGGTTCCCTCGCCCCAAAGGCAAGGGGTAATTAACGGCAGCTTAGTCCGCGGCTGCCGAAGATTCGGATCCCCACAATCATTAAACCCCGGCCTACCCTAGGCAGGGGGAATCTGTAGTACGTCTGACAAGCGCTCGCGTATTCCCATCTCACTGGGGTAACGAAAAACACCCTACAGATTTTGGCACGCCCGGTGGGACCAATCTCTCCTCCCATATTTCGGGTTAAACGTTCATGCGAACTCAATCAATATACATATCGATTGCTTATACTGAAATGATGTTTTTTTTCCGTGCAGCAATCAACCTTCGATGACAATGTCTTCCCAGACGAATTCAACTTCCAAAGCGACCCCGATTCCGTACGTGGTCAAGATCAACGCTCGTGTGGTTCTCCCCGCAAGCCTCAGTCGACAATGGGAGGAACCGCCCCGCCAGTTTGGCTCTGTCATCATCTACCCTGCCGGAAGCGCTCATTTGGCAGAGATCCCAGCGGAACAGGTGGCCAAGCCGGTCTCAAGGGGTAAGAGGCCGAATGTCGTGATCGCCAAGGCACCACAACCGAAACTTAAGATGGTGTCTGAACGAGTCCCTGGCGCTCTAGCTGGGGGCAAGACTTCCGATGTGAAGGGCAACATTAAAAGTTGCGGACGAGCTCAGGCGATGACTCCAACAAATGCACAATCGGGCGTATCTCCAAGGCCCTCCATCAACCGGTATGCGGCGTCTTCCCAAAAAGCCGAAGTCTGCAAGGTGCTTAGAACAGAAAAGTTAAGGCAGAAGCGACTCAGGTATCGAGCCAACAAGAGGGCCAAGGCTTCGGTCAAATGGAATCGTGTGAAGTTCCAAGTGCAGGGTTGCCCCGCGACGACGGCTGAGTCGGACGTAAGAATCAGCAATTCCTTCGAGCCTCTAAAGTGGGTTCAGAAAAATGCCATGACCGCCAGAATCAAGAAGACAGCGGTCCGAACAGTGCCACAAAGAGACGTGTCCCGGCCCCAATAGAAAAAGTATGACACTGTCTCTTCAAGAGTCTATCAAGCACTCTGTGCCGCGCGAAAGCAGCGGGGCAAACCCAGAAAAGAAGCACCAGCACCATTCAAGAACCTGGTTAGGCCGGCCGCCTTCAATCGACTACCATCTACCGAAACAAGGGGGTCAAGACAGCGAGCCGTGAAATCAGCTGCCAATAATAGAGAGACGGCCGGATATATCATCCATACGGTCTATATGGCGGGCGGGCGCCCCAGCGACAACCTTCGCAGCAAAAGCAAGGACGGGGCCACCACATCCCAAGCCCAATCTAGCCTGAATGTGGTTGCCGCCGCCCAAGAACAGCCGCCCCTGCTGGAGGAAGAAAACCCTCTCGATGAGGATGATAGGCAGATAGACCCCTCGGTCCATGTAGAGTCAAGCTCGGACAGCGAGGAAGAGCCGACTTTCCGCCCTAGGACTGCGGAGCAAGAGCTGCTTCAAGAACTTCGAAAACAGCTCAAGAGCAAAGATAAAGAGATGGCCAAGCTCTATTCGAAGATTGACGACTTAACGAACGTGGTGATGCAGCTTATGGCTCAAATTGCTCGAGCGCCTCCCAATCAGGCACAATCCGCTACTAATCAGCCGGATGAGGACAATCCGAGGCAGCCAATGCCTGTTCCTTTGGGACCAAGACTGGTCGAGCCGAATGAAAGCCGGCTACATTCCGCTTCTGGGGACGCCTTGGTCCCAGATAGCACTATCCCGCTAACACAGGATCGGATAATGGATTTGGTCACCAGCAAGGTTAAAACATTGGTGGCCGAAGCTGAAGCTCAGAAAGAAATCGGCAGTAGCGGGCGGCCATATCCCGCGCAGTACGATCTGATTGAGTTCCCAAGCGGCTACGTCATTCCTAAGTTCGGAAGATTTGATGGAACGGGGAATGCAAACCAGCACGTCGCCCACTTCAAAGCATCGTGCGGAAATACAGGGGGCAATGACGCGCTCCTTCTTCGTCAGTTTGTCAACAGCCTGACCGGCGTCGCCTTCGACTGGTACGCGAGCATACCAGACGGGTCCGTCATTACCTTTGCCCAAATGGAGTCTCTGTTCCGGCAAAGGTTCATGAGCGTCAGTGATAAAATCTCCATTGCCGACCTTGTGAGGACCAAGCCGGGGAAGAATGAAAGCAACACCGACTTTATCGCCCGATGGCGTAATCTCACAGTCAAGTGCGAACCGCCGCTGGAGCAGGACCAGTCCGTCAGCCTTCTCATTGGGAACCTCAGCAATTGGATGGTCCCATTCTTGTGTACAGCGGGCCTCAAGACATTTCAGGAGCTAACCAAGAAAGTCCAAATGCTAGAACGCTCGAAGCAAGAGTCCCCGCCGGACTCTCAGAGAGACAAAACCTGGAAAAGCAAGCGGGACGACAACCGTAGAAGCGGGAGTTCCAGCAGTACCAATGTCTTCAATGCGTCCGAAAATGAAGAAAAGCGAAGGGCGGGCGAATCCAAAACCAACCGGTCTCGAAAGCCATTGCTGGGAGGAGATGGGCCTTCCCTAGAGGAGAAGAAGAACAAGGTTTACTCTTTCAGAAGGGACAAGGTCCGCAAGATATTTAAAGATGCCTTGAACAATGGCCTACAACTGCCGGAGTCGAAAAGACCCCAAGATGCAAAAATGACCGACAATCCCCTGTATTGCCCGTACCACCGAGTAGTGAGCCATGCGATCGAGGATTGCTATATCTTCAAGGATTGGGTTAAGAAGCAGTACAAGGCTGGAGAGATCGAGCTGTCCAAAAGCGTGTTGGTGAACAATCAAGTTGCAACCACCAACTTTATACAGACGGAAGCTGAAGCCTTCTGGGAGCAGACAGCCGAACCCGCTGCCCTGACAAACGAAACTGACTCATCGCGGCCTCCGTGGAGTACGCACATATCTAATAAGACGAAGAAGATGATAAAGCTACTTCGGAAAGAACCCAGGATGGAATGGGAAGGACAGAAGAAGCCTACCAGTCCAGCTGCCAATGCGGCTCCATCAGGCTCAAAATCCAAGAAGCTCAAGAAGAAGAAAAGTGCAGCTCGGCGCGAAAAAGAGTCTGCAGGGAGATCGACCATTCAAAAGTATATCGATTCCCTCGAAGAATATGAGCAAAAGGAAAGAACATTGATTCAATTGAAGGAGTTCTTCCCTGTACAAGCGGCTGAAATTCTGGAGGAGTTAGAAGAAGACTCCAATGAAGAAATTCCAGTAGTGACCTGCTACGCCATCCATCTTGGCAGCGACTCTGAGGATGATCTCTGTTTTCCTGAAGAGGACGAGGAGCTCACTACAAAGTCCAATCAAATCCAGCTCAGAAGCGGCAGGGCTCTACCGCAAAATCAGGGCAACGCCCCAAAAGGGAAGGAAAAACAAGTCGCTAATGAAGAAGATGGCAGAGAACCGGCTGATGAAAACATAAGTCCTTCCTCGGTGGACTATAATGTCTTGGCGCATCTCCGGAAGCTTCCGTCTCTCCTGAGCATCTACGACGCCTTGGTCCTATCTAAGGAGCTTAGAGATGTTCTCATCCACGCTCTGCAAAACCCCGAGCGGTATCAGGCTCACTTTGCGGAAATTAACATGAAAGAAGCCCAGCATGCTTTGTATGCCGCCGCAGTCACATTTAAGGATGAAGACTTGCTACTGGGAACGGCTGAGCATAATCGGCCGCTTTACGTGACCGGGTACAGCGACGGAGATCGAATTAATCGCATATTGATTGATCCGGGGTCCTCAGTGAAAATCATGAACTTGCGAACTCTGAAGAGTTTGTCAATGGACGTCCGACACCTGTCAAGGGAAAGGATTGTCATTCAAGGCTTCAACCAAAATTGCCAGCAAGTTCTGGGGTCTATAGCTCTGCCAATCAAATTTGGGGATCTGCAAACTGAAGCTACGATATATGTGATCGACGCCGACACATCTTATAAGATTCTCTTGGGGCGGCCGTGGCTCCACGATTACGGCATCATTCCGTCAACTCTCCATCAATGCATGAAGTACACTAAAAATGGCGAAGAAAGACGCATTGATGGAGACATCCAGCCGTTCGGTGTGCATGAAGTCCGATATGAAGATTCTCGGTACTTTACGAACCACCAAAATGCTAAGCCACAACTGACTGAGGATAGAACGGCCCCAAGACTCAAAAGCAAATCTGCGCCGGCTATCACTTTCAAAAGCAAAAATACCCAAGTGCGCCCGCATTTCGGCAGCGACTCTGATGAGTCCGACGCTGGAAGCCCGTCCTTCCGCAAAACTCGCCCTCATTTCGGCAGCGATACGGACGAATCTGTTACTGAAGGCCCATCTAGCAGCAAAGTCCGCCCTCATCTTGGCAGTGACACTGAAGAGTCAGAGGAGGAGGACCTGTCGTGCAACAGCGGTGCAGATTGGACCCCCACGCAACAAGCGAAACTACGAGAGACCTTCAAAGTTGCAGAAGGGTCCCTAGCCGTTACAAGGGTACCAGAGCAAATGTGCAAAGAGCTCGATGCATTATCAATCTCCACCATGGACCAGCTGAAAACTTTCTACGTTCTCGGGAGGAAAAGTGGACAGAAGGGCATCTTGTTTTATGGGTCAAACCCCGTTGTGCACCCGGACGACCTTTCTGTCGCGTGCCTTCCCTATGAGAGAGGCATAAGAGCCGTCCTCAATCCCAGATACTATGCGCCCGAGATGCGGGAATACTTTAAGAAGTGCGGATGCCGGTTATATCAAACGGAGTCCGAAGCAAAGTTTTACGAAGGGCTATGGTATCCGCCCCAGGTCCGAGCACTCATCGATGGACGGATTCCAGATAGACGGGGCATAGGCTACATTCAACCTGATTCCAAAGCGTGCTACATGATCCATGTTGGTGAGACCAGCGAAAGATCAAATGATGATGACGAGATAGCCGAGCCAGAAGAAGCTCCTCAAGAGCTCGAAGATGGCGGACAAGCAACCTTTGATGAGCTAACCGAGATTGACTTAGGAACGCCCGATAATCCAAGGCCGACCTACATCAGCTCACTCTTGTCGGAGGAAATGAAAGAGCAGATAATTGCCCTGCTGCGTGAGTTCGTCGACTGCTTCGCGTGGACGTACAAAGAAATGCCTGGCCTTTCCCCTGGGGTAGCCGTGCATAAGCTGGCTATATCTCCTGATGCTAAGCCAGTCAAACAAGCTCCTCGAAGAATGAGAAGGGAGTTGGAAGAAAAGGTCATCGAGGAAACCAAGAAGCTCATCGATGCCGGCTTCATCAGGGAAGAGAAATATGCAGACTGGATCGCATGCATAGTCCCAGTGAAGAAGAAAAATGGGCAGATTCGAGTTTGTGTCGATTTCAGGGACCTCAACAAGGCATGTCCCAAAGACGACTTCCCGCTACCGGTCATGGAAATGATGGTCGATGACACCTCAAATTACGAACTGTTCACCTTTATGGATGGCTCGTCTGGATATAATCAGATCAAGATGTCGCCTGAGGATGAGAAGCACACAGCATTTCGAACCCCGATCGGAATATATTGCTACAAGGTGATGCCGTTCGGACTGAAGAACGCAGGTGCTACATATCAAAGGGCAATGACTAATATCTTTGATGACCTAATCCATAAAGTCGTCGAATGCTATGTTGATGACCTGGTCGTCAAAACTAAGGCCAAGACCGATCATATCCAAGATCTCAGGACCGTTCTCACCAGACTGAGGGAATACGATCTGAAGATGAATCCTCTGAAGTGCGCTTTTGGCGTGTCATCGGGAAAATTCCTGGGCTTCATAGTCCGACATCGAGGGATCGAAGTTGACCCATCAAAGATAAAGGCCATCATGGAGATGCCCCCTCCGAAGAGTCTGACGCAGCTAAGATCTTTTCAAGGCAAGCTTGCTTATATACGGAGGTTTATCTCAAATTTATCAGGGAGATGTAGGCCCTTCTCAAAGCTCATGAAGAAAGGAGCTCCTTTTATCTGGGATGCCGAATGTCGAGCAGCGTTCGAAAGCATTAAACAATACTTGTTGCACCCTCCAGTGCTGGCCGCTCCCATTCCGAATAAACCGCTGATTCTCTACACTGCCGTGCTGGACGAGTCACTCGGTGCGCTCCTTGCCCAGAATAATGAGGAAGGAAAAGAAAATGCCCTCTACTACCTCAGTCGAACTCTAGTCGGGGCGGAACACAACTACTCCCCAATCGAAAAGCAATGCCTGGCTCTGATATTTGCTGTGAAGAAGCTGAGGCACTATCTGCTCGCTCATCGGGTTATGCTGATCTCCAAGGTCGACCCGCTCAAACACTTGATGACCAAAGCAAGCCTAGCCGGCAGAATGGCAAGATGGGCTGTCATGCTACTTGAGTTTGACATAGTTTACACTCCTCAGAAAGCAGTAAAAGGGCAAGCTCTTGCAGACTTTCTCGCTGCTCATCCCATACCAGAAGGGTCACCGCTAAATTGTGAGTTACCCGACGAACAAGTGCTGCATCTCGAGAATGACGAGCCATGTTGGGAGCTCTACTTCGATGGGGCCTCATCGTTAAGAACCTCCAGTAAATCAAGCGTCCCGGAGATAAAAGCAGGGATAGGATTGGTGTTCATCACACCATCAATGGGAACCCTACGGCGTTCTTTTGCTCTCACCGAGCCTCGGGCAAACAATGAAGCTGAGTATGAAGCTCTGATAGCTGGTTTGGAGCTCGCCATAGAAATGGAAATCCGTCGGCTACGAGTTTACGGTGACTCACAGCTCGTCGTCAACCAAGTAAGCGGCGATTATAAGATATACAAACTCGAATTAGCTCGGTACAGAGGCCGAGTGGTGGAACTCATGAAACGGTTCACTCATATTGAACTAACGAGAGTCCCTAGAGCGTTGAACGGAAAAGCCGACATACTCGCTCGCCTAGCCAAAGAGCTGGCTGATCCTGAAATGGACGAAATTCTGATCACAGTCAGGAGCCGGCAAATTCTACCCCCAGTCTCTCTACGAGAAGAGGAAAGCGCGGAACAGAAGAGCAGTCCTGCGGAAGAAGCTTCGATCATCCAAGACGAGCCCGATTGGAGAGAACCCTTCGTAGAGTACCTCCGATACGACAAGCTGCCCGAAGAAAAATCTGCGAGGATTCAGCTGAAGAAAAGAGCTCTCCGATACGTGTTTGTAAATGACACGTTATACCGCAGGTCATATGACCAACTCTGGCTCAGGTGTCTGTCATTGGCCGAAGCCCAAAAGGTCATGAAAGATGTCCACTCGGGCGTTTGCGGTGCTCACCAATCTGGCCCCAAGATGCGACTTCAAATCAAACGGCTTGGGTATTACTGGCCCACCATGATACGGGATTGCGGAGAGCATGCAAAGAAATGTTATATCTGCCAAATTCACGGTGATTTTATTCACAAGCATCCCAACCCATTGCATCCTACAGTGGCGTCGTGGCCCTTCGAAGTTTGGGGCACCGACATTGTTGGCCCAATTGATCCTCCGTCATCTAAAGGCCACCGGTTCATACTGGCCGCGACAGACTACTTCTCCAGGTGGGCTGAAGCTGTCCCGCTAAAAGAAGTCAAGACGAAGGATATTCTGACATTCTTCCAGCATAATATTCTATACCGCTTCGGTACACCAAGAAGAATCATTTCTGACAACGGGCCTTCTTTCAAGAGCTTCAATGTCTCAAGGTTCGCTACTCAGCACAAGATAGACTGGAGATATTCCTCCATCTATAATCCAAGAGCCAACGGGCTAGCCGAAGCCTTCAATAAGACTCTATGCAAGCTCCTGAGGAAAAATGCTTCAGCCAACAAGAGAGACTGGAATCTCAAGCTTCACGAGGCATTGTGGGCGTATCGTACCACGCACCGTACTCCAACTCAGTCCACTCCATACTCATTGCTCTTCGGAGTGGAGGCGGTCCTCCCCCTCGAAGTCGAAGTTCCAAGCTTAAGAATGGCCGTTCAGCATGAGTTGACAGAAGAGGAAAACGTGCTCCTTCGACTTGAAGAACTCGATGCCCTCGAAGAAAAGAGGCTCGTGGTGCAGCAAAATCTGGAGCTATACCGAGCCCAAATGTCACGGGCTTATGACAAGATAACCCGTCTCCGCGCCTTCAAGAAAGGTGAATTGGTGTTGGTCCTCAAAAGACCGATTATCCCCAATCGATATGCCAAGGGAAAATTCGAGCCAAACTGGGAAGGACCATACGTCATCGAGAAAGTGTTTGACGGAGGATCCTACCAACTAATAAGTGCCGAGGGAGAAAGGCCCATGCCACCCATCAATGGACGATATCTCAAGAAATACTACACCTGAATGCTCCAAGTCGCAGGCGAATTGAGCACATCAGCCCTACGGTCTGGATCAGACATCCTGCAAAACCGTATACAATCCACGGGCGTAAATGACCCCTATTTCTCCCAAATCCTGCCGGTGAGACTACTTTAAAGTCCCACCAGCGGCAAAAAAAAAAAACCGGTATGTCCACAAGCAAAACGGGCACGGATGAAAACCCGAAAGGGCTCCGTGAGTAAAAACAGCAGGACTACCGGCGAGTCTGTGAAAACCCGAAAGGGCGCAAACTCGTAAAAAGGAAAGGAGGTGAAATACACTCACAAAGTCCTCTCGACCTTGTGAGGAGAAAACCCCTGCGTGAGATCCTTACGACTCACAAAGGAGCAACACACTTAGGAATCCTCACGATTCCTAAGGAGAAAATACACCTACAAGATCCTTTCGACTCGTAGGGAGAAAATGCTTTTATGGGACCCTCACGGCCCATAAAATTGAAAAGCCTTAGGTGGTAGGGACCCAAACCTAACTCCTAAGCCATCGTTCCCCAACGGGCAACGGCAAATGATGAGTCGCTCCTGGCATTTCGCTTCAGTGTTAGCGGTGCTGATGCCGACCGAAAACCCAAATCCCAAGTCCTTCCGAGGCAAATGATGAGTTGCTCCTGGCATTATTCCAGTGCAGCAATGCTGATGCCAAACAATATCCAAATTCCAAGTCCCCAAACGGCGAATGATGAGTCACTCCTGGTACCACATTCCAGTGCAGCGATGCAGACGCCAACCAAAATCCAATTTTTAAAAAAATTCTCCCGGCCCTACGGTGGGTCCCCAAATTGACCATCGTATACAATCCACGGGCTCAAATAATTCTCATCATACCCATGCCCCACCGTAATCACCAGTTACGCGGCCGGTCTCCGCTTTGGGAATGATGCTCCATTGATAAGACCCACTCATGTGTCCTCACGATATATGAGGAGAACAAACCTTTGTGGGATCCTTACGACTCATAAAGGAAAAACACACTTA
The DNA here is from genome assembly GCA_030015575.1 of Agapanthus africanus. Classification (NCBI taxonomy): domain Eukaryota; kingdom Viridiplantae; phylum Streptophyta; class Magnoliopsida; order Asparagales; family Amaryllidaceae; genus Agapanthus; species Agapanthus africanus. Next base: position 186,629,800 of record JASDDO010000024.1, read on the forward strand.
GGAGTCCTCACGACTCCTAAGGAGAAAATACACCTGCGGGATCCTTACGACTCGTAGGGAGAAAATGCTTTTATGGGACCCTCACGGCCCATAAAATTGAAAAGCCTTAGGCGATAGGGATCTAAACCTGTCTCCTAAGCCATCGCTCCCCAATCCCCAAATGGCGAATGATGAGTCGCTCCTGGTACCATATTCCAGTGCAGCGATGCAGACGCCAAATAAATTCCAAATCCCATACCCCAACGGCGAATGATGAGTCGCTCCTGGTACCATATTCCAATGCAGCGATGCAGACGCCGACAAAGTCCCAAAATTTTTTCGGCCCTACGGTCTGGATCATACATCCTGCAAAACCGTATACAATCCACGGGCGTGAAACAATCCCAATCTCTCCCAAATCTTCTTGGGGCAAATGATGAGTTGCTCCTGGCATTATTCCAGTGCAGCAATGCAGATGCCAAACAAAAAACCAAAATCCCAGAATCCTCTCAATGACAGATGATGATTCGCTCCTGGTACCATATTCCAGTATAGCGATGCTGATGTCAACCCAAATCAAAATCAACAAGTCAATTTCCACTCCGACACCGCAGAAAGCGGAGCGAGTCAGAATCCAATCTCGACACCGCAAGAAGCGGAGCAAGTCAAGACTACCCCTGACACTGCAAGAAGCAGAGCAAGTCAAATCAAGCATCGACCGTCCACGTCGCTAAAATGGCAGCATCGACCGTCCACGTCGCTAAAATGGCAGCACCGACCGTCCACGTCGCTAAAAGGGCAGTACCGACCGTCCAAGTCGCAAAAAGGGCAGTACCGACCGTCCAAGTCACAAAAATGGCAGCACCGACCGTCCAAGTCGTAAAAAGGGTAGCGTAGGATTCCTACAAAGCGGGAACCAGATCATTCCGGGCCAGGGAAACGTCTGTCACGGACACTCCGTCTCGGAGACGTGTCAAGCAACGACCGTCCATGTCGTAAAAAGGGCAGTGCCAGCTTCCCAAAAAGCGGGGACCAAATCAGGTCGCCTCCAAGTAAAAGAAGATCCATCAATTTCATGCACACGACCTACATATATGGTGTGCATTTATTGATGAGGGGCAATTTGTTGGGGTAAAAATTTACACCCCGGTTGACCAAGTCAAAATCAAAGTCAACCCCAAGCCAAGTGGGCCCAAGTCCAGATCCAGTGGGCCCATGCACGGGTCGAGCCCGAACATGAAGCGGCCGGCCTCCCCCCATGCCAAGATAAAAATTTTGTAATAAATAATTTTGTTGCATTTCTTTTATTTTATTTATGGATAAATGTAAGAAAAATAAGCATAAAGCCAAATTTTTGTAAAGCCCGTGGCTTATGTGCAAAAAGAAATGGCACATGAGCCATGAAATAGGCAAAATGCCCTTTTGTGAAGCCCAAGGGGCTATGTGTAAAGTGTATAGCCTATATAGGCAAAGATAATGAAATATCTCAACAACTTTTTCTCTCTCCAAAAAAGTTTCAGAGCTGAGCTCTTTCTTCCTTCTTCAAGGTTCCAAAACCTTCTTCAAGGTTCCAAAACCTTCTTCTTTCTTTTGAATTAAATCAAGAGTTTTACTCTTCCTTTTTCAAAACTAAATAGTTTTCCACCACAAAACCCACAAAGGGGAACTTGGATCTGTCATCAGATCTTAAAAAGGAGAGATTTTGAGATTTCACATCTCTTGATCTTCAAGATCCAGCAAGCAACAGGAGGAAGAAGAAGAACCACTTCCATTAAACCCAAAACACATTCAGGAGTCCAACTCCTCTCTGATTTCTCTTCTGAGAAATTTTTTTAGGCTAAAAGCCTCTTGTGCCTCTCCGGCGCGCAGCGCAAGTGCGCAAGGCGCCAGCGTGCCGACACGTGGCGCGCGCGCTTGCGCACCTGCGCGCTTGCGCAAGTGCGCAAGGCGCCAGCGTGCCGACACGTGGCGCGCGCGCTTGCGCACCTGCGCGCTTGCGCAAGTGCGCAAGGCGCCCGCGCGCCGACACGTGGCGCGCGCGCTTGCGCACCTGCGCAAGTGCGCAAGGCGCCCGCGCGCCGACACGTGGCGCGCGCGCTTGCGCACCTGCGCACGTGCGCAAGGCGCCCGCGTGCCGACACATGGCCCCCACGCATCCCTTGGATGCCTTTTCCCTCTCTTTTTATGTACATACATATACACATACATATGTATACAAATTCACACATATACATACTCCGCCACATTCTCCCCCTCCAAAAAAATTTTCGGGCCGGGGCGCTGCCCCGAACCCCGCAAGGGGGCTGCTAGCCCCCTTGACCCCCAGCCCGCTATCCGGGTAGCGGGACCCCCGTAAAAACTCTGCGTGGCTCCCGATATATCCAAAAACCCCTTTCAAAACACGCGCGCACTGCACATTGAGTTCGCATGACCAGTTTAACCCGTTAATCGGAGGTTCCCTCGCCCCAAAGGCGAGGGGTAATTAATGGCAGCTTAGTCCGCGGCTGCCGGAGATTCGGATCCCCACAATCATTAAACCCCGGTCTACCCTAGGCAGGGGGAATCTGTAGTACGCCTGACAAGCGCTCGCGTATTCCCATCTCACTGGGGTAACGAAAAACACCCTACAATATGCATGTTATATCAAATATCCCTAATCAATATTCTTAAAATATCATATTATATAAAATGGTTAGGATAATATCTCAAAATAAATAAAAAATATTACTAATACTAAGAATTGAGATATTGTGCAGATTTAGCTCAGGTCTGAAGATCGAGATATCCAAGATGTCGGGAATGAAATCTGCCGATAAAGTTGAATCAAATCTTAAAATCATGAATGGCAGAGACTCAGAGAAGATATGAAGAATCCAGATATTGAAGTAATCTTCACGTGTCAACACCAGAAGTCACAAGAAATCCCAACTTTTGATCCCACCATGCCGCCGCGGTTTAGCGGCCAAACCCCCATTTATGCGGCGGATCCGCGACCATATTGTGGCCGTTGGATCTAGGATTTTGTGGGTATGATCGTATCAACAAATCTTAACACATAGGATCTATGGTTTTCTTCTTTCATGACTATTTAAAGGACCGAGAGCTACACTTGAAAAATTATCAAACCGAAGAGATCATGAGGTCCAAGGCGATCCATGCATCCGAGTTGATCATCAGCTATTCATCTACCTGCAATAAGATAGAGATCGAGAGCAAAAACTAGGGTTCTTGTACTCTTCTTTAAAAGGATTTGTACATGATATAGTTGATTAATAAAGGTAGAGTTTTAATTAGTCTTTGCGTAATTAATTTCTGCACTTACTTTCCGTACTTAATTTCTGTATCTTATATTATGATCTCATTCTTCATCCTTTCTTCTCCAACCATACGTGAGTAATTCCTAACTTGGTAGGGTTCGTAGGCTAGAGTAGATCAATGGATTATAAAATATTTTAACTTCTTTTATACATTTTAAAGTTTATAAATTTTTGCAAAATAAATGTTAACATCATTATTAGGCGCGCTACCAATTTATTAATATTCTCGACCACGATTTGAGATTTGATTAACACTTGTTTTGTTAGGGGCTAGACATGAATAGAGATCAATGCAAGGATAAGGGTTAAGAGTGGGGAAACCCTAGTTTCCTCCAAAAGAACCCTAATCCACATTCATTACTATCGATCTAGTTTTAAACTATTAAAACATAAAAGGAGTCATTTTTAATTAGTCATCCATTACTACTAAGTCATATGAACCATACAAGCCTTTTCTTTATAAAATCTACATCCGTATCAAAATAGATCTACAACCAATCAACTCATATTTCAACCAACTCGTCTAAAGCAAGAAAAAGGTTTACGTTTCCCTGCGGACGACGTACTCATCGCGGCTAGCTACTAACGACACCATCCTGATTGCGATTACTTTATTTACAAACACATTCTCTTTAAATAGATCAATCAAATGGCACCGTTGCCGGAGATACGTGCGTACTATTTTTTCTTGCTATTCGGGTTGAATTCTTATTCGATCCATAAAATAAAAAAATTAAAAACAATAAATTGTATATTTAACGATTAGTGTGCGACTTTTTGCGAGGGAATCTGGAGTCACTTGAACGGGAAATTTGAGATTCAGAGACTTTCAAAAAAGACCGGAGGATCAAAGAAGGCACTGTAGAAAAAAATTTGGCAGAAGACCCCTCCATTGCGCGGCGGAATCGCAGCAACAAGATGGTTTTGGCGGCGGAAACGCGACGGCCTTGGAGAATTGTGCCCCCAAAATTTTCTGGTATTCCTCCTATCTTTCTCTCTCCTATAGAAATCCAATAATTTGATTTCTGCAGAATTCTTTGCAAAATATCGCCGCTCAAAAATCTTTTGCGTGTTTTGTAATTGGTTTGTTTTTGCATATTTTTAACCGGACTTTAAGGGGTAATAACCAAATTCAAATTAGGTGGGGATTTAATCACCCTTTCTAGGCCCCACAAATCACAAAACGAGCATCCGCATAAACCTACATTAATTAAAAAATATCTAGATCAAGACTTTAAGGACCGTCACGCTCAATTAGGATAGAGGAGGGTTGTGGGTAATTTATCGCTTATCCGCATTTATTTTATGGTGTCTAGGCAAGTGTGATTAAGACAAGTGGTTACTTAATTAGGCCCGCTATTTTTAGTGATTCGTATAGCAGATACTTGGCACTTACCTGGACACAAGAGTAATAAAGAGGTGGTAGAGGATTGATCCTGCGACTTGTCCATTGGAAGTCTGTCACGCCCCGCTTCCCAAAGTACGCAAGATTGGGCACGTGACATAGCCAACCATGCTACCTGTGGGTAGGAAGTATCCATCCACAGTCACATTACGGCTGTAGAGATATCAAGAACAAGATAAATAAACTATCTAACACATGTCCAAATCCATAATAACCAGAGTCAATGATAAATAATTGCGGAAGCAAATGATCCAATACAATAATAGAAAGGTACGTCCCATAATGCGGGATCACACCTGGAAATAAAATGTAATAAATGAACTAACCACTACAGAACTCACAAATCAGCCTGCTGGCTGAAGTACTCCTGCTCGGTCGGCGACAGTGGTAAAGAATCTGGGCCATGCAAAACCCAGACGTCAGCGCGTCATGTCAACCAATAATATAATATGAACATGGTAATAAGCAATGCAGGAAATAAACATGAATAAGGCAATAATATGAAACAACAGTGCAGAATAGTATGCAGTGGGTAATTAAACTGTTCTATCAGGTTTCTATTCTAAAGTCTTTGAAATCAATTGATGACTCGTCGATATAACTCAATAGTATCTCGTGCGTGCCCGGGACCACGGTCAAGACCCTCGGGGCTGAATCCGAGACGTGCCGCTAGGCAGTAATAGGTAGCAGGATGGGCGAGTGATGTCAGCATCATCACTCCGGGGCTGGCCGAGCCCGTAAGACTGATCAGAACAGGTATTGAACTGTTGAGTTACAAGTCGGTTTCACCTTTGATTTCCCCATGCCCCCAAGTTATGTATGTCAGGTCAGGTATTCAGTAATCAAGAACTAATGCCAACACAGGATCAGGTATAAGCAGGTTTGTCTGGATAGACAACAGGAACGGTCCATGAGGACTACATATTATGTTTGTTGGCATTAGACACAAGATCAGGTAACAGGTAAAGCCATGGTACATCAGGTCCAGCCAGGTAATGTATAAAGGTGTCATGTCATGTGTATCAAGGTCGGGTCAATATGTAACGCAATCGAGGATGTGCTCATAACAGGTATATAATCGAATAAGGAATAACAGCAGGAAGTAAAGTAAACAACAATAACAGTTCATTTAATCACAATGGTGCATTAATATGGTGCAGTTGTATTATCATATTAACAGGTTCGAGCACCCTTGGGGTGCAATAATCACAAGGTAGTGCAATATCAATAACAGAAAGTAATGAAGCTATATGTGTACGATTATCGTCCTTTACATAGCAAAATGATTAACTGGTAATTTTGTTATTAGGGTTACAGTGGCAAAATACGGTTTAGGTTACTGTATCATGATATATATCATATTTCGTCTAAATGAGAAAAGTAACAACACTAGTTAATCTTTTGCAGGTTTTATGAGTCAAGCACACTTAATTAGTATAACATAGGATGTAGCAAGTAATACTTGCCTCGACGGTTTTGCAAACCGGAAAATACGAACATAACGTCGGCGGAAAACACGCGACGGATGCATGGGTCGCGGATCGAGTCCAAACAGCGTACAGCGGGACCACACGGACTGGAGTACCCCGAGGGATAGTGAGGGTGGCAACCGCGACGGGTTCGAGGGCGATGGGGCGCCGGCGAGGAACAGGGAACACGGCAGCAGTGCTGGAGGTGGCTGGATTGGGTTGTGCTGTGAGTAGGGGGAGGTAAAGGCCTGGTTTGGGTTGCAGGGGGAGAGGAGATGGTCGGCGGTGGCGCAGGCGACGACGACGAGGTTCGACGGCAGCTTTTCCGACGACTGGAGAAGGTGCTAGGGTTCGGGCGTCGGGTTCTGTTGCAGCGCCGGCGAGGGAAGGAGGAGGTAGGTGAAGAGGTCGGGAAGAGGGAGAAGGGGAGATGCTGGCGTCGTCGGCGATGGGAGGCGGCGGCGACGGCAGCACAGCGGGTGCAGGTGGCGGTGGCGTTGGCTGCAGGCGCTGGAAGGAAGGAAGGAAGAGAGGAGGAAGGAGGGAGTGGCGGCTGCGACGAGGGTGAAGGTGGTGGTGTCGTCGGCGCGGGGGCTGCGGCGGCGACGGCAGCGGAAATGGCTAGGGTTCGACGAAGCTAGGGTTCCTCGTGGGGTTTTCTGCAGGGATGAAGGAACAGTATATATAGGGATAGAGAGAGAGAGAGATTATTGTAGGAGAGAGAGAGAGAGATAGAGAGACGGAGAGAGAGAGTTACGGTGGGGCCCACGAGGGTAAAGCCCCTCGTGATTGGCTGGGAAGTTGAAAAGGAAATTTAAAATAAAGATTCAAAAGGATTTAAATCGTTAGTTAGGTACAGAATATTTATAATATAAAGTTTTAGATTATAAAATTAAATGGGTATTTTGGCGCTAAATGAGACATTTCCAAATCGCGCCCGGGTTGCGCCCAAATATTTGAAATTCAAATAATAGGATTTTAAGCGAGTTCCAAATTTTAAAATGAGATGTCTTATGATTAAAATGCATGCCCCCAAGTCGGACACTTGCACGCGTGCGTAGCCGTCCAAACTCGCCCGTTTCACCGAACGGGATGAAACCTCGACGCGCGGACGCTACCACGCGACTAGTGGTGACGAATAGGCCAATATGGATATTTTTAATTTCATTTTAGGTGTTAAAATTTGTTATAGGCAAAAATGACTTAGCCGGTTAAAATTTTGCAACAAGAACCAAACAAGCAAGATAATTGAAATGAGCAATGTCTAACACTCAACCAGTAACAGAAATAGTATTATTGGGCTCGGGTGTTACAAAGTCTAGGAGCGTTCTAGTTACTTGACCCAGGTGACCTTAGCTCTAGGGTTGATTGTGCATTTTTTGTGTGATTTGTCTCACGTCCGACACTTTTTCAAAACAAACCATTTAAATTGTTCTCACACACGCTGCCACTTGCGTTGAACCTGCTTAGTGCATGATCGGCTGGACACGGAATTCTAGTGCCCGTCTTGTCCGTGTTTCTGCTATCGACTCCGAAGTCGGTACTTTTTCATCTTCTTTATCCCCTCCACCCACCACATCGACCGATATGGACGGTTCTCCATCAGATTTTACCAACACACCCCTGCCACCACCTGTAGGTGCGCAGAATCCACCGCGCATCTCTCTTCAAGAAAGATGCTGCTCGATACGCGGTCTCCTTCCTACTTGTCTATCTATTCCACCAGCCAATGGGGATAATTTTGAAATTAAACCCCACTTCATCAACCTGTTGCCCAAATTTGACGGGCTTGAGTCTGAAGACACATACGTTTTTATCACCAAATTTGAAAATGTATGCGCAATGATGGGCACTACACAACTTTCTATGGATGCTATGAGATTACGTCTTCTCCCTTTTACCTTGTGCGACCTAGAAGAAAAATGACTTTATAGCACTGCTGCACATTCTATCGCTAAATGGGACGAATTCATTATAGCATTCCTTAAGAAATTTTATCCCAATCACAAGACTGCCCGTGTTCGAAGCGAGATTAACTAGTTTACCCAACTTCCCAACGAACCATTCTGGAAATGGTTTGAACGGTTCAAAGATCTTCTTCTACAATGTCGCCTTTCCGGAATTGATAAATGGCAACTTTGCCGAATTATATATGAGGGTGTTAATCCTGCGACAAAACAGATGCTTGAAACCATTTGTCAATACCATTTCATGTCTAAGGACGATGGTGAAGTTTGGAAATTTTTGGAAGATCTCGTTGAACAAACTTTGCAGTGGGAAATCGTTAGACCAACATCGTCTAAGGGAGGTATCCATCAGCTCGACATTTCCATCATAGTGAAACCCGAAATGGCCGCGATGCAAAAGAAAGTCGATGCTATCGAAAACAAATTCTCATCTACCTCCCTAAACCAAGTTACGCTTCCCAAAACCGTATGTGGTTGCTGTTCGGACCCATCACATTTGATGGAAGAATGTCCTTTGAGTCCACCATTTCAAGGTCAAGAACAAATTAGTGCTACTTTTTAGCAACGACCTAGAAACGATCCTTATTCTTCCACATACAATCAGGGATGGAGGAATCATCCTAATTTTACTTGGAACCAAAACCAAACTCAAAATCAAAACCAGTTCCCAAGCAACTATCAAAGGCCTCCCCCACAGCAACATCAACCACCACAACCGAGTCAGCACCCCTTTCAACGCAAACTTTTTAAAATCCGGCCAACAATTTTGCACCTTATAATAATTCTTTCCAAATGGCCAGTACCGATAAAACCTCTGCACTCGAACTTAACTTAGAAACGTTCATTAACCAATCTATACAAACGATGGCTAATTTAACGTCTTCTATCCAAACGTTATTGCAGCACACCGCTTCCCACGGTAAAAGCATAAAATCGATAGAAGCACAACTTGCACAGTTAAATGCCGCGATAAGTGAGAGAGAGAAAGGGAAACTTCCATATCAACCTCTACCAAATCTTGGCCATTCACAAAGTCATAATGTGTGTGCCGTAACCACGTTGAGATCGGGAAGAGTGCTGAATAACCAAGTGGGTGAACATATTGATGTTGATGATATTGATGATACCCCGACTTCTACTTCTAATCCTAATTCGTCCAGTCCACCACTTTCTTCCGAGCCTATTCTCCGTTTTCCACTAGACTCGAACCATCAGACCACTTTCTCGAGTCAACCTCAAACGATCCCAACTCCAATTCTATGACCTATTCCATCTCCACAAACTTCTCCACAAATGTTGGACCAAACCCTTATTGATAAAACACCTTATCCACATAGGTTAAAGGACAACAGACCAAGTTCATAAATGGAGAAGATTGTGGAAATTTTTAAGCAAGTTAATATAAACATTCCTCTCCTAGATGCTATCCAACAAGTTCCGTCCTATGCGAAAATTCTAAAGGACTTATGCACTAGGAAAAGAAAAATTCAAGTGCCTAAAAAAGTTTTCCTAGCGAGTAATGTGAGCACTGCTTTTACCCAACAAATACCCAAGAAACGAAAGGACCCCGGGAGTCCTACAATATCTATTTCTATTGGGGGTAAAAATATCAATCGTGCTCTACTCGATTTAGGTGCTAGTGTTAACTTTCTTCCGTATTCTATTTATGAGCAATTAGGCATCGGAGAGTTAAAACCGGCGCATTACACTCTTCGGATGGCCGATCGATCTATCACCCAACCTAGGGATGAGCTAGAGGACGTGTTAATCAAAGTCGGGGAATTTATATTCCCTGTGGACTTCATAGTTATTGATACACATCTTGTAGCAAACCCCCGAAACCAAATCCCGGTGATTCTAGGTCGGTCTTTTCTAGCGACTTCCAACGCAATAATCAATTTTCATAACGGTTATACGAACCTATCCTTCAAGAAGATTGATTGATAGCAGACTTATGCATTCTACCTTGTTCTATTTGTTCTACTTACCGCAATCAAGACGGTGTCGCTTTGCAGCTAACTGGTTGAGCACGGGTCGTCCGCAGGGAAATGGTAGTATGTTCGTTCTTGTCTTAGACGAGTCAATTAAATAATGTATATGTGTATGTTCAAATCTATCCTAACTGTTCGTATTTTATATTCAAGTAAGCTTGTTAGGGTTAAGGTTGGTTTTTAGAGTTAGGATTAGTCTTGTGCTTGTCTTTTGCCATTCTGAAAATGATATTGGGATAATCGAACGTAGCGGGGATTAGGAGGACATAGGAATGAGATTTGCAAGTTTAAGCAAGCTTTCCAATACTAAATCCATTCCTAGTGCCCCTTGTCCTTCCGCTACGTGCGCTTATTTCCAACCATAGGCCAAACACCCACAACCATGTATCCAATTAAGTCACAACTACATGTCACGTTGTAGTGCGTCCAAAGTACTTCTCGACTTAGGTTGCGGCTATATGTCACGTATAGCGCGCCTAAGTGAGGGAGTTGTGTTTGTTTGGTCTAGGTTTGTTTCAAGGTGTTTGGCGAAGAGAAGTACAAAGGATTTTTCTGTCCCTCATAGTAACCTTCCTTAGCCCTAACAAGTGTGGAAATTATTCACACATTTAAAAGGAAAGGAAAAGAAGAAAAGAAAGAAAGGAAAAAATACGGTTTTACAAAATGCTAGCAAGCTAACTACTTGGGCCCTCACCTTATCAAGAGACTCCGTCGAGTATCATGACTTGAAAATACGGATAAAAAGAGAAGGAAAAAGAAAACAAGAAAAGAAAAACAACAACTACTTAATAACAATTAATAAAAGTTAGACTAGGAATTAAAATTACAAGATAAGAAATGAAATTACAATACAAGAAAATTAAAGATACAAGATAATAAAAACACCCCATCTTCATTTAACTTCCACTCAAGAGCTCTCACTACACTTTAATGGAGGAAAGATGACGAAGAAGAAGAATTGCAAACTAAACTACACTAAAATCTAACTAAAAAGAAGCATTGATACAATGGCTCAAATCTGGAGTATTTATAGGCAGAGAGCTGAAACCCTAGGGTTAAATTCAAAGCCCAAATGAAATTACAAAACTACCCCAAAAATATTGTCTGTCGCTGAGTCAACTCGGCCGCGAAACCGCCACGTAATGGCCACATTGGCCGCGGTTCCGCGACTCTTTGGGGGAGTCATGGGGTGATTTTTCTAGGAATTCTCCACGTTTCTTTCTTCTGTTGTTCTACATGTCCCAAATTGCAAAATCCTTCCAAAGTTTCTTCAGATTTGCAACAGTCCAAAATGGATTCACTATTAATTGATTTGACCTTTATCTCCCTCGAGCTCCGTGCATCCATTGAATCTTGTGCTGCCCCTCTCGTGCTCTGTGCTTGTCCGAGACACGAATGCCCACTGTTTTTCGTCTTTCTCTTGAGCTGGTAAGCGGCACTGGACGGATACGGATGACCGGAACCCGGCTTTTATCTGTCTGTGGCAGATGTTCTGGATTTTGGCGTAATTGTGGAAATTTTGTATGATTTGCGTTATTTTGGACTAGGAACCTGTAACCTGTAAATATGTAGCAAACACGGATTAAAAGCACCTGCCTATAAACAAACGAGCCTAAGAATGGGCAATATTAAATGCAATATTTTGGTATGAACAAAGATATCAATTGAGCTTAACATTTACAAGTTGGGAAGTGAACCCTCCGATCCCTATGCTCATTTATATTCTGTTGAAACAGTAGATTCCGACAGTAGCGAACTTGAAGAGCTTCACGATATTTATCTAGACTCCACTAGTGCGTTAATGTTCGATCCTGCTATTTATGAGGACCCTTCTTTCGACAGGTCCACACCCAAGTCCGAATCCTTTGACTTTTCGAATAAGTTAGTTGAGCTGTCCGGGTCAACATCTAACGCTAAATATTGTAACAACCCTAAACTTTCTGTACGAATTTTTTCAAAAATACAGAAGGGAATACTTAAGCCTGAGCACGAGTGATAAGTTTGTTTTATTTTAGAACAACAAGAAAACACTTGTAGCTCATTGGTAAAACTTTACACTGCTGTGACGTAGCCCCTGTAATCACATCAGCCACATTATCTTTTTATTTTAAATTTCTTTTAATCTTTTAGAAGCCCAAGGGTCTACACGTGCACTACACGTAAACTGAAGAGACACAGAATAAACAAACACGTGCACGAGGGTATGTGAGACAATAGGGACACGTGGCGACGATCCAAGCACTCACCGATGGAAATGGACTGGCGAGATTGGTCTTTTCCCCGGCGTCACCAGCCCATCCGTAGGCAATGCTCCCCAAAATTTAACCCCTGCACCTCTTCAGCTACCCCCACTAACCCCACATTGTTTATTTTCTTTGCAATTGTCCAGAGAACAATAAAACACCAATAAATCCAAATTTTAATACAAATTTTAAATGCATTCTTTAACACACCAAACCCTAATTTTTCCTATAAATACCACACCTCATTTCACACATTCTCACCAGAATTTCATTCACCAGAATTTCATTATCAAAACTCTACCAAATTCTCAAGTCCTTTAGAGTATAAGTGGAGTTAGCAAAAGGGTGAAGTTCCGGCGACGATCCAAGGAGATTCCGGCGACGAAACGACGCCCCGAAGCATTCCGTAGATTCCTATCCCTCTTCGATTGATTCAAAGCCAGTAATTCCCCTCTCCCCCTCTATTCTTCTTCTTTAAAAACTTTCATTTCTAAAACCCGACGGAAGCGGAGTTAATCCGACTTCCGATTCGGGTTTTTTTCTTTAAAAATCCTATTTTTCTTAAACAAGAAAATACCAAACTTTCATATCATGTTCAATACACATTAACAAACATATTAAACAAGTTTCACATCAAAAAAAATTTATATTGCAATTTTTATCGCAGTTTTACAGTAAAATACCACATACTTCATTTACCGACATAAAACAATATAAATTTGTATTACCATTAGATAGGTCATGAGGTAATGACCTACCTCATCACAACACATATTTTTAACATAGCATGATGGAAATTTTGGGAACATAGTTATGGGATAATACGACTTTGCTAATAAATACCTTTAACTTATAAAACATTTTCTATAAGAAGATGTATTAAAAAATTGCTTGCAATTGCGCCTCTACAACCCACTTTTGGGGACCCCATTCCGAATGGTGCGGGTTATCGCACATCCTCGGACCTAGTAGAGCGAGATGCAGACCTCTGCAAGGAGCATTCGATCTCAATGGAATTTTTATACATTTTTCTTTAGAAAATGAGATTTCTACAAGAAAATAAATAAATTATTTTCATTAAATATAAATATAGCTATTATCAAAATACCTATTTTAATTATATACATATTCCAATGTTTTCTAAAATTAAAGGAATCACCATCCAAATACAACACAAGTACAATATTTCAATAAAATACCATATATTATGAAGTTAGGTTTTACTCACTAGAAATTTCACTTGTATAAAAATAGAAATCTATGGAAACCATAAAGACGATAATTAAATGCTTGAGGTGTATTTTGAAAATTATATCAAACTATTTTTACGTAAAACCCCCTCAAGTTATACTAAATTACAATAAGGACCATAGTAAACATAGGTTTAAGCGGGACCAGTCTCTTGAGCCTTAGGAAGCTGGAGATATGGGTACTTGCTTATATAAGGTAGACAATCTAACAAATGGTGTTATCATCACGGTAATTGTCTTGGAAAAAGACACAAATCCTGCCGTCCATGTGCAGCAGTTACCGATAACATCAAAACTAATTCAGGATTTCAAGTTCTTTTTAAAGTGTCTGACTCAGACTGAGTCTCAATCTAATCAATCGGACTTGAATATGATTCAAGTATAAAATACAATATAACATGAATCTATGAATCCATCTATTCAATCTATATCAATCTATGTTGACCGAACCGAACCATGGATATACTCCATCTACATGAACATCCATTATATCCATTCCATTTACTGATATCATGGTTTCTGCAAGTCATCCATATACAATTTACAATACAAGACAATACAATACAATCAATATAATAAAGACATCGCGGGGTTTATAAGGGATACACTGTTACAGAACATGTTAAACGTGGCACGAGTGGTCACTAAAAGACGTAATTACATCCATGCCGTTGTTCCGTAGTATTTTTGACGGAGCCTTGTACTACGGGTTACCAAAGTCCACAGTGTAAGTTGGACTCCTCTCGTATACACTGGCATCTTCTATACCAAGCTACAAACAACTGCGTTAACATTATAATTAAATATTATAAATTATACTCTCTTTCTGTCTATTCTATCTCCACTCATCTTTGGGACTTACCGAGCGATTGTTCGCTGACGACATTCCTATTTCTCTTCTTCTTTGGAATGTTGTTAGGTGGATCGGACACACTAGAACTCAAGACCGGCTAGGAGCATTTGGAGCAGTACACTGAAGACCCGGAGCATTAGAATTTACTTGTGCATTTATTTCATTTCGGTTATGCCAATGTTTAGGCATTGCTTTTCATTCCATGTATTTACATTTCAGTTGTACTTGTAAGAGAATGCTTAATAAATAAAGTTGATGTTCAATTACATTCCCGTCTCTTGTGTACTTTACTTTATATTGCTTAGTTACGCTTAGCGTATTTGCTTCTGAGTACATACGTAGCGGCCTCGTCGCGTCTCCTTGCACGTACACTGGAAAGCGGGACGTGACAAATATAAACCTTTATGAAGTCCGAGGATCATCCCTTTCTTTCGAATGAGATTATCATTCGGAATATCGATGAAAGCTTTGAAGACATTTTCGCCGAAGAACTCGCATTCTTAGAAAACATGGGAGTTGTGATGAATCAACCCCAAGAATTTGAACCGCCACCTCTTCTTCTTATCAAGAACAAGGATGTGAGTAATCCATCATCATCGTTTTGCCTCTACAAACCGAGACGTAAACCCGTTCTATTACACTTCTTATCTCCTCCCCACTTCTTCACGTCTATAGGTGACATGATCTTCTACCAACCAGTGCGTTACATCGATAAAATATTTGAATCGTTAGTGTTGATTTTTGGTCTTTGTAAAACTTTATATTGACCAATAACTTTACCCCCTTTTTATAATTTTAAATGCTTAATACGGTTTCACTCAAGTTTGGGGGGCAGGAGAAAATATTTTGGCTCTTGAAAAAAAATAAATTTTTACAAAATTATGAGCAAAAAAAATAAGTTTGGGGGAGGTTTTTACTGTCATTAATTCATGTCCCCGTTACTAACTTTTCCTCCCAAGTCTACAATTTTTTTAAGTTTAACAGATGACATTAGTGAGGACACTGCTGCAAACAGATTTGGGGGAGATTTGTGCTTATTCACGCATTATTTTGCATTATCATAAATATAAGCACAAATTTTTTTTTGATAATAAAAGATTAGAAAGTGAAAAATTACATATGAAAGATAGGAATAGTTTGAGAAAAGCAAGAAAGTTATATGTTTTCTTAAACGAAGCTAGTAATAAGTAGTTATGAGCTGTTGTCCCAAGGGTTAATAAGATGAAGGGAATCACTAATCTGAGGATAGATCTAAGTCTGAAAAATATTGCCAATTCTTGAGTCCAAACATTTAAACGTTGATACCTTACTATATGCACTTGCACACATCTTGAAACTTGGGATAGTAGAGGATACCTTGAAATGCTCTTGTCTAAAATCCTTGGTATGAAGAAAAATATAAATATAAATAAAAAAGATGGTGAAGAAAATTGAACACTGGTTTTGTAATTGCTTAAGACAGCATAAAAAATATAGTGAGGGTGCTTTATCACCTAGTGCCTTAGACCAACTGGTTTGGGAGCCACTGCTAAGTCTTAGGTGTTGCATGACGAGCAAATTGCTAATTACGCCTAAATGAGTGAACACATTTAGTAATCGGTCGGTTAGTATCTCAAGAATTATTAATGGTCGCATGAAGAATGTGTGAGCAATTCCATCTAAAATATTCACCGACTAAAAAGTACTAAGAAAGATGGACAAAAGTATGATAGCTGGAATTTAATTATTTAAGTGTAGAGATGTTTTTTATACACATGTAGGGGTATCTGATCAATACTTGGATGAAAGGTAGGGAGGAAGACTAAAGGCGATGTTTTATTAAGGGGTGATATGATTTTCGCCATCTTTTCATGACCATTAAGATATGGCTTATGGCAACCGAGGAGCAAGTATAGTTGGAAACTCTTCTTTTCAAGTTCTTTCTTTCAGAGTTCTTATCTTTGTATATAACTTTTATCTTCTTTCTTTTATTATGGGATTTTGTGGATATAATCCGCTGAAAACTCTCAGGAGACAACACTCCTCCTACTAGGCACACCTAGAAGTTTAAAGGATTGTTGCACGTGCTCAGTGCAATCGTGATTGCCTACGAAAGTATGATAGGTTTTTCTTTTCCTTTTTTCTCCCTCTCTTGAATAACTAGTTTGCTCGGGACGATCAAAATTAAGTTTGGGAGTATTTGTTGAGTCGAAAATATTGCACATTTGATGGAACATTTTCCTTACTTTTGTTAAGTACTTAAGGGTGTTTATGGTAATTATGGTACATATATAGGTTTATCTGTAAAATACTCTTTATCATATGTTTATACACTATACTTAACATTACAAAGGAAAATATATGCATATAATATTTATATAATATTTTAGTAATTTAAATATGCATGTCATATCAAATATCCCTAATCAATATTCTTAAAATTTCATATCATATAAAATGGTTAGGATAATATTTCAAAATAAATAACAAATATTACTATGAATTGAGATATTGTGCAGATTTAGCTCAGGTCTGGAGATCGAGATATCCAAGATGTCGGGAATAAAATCTGCCGATAAAATTGAATCAAATCGTAAAATCATGAATGGCAGAGACACAGAGAAGATATGAAGAATCCAGACATTGAAGTGATCTCTACGTGTCAACACCAGAAGCCGCAAGAAATCCCAACTTTTTATACCACCATGCCGCCGCTGTTTAGCGGCCAAACCCCCATTTATGCGGCGGATCCGCATCCATATTCTGGCCGTTGGATCTGGGATTTTGTGGGTATGATCGTTTCAACAAATTTTAGCACATTGGATCTGGGGTTTTCTGCTTGCATGACTATTTAAAGGACCGAGAGATACACTTGAAAAATTATCAAACCCAAGAGATCACGAGGTCCAAGACTATCCACGCATCTGAGTTGATCATCAGCTGTTCATCTACCTCCAACAAGATAGAGACCGAGAGCAAAAACTAGGGTTCTTGTACTCTACTTTAAAAGGATTTGTACCTGATATAGTTGATTAATAAAGGTAGAGTTTTTATTAGTCTTTGCACAATTAATTTCTACACTTACTATCAATACTTAATTTCTGCATCTTATATTATGATCTCATTCTTCATCCTTTCTTCTCCAACCATGTGTGAGTAATTCCTAGCTTGCTAGGGTTCGTAGGCTAGAGTAGATCAATGGATGATAAAATATTTTAACTTCTTTTATACATTTTAAAGTTCATAAACTTTAGCAAAATAAATGTTAATATCCTTATCGGGCGCGCTACCAATTTATTGATAGTTTCGATCATGATTTGAGATTAGATTAACACTTGTTTTGTTGGGGGTTAGACATGAATAGAGATCAATGCAAGGATAAGGGTTAAGAGTGGGGAAACCCTAGTTTCTTACAAAAGAACCCTAATCCACATTCATCACTATCGATCTAGTTTTAAACTATTAAAAGATAAAAGGAGTCATTTTTAATTAGTCATCCATTACTACTAAGTCATATGAACCCTACAAGCCTCTTCTTTATAAAATCTACATCCGTATCAAAATAGATCTACAACCAATCAACTCATCTTTCAATCAACTCGTCTAAAGTAAGAAAAAAGGTTCATGTTTCCCTACGGACGACCCGTACTCATCGCGGCTAACTACTAGCGACACCGTCCTGATTACGGTTACTTTATTTACAAACACATTCTCTTTAAACAGATCAATACAACAACAACTGAGCCTTTTATCCCAAGCATATGGGGTAGGCTGCTTTAACTAACATGAGAATCACGTCGGGTCCAGCATATGAATCCTCCTCCTCCACTCACTCCTATCGAACAATATACTTTCATTGAGGCCTTTGGCAACCATATCGTTTCGTATCACCTCCATCCATGTTTTCTTCGGTCTCCCTTTTGCCCTTTTGCCATTGCCCATATCGAGAGTATCTATTCGTCGAATCGGTGTTTCCATATGTCTGCATCGCACATGACCAAACCATCTTAGCCGGTTTTCCCGCATCTTCTCCTCCTCCACAGGTGCTACACCAACTTTTGCACGAATATCCTCATTTTGCACCTTATTTTTTCTAGTGTTACCGCACATCCAACGAAGCATGCACATCTTCGCTACGTGCATCTTCTGTGTATGATGCTTCTTAGGAGCCCAGCATTCTGTACCATATAATAAAGCAGGCCGAATAACGCTCTGATAAAACTTCCCTTTCAATTTTAACGGAAAGTTACGATCACACAAAATCCCTGTTGCACTCCTCCTTTTCAACCAATTAGTTTGGATCCTTTGATTAACATCACTATCAATCTCCCCATCCTTTTGGATGATGGAACCTAGATATCTAAACTGATCGCTTGGTGATATCTCTTGCCCTTCCAATGTTATACCAATATGGTTTTGACTTCTCTGTTTACTAAATTTGCAATGCATATATGCTGTCTTAGACCTGTTCAATCTGAACCCTCGAGATTCCAATGTTTGCCTCCATAATTCCAATTTGGCATTAACCTCAATATCATCAGCGAATAGCATACACCAAGGTACCTCATCTTGGATAGTTCTAGTAAGCTCATCCATCACGATGGTAAACAGGAATGGACTTAATGCAGATCCTTGATGTAAACCAATTGTAATCGGAAAATCACTCGTTAGGCCGCTGCAAGTTCTGACATTTGCCACTACTTCATCGTACATATCTTTGATTATGTCAATATACTTGACGGGGACCCCCTTCTTCATCATTGTCCCCCATAATACCTCTCTAGGTACCTTGTCATACGCTTTCTCTAAATCAATAAATATCATATGCAAATCTCTTCTCCTCTCTAAAAAATGCTCGACATGTTGACGAAACAAATGAATAGCCTATGTTGTCGATCGTCCAAATATGAACCCAAACTGGTTCTCTGTTATCTTAATATCCTTCTTTAGCCTGTGTTCAATCACTCTCTCCCAAAGTTTCATGGTATGACACTTAAGTTTTATTCCACGGTAGTTTGAGCAACTTTGAATGTCACCCTTGTTCTTGTAGATAGGTACAAGGATACTTTTTCTCCATTCATTTGGCATCTTTTTTGTCTGCCAAATCTTATTAAACATATATGTGAGCCATTTAACGCCTATTTCTTCTAAACATCTCCAAAGCTCGATAGGAATCCCGTCAGGACCAACCGCTTTTCTTAAACTCATTCTGTTCAAAGCTTCTTTAACCTCAGGTAATCTTATTTTACGCATGAAATCACGGTTTATATCTTGAGATTGAATGACAAGTCCATCCAAATTCTTGGTAAAGCTCCCATTGAACAATTTGTCAAAATAAGCTCTCCACCTTTTCTTGATATCTCCATCTCGAACTAAAACCTTCTGATTTTCATTTTTGACACACTTCACCGCACATAAGTCTCTGGTCTTCCTTTCCCGCATCCGAGCAATCCGGTATATATCATTTTCAGCCTCTTTAATGTCTAATTTCTCGTACATCTCCTTATAGACCTTAGATTTAGCTTCCCTAACATCTTTCTTAACTTCCTTTTTAGCCATTTTATACTTCTCAAATCTCTCCACATCTCTACTTTTCTTCAAATCTTTATAAGAATCCCTTTTAATTTTAATAGCAGCCTTTACTTCTTCATTCCACTATGATGTGTCCTTAGATGGTGGAGCACCACCTCTCGACTCACCAAGTAGATCTCTAGCCACCCTCTTGATACAACTAGTCATTTTGTTCCATGTTCTGTCTGAATCATCTTCCGATTGCCAATCCGCTTCTTGGACTACACGATCTATAAAAGCCTTTTGGTTACCTTCTTTCAATCGCCACCATTTAATTCTAGGCTCTACCTTACATCTAATCTTCCTAGGTCCTCTTCTAAATCCAAAATCTAAAACTAAAAATTTATGTTGAGTGGTTACACTCTCACCTGGCACTACCTTACAGTCGATACAACAACCTCTATATATTCTTCTCTTCAAAAAAAGTCTATTTGACTAGCACTTTATCCGCTCCTAAAAGTGATAAGGTGGGACTCTCTTTCCTAAATCGGATGTTTGCTAAGATCAAGTCATAAGAGAAGGTAAATCTAGAATCGAGTCACCTACTTCATTCCTTTGTCGAAAGCCAAAACCTCCATGGATAGTATCAAACCCACTACGACTAGTACCTACATGTCCATTGAAATCACCACCAATAAATAACTTCTTTCCACTAGGTATACTTTGCACCATCTCATCTAAATTCTCCAAGAATAGACGCTTACTAGCGTCATCAAGACCTATCAGTAGTGCATAAGCGCTAATAAAATTAAGGATCTCTCCACCTAGAATAGGCTTAACCAGTAAAATTCTATCACATTTTCTCCTAATCTCAACTACATCCTCAAGCAACCGTCTATCTATGATTATTTCTACCCCATTACGATTTTTATCTCTACCCGTATACCAAAGCTTATAACCCCAAGGCTCTATGACTCTACTCTTTTCACATACCCACTTAGTTTCTTGAAAACAAATAATACCAACTCTCCTCCTAATCACCAACTCCACTAATTCTATTAGTCTACCCATAAGGGAACCTATGTTCCAGGAAGCTATACGGATCTTATGAAACCCTTGCTTATTTTTCACTACACCCGGGGTCCGATGTAGCGCGCCATTTCTGGACGACGACCTAGAAGCCATTGCATACTTAACACTACACCCGGGATCCGATGTAGCGCGTCGCTGAGTAGGGGACGCTCCAATGATATTCTTATTATGATTCATGTCATAGAATGTGACAAAGTTTTAAATAGATCAATCAATCCCCAAAATGGGAATGTTGGATCGAAATGTCTCTAAACTAATATTCGCCTCAAATATGGTGATAATGGACAGTGATGTCCTTAAAACTAAAATAATTAGGCCTAAATGCTCATATGTTTAAGTCGATATTAATCTTAAACCAGATTAACGGTCCTTAAATAAACTAAACCAAAATCTAAAATATACGGATATGGACTAATCCGCGTCCTACGGGCGACGACATGAACTAGTCTCCGTATACAATCTACGGGCAACCAAAACAAACAAAATAAACACATGATACGAAGTGAACTGCCAGAGCATAAGAAAGTGGTTATCGCAACGCGGTAACATAATTAACTGCAGGGGCTTGCGCTTGCAGGGAAGAGCGTCCCCACAATCAAAACCCCTCATAAAATGAGGGGGAATCTGATAAAGTCTACTACAATGGTCGCATTTGTCTAAACCTCCGATATACGGTGCCATAAATCAACTTGGTATTTCGGAGAGGTGGATGGAATAGTCTAAATAGCATCTGCCCCTAAATTCAAGCAAGACGATCAATCCTAGTTCGTCTCTGTTTTCGGTGGTGAATAGAAGGTAGTGCCAGGTGAGAGTGTAACTACTCAACATACACTTTTAGTTCTAGATTTTTGATTTAGAAGAGAACTTAGGAAGATTAGACGTAAGGTAGAGTCTAGAATTAAATGGTGGCGACTGAAGGAAGGTAACCAAAAGGTTTTTATAGATCATGTAGTTCAAGAGGCAGGTTGGCAGTCTGAAGATGATTCAGACAGAACATGGAACAAAATGGCTAGTTGTATCAAGAGGGCAGCTTGATTCGTTTGTCAAAGAATATTTCTAAACCGCAATCAAGAACGGCGTCGCTTGGTAGCTAGCCGGTGAGTACAGGTCGGTCCACAGGGATTTTGTAAATTTCCTAGTTGCTTAAACGAGTTAATTCCGATGGGTGTCGGATTGATTATTTATAAAACCTAAATTGATTTATACTAAGATTATCTAGATCTAAATCTTTCTAGGGTTACGTCTAGGGTAGGTTTGGAAATGTAAATAAATCTCACCACTTTCTATACCCAAATTAAGATCTATGAGGTGTTATGGTAATTATTAATAAAGGGGATTAGAACCATTCGGGAAGATGTTTCTTCCTCTACGTTCTTATCCTTCCTTTATCAATCCTTACCCTGACCTCCATAGAAAACACGCGCAACCGGGCCTTTATACTACGGTATCACCGCTACCTCGTGGGATAGGGTGCCGTAGGGAGCGGTGTGTGCATGTATGCATGGAGTCCTATTGCTTATATGTGACGGGAAAGAAAGGGATGAGAGATCTCATCTCTCAAAAGCCTTCCTCAAACCAAACCCTAACAAGCGAGGAGACTAATCGCTCATTAGGGAATTGAAGAACATGCTATCTGTCTATCTAAGGAAAGGAATTAAAGATCTAAACTAGGGCAATTAAATAAAACTACTTACTTTACAGATGGCACTCTCCAAACATTTACACAGGGTTGTCAGATCTGAATAGATGATATGAAAAGAGGCATCGATGCTCTCCAAAAGAAATCTGAATTTTATAAATGAAAGGAGGCATACCCTAGAAAAGGTTTTTAGGGTTCTATTTACAGATTCATAGAAACCCTAGGTTACAATTGACTCGCACATCTGCTTTTACAAAAATACCCCCTAAGAAAAGACCTAGCCAACTCCAGTGCACCGCCACGAATTTTGGTAAAAAATTTACCAACTCCGGGCTCTGGATGGCCGCGGAACCGCGGCCGCAGCAAGGGTTGGGCCGCGGTTCTGCGGCCCAATGATGGTCTTGAAGTCTGCACTTTTCTGGGATGGATCTGGGCTTTTTGTACTTCCTGTTTCTTCAGTACTTTTCTCAAATTTGCTTCTAGGTTTCTTCCAGATTTTCCAATGAATAATTGTGGTGGACTTTAACCGTGGCTTCGCGATCCTGGACCTTGCGCTGCCTCGTACTTTGTGAACTGATCGTTTGTATAGGCTTGATCAAGATCCTTCTATTTGTTGGTTGTAGTCTCACTTTTGCATCGTTTTTTTTTTATCTTTTTCACTGTTTCTGCTCCTAGAACCTGTAACCTGTACTATGTAGCAGACATGGATCAAAAGCACCTGTTTATTTGTAAAATAACTAGGAATGGGGAATATAATAATGCAATATTATGATATGAACAAATACCCTTAAACTTATCTTTTGCTCGTCCTCGAGCAAACTTAGTTTTATTCTCAACAAAAACCTAACCTCACTTTCGCAGGGAATCACGATTGCACTGAGCTTGTGCAATAAGCCGTTAAACCTCTAGGTGTCCCTAGTAGGAGGAGTGTTGTCTCCTGAGGGTTTTCAGCGGATACTACCCACAAAATCCTATCAATTAGGCCCATTAACTTTTATTCTCCAATTAGGTTTCCCAACAAGAAAGTCTATCATCTTCGACTCATAAATCATCCACCCATATTCTTCACGCTTCCTTATCATTTAACTTAAGATTATATATGTTCTGCAGACCTATTTAGCTTTTGGCATCTCTTAAGTTTTCCTTCTACGGTTCCATCTCCACTTGGGAATTTTTATCATCTCTATTAAAGATACAAGTTCTATTCTTCACTCCTAACTCTCATCTAAACTCCAATCACATACCCCTACGTGTGTGTATAAATCACCCCTACACTTGAAAATTCAAATCAAGCAATCATACTCTTGTCCGTTGTCCAAAGTATTTATTAATTGGTGAATTTTTAAATGAATTTTGCTTACACATCCTTCATGCGACCGTTAATACTTCTTGAGGTACCAACGACCGATTACAAAATGCGTTTGCACTTTAAAGCGTACTTCCTAGTCTTGTAACACCTAAGGATTTTTAGCAGTGACTCCCAAATCAGTTGGTGTAAGGCACTAGGTGATGAGGCATCGTCGCTAAATATTTTTTCTATTTCTCAGCCTTAAGTAATCACAAAAACCAGTGTTCATTTTTTTCTTTATTCACACTTGTATTTTTTTATTTTTCATCATACTAAGGACTTTAGACAAGAGCATTTCAAGGTCTCTTCTATTATTCCAAGTTTCAAGGTTCGTGTTTGTGCAATTTGTAGGGTATACGTTTTTAGAATTTAGACTTAAGCTAGGAATTATTTTTCAAACTTATACTTTAATAAAAACATCAATACTTTTCCCTTGTTTTAACTTAGCCCAAGAACTGAACTCAAAATTTGCATATTTCTAAATAAACTACAAAGACATATACTTTCTACCGTTAAACTTTATGAAAGGTTATTTTTAGGGTTTTTAATTTACTAAGTATAAGATCTAGTTGTTCCTAGCTAGTTAACCTTTTTGTCAAACTCAAGTCAAATATGGCCAAAATTGAATACATTAATTTGTATAATTTTTAAAAAATTTTAATTTTTTATGGGTTTTAAAATAAGTATGCAAATGCAAAAATATACACATGAATGCGAAGGAAGAAGGCTTAACGAGCATACCCCCAAACTTAAACTTAACAGTGTCCTCACTGTCATGCTACACCAAGAGAGTCAAAATGTCGGCACTCCCATGTTTATTTATTTGCAAATTTTTTTTTATTGTTAAAAGAAATAAATTTATATATACAGAAAGTCCCCCCCAAACTTCATTGAAACAATATTAAACGTCATTGCCAAACTTTGCAAAGACCAAATGTCAACACCAACCAGTCGAAAAATTTATCTGTAAAGAGTATCGGTTGGTGGAAGAACATATTGTACCGATCCAAAAAGAATTGGGGAAGATAGAAGTGGTGGGATAGAAAGTGTGGAAGTGAATAGATATGAGGTGGTGATGAATCAAAACGAGAATGTGAATGATCAGCAATCAGTGGAATATTGGCATTCTCGTAGCTTATTAAAAAGAAAGGGGGTGGTTCAACTTCTAAAGGAGGAGGTTGACTATCCATACTATCACTAAGATACTTTTGTGGATTCTTTATCGACTTGGCATCATCCATCATATGCATATGATATTCAATTATGAGGGAACTAATCTCCTCGATGTCCGCCATAATCCAGCCGAAAGCTTGCCGCCTATCTTGTAAGACCATTAAAATGGCGTTCTCTTGCTCGAGGGCTAGAGAAGCCGATATGATAACGGGAAAGGTCTCATTCCCACCTATGTATGCATATTTAAGGTGAGACGACAAGGGCGTGAGTTCGAGTTTCGGAGGCGAAACAATCATAGGCAAAATTGGGAAATCTATCTCGAACTCAAAGGATTCCAACACTGGTTCGAAATCACTGCAAACAACCGATTCGGATGGTTCAACTAACTCATCCAAAAATTCAAAAGACTCATATTCGATCGGTGAGTCGTCAAAATCATCCGAAAAAGTGAAACATTCATAATCATTATCGGTTGTGTCAACTGTGGTAGATTTAAGGAGGGACGCACTAGTGGCGTCAAAACTGTTTTCATCAAACAGAAATCTTT
Source organism: Agapanthus africanus (assembly GCA_030015575.1). NCBI lineage: Eukaryota > Viridiplantae > Streptophyta > Magnoliopsida > Asparagales > Amaryllidaceae > Agapanthus > Agapanthus africanus. Next base: position 186,655,563 of record JASDDO010000024.1, read on the forward strand.
CAAGCTCGCAGTCCTCCTGCGTGATTTCGTGAATAGAGCAAACTTCTCGTGTACTAGTTTTAGGCACGGGGGGCAGACTTCCTACCTTGTAAATATTGAACTCACTAGACGTCTTCCCGAAGGATAGAGTCATGGAGCCATTGCGATAATTTATTACGGCATTGGAAGTGGCCAAAAATGGTCGACCGAGGATCACCGGAATTTGGTTCCGTGGGTTAGCAACAGGTTGTGTGTCCATAACAATAAAATCAACGGGGAATATGAAGTCCCCAACTTTGATCAACACATCCTCTAACTCACCTCTAGGATGGGTGATTGATCGATCAGTTATTTGGAGAGTACAACGAATGGGTTTCAACTCTCCAACCCCTAATTGCTCGTACACGGAGTAGGGAAGCAGGTTAACACTAGACCCAAGATCTAAAAGTGCTCGATTGATTTTCTTATCCCCAATTGTTATTGAAATCGTAGGACAGCCGGGGTCCTTTCATTTTTGGGGTAAGGGTTGAGGTTGGTTAATAGCATTGCTCACTGCACTAGCCACTAGCACTTTCTTGGGTATTTGAGACGACTTTCTCTTTGAGGTGCATAAGCCCTTTAAGATTTTCGCGTATGAAGGGACTTGTTGGATTGCATCTAAGAGAGGTATATTTATGTTAACTTGTTTAAATAATTCCACAATCTTCTCCATTTGTGGAGTTGGTTTATTGGGACTCAACCTGTTTGGAAATTGAGCATTTTGAAAATCTGTTGAGTTCAATATCTGTGGAGTAGAATGTGGAGTTGGAACGGATCCCAGTGTGGGTGTGTTCGTGAAGTGAGAAGTGGGTCGGTTCGGATTAGAAGAAGAAGAGCCTTTTGAAGAATGAAGAATGGGCTCTAGCGGAGAAGATGAAGGTGAAGAAGAGGATGGAGAAGAAGGAGAAGAACCACCGGCGGGGGTGTCATCACTAGTACCCACATTATTTTGCAACACTTTTCCAGATCTCAACGTGGTCACCACATTTACATTTTGATATTTATGTGCGTTGTGTGTGTGGCCGGGATTTGGCAATGGTTGAGATGGAAGCTTTCCTTTTTCTCCCTCGCTCAACGCGGCAGTAAATTGTGCAATTTGTGCCTCAATAGATTTGATGCTTTGATCGTGTGAAGCATTGTTGTGCACCAAAGACTGGACGCAATTTTACAATCTTGCTGCGGATTTTGTAGATTGCTTGAGAAACGCATCTAAACTTTTTTCTAGCGAGATAACCTTATCATCATTTGGTTGAACCAAATTGTTCGTTTGATTTAGATAAGGTTGTGGTTGGGAAGGTTGCTGGTATTGAGTTTGTTGGGGTGCTTGTTGTTGTAGAGGAGGAGGCCTTTGAAAGTTGTTGTTTTCTTGAAATTGTTGATATTGATTCCAAGCAAAATTTGGGTGACTCCTCCAACCCGGATTATAGGTCGAAGAGTAAGGATCATTTCATTGTCGTAGCTGAAAGGCAGCATTGACTTGATCTTGTCCTTGAACATGTGGATTGTAAGGACACTCTTCGGTAAGGTATGATGGATCCGAACAACAAGCACAAACAATTCGTGGGGGTAAAGCAGGGGCAGGAGAAGACGATGAGATTTTGGTCTCAATGGCTTCTAGCTTTTTCATAAGTGCGGCCATCTCGGCCTTCATAGCAATCGACATATCTAATTGATGTATGCCTGCCCTAGATTGACCAATAGAAGAAGATGAGGTGGTCTTTGTGCTCTCCCACCGAATTGTTTGTTCACTAAGATCCTCGAGAAACTGCCATGCTTCCTCACTAGATTTGGTTAGAAAGTGACCTTGACAAATGGTTTCTAGCAACTGCTTCGTTGCCGGGTTCAATCCCTCGTATAATGTTTGGCAAAATTGCCAATTTTCGATCCCATGGTGAGGGTATTGAACAAGTAGGTCTTTGAATCTTTCAAAACACTTCCAAAATGGTTCGGAAGGAAGCTGGGAAAATTGTATTATCTCATTGCGAATTCTCGCGGTCTTGTTATGAGGATAAAACATTTTTTAAAAAGCTTTAACAAACTCTTCCCAATTTCTAATTGAATGTGATGCGGTACTGTATAACCACTTCTCGGCTAAGTCACATAAGGTGAAAAGAATGACCCTTAGCCTTATAGCGTCATCACTTAATTGGGTTGTTTTCATCACGGCGCAAACGTTTTGGAATTTATTAATAAAGATATAGGCATCTTCGGATTCCAATCCATGAAACTTTGGCAGCATATTGATGAAGTGGGGTTTTATTTCAAAATTGTCCCCATTTGCCGGTGGGGGTGAAAGACAGGTAGGTAAAGAGGTGCGGACAGGGTAGAAGAGATCCTGGAGCGCGATTGGTTGGGGCGCTACAACAGGAGGGAGATTCGGGTTATTCTCACCTAACGAAGGTGGAATCTGTCCCGTGGGTAAGGTGCTTTTTGGATTATATCCCGACATACCTTCGGAAGAAGAATTTGAAGGTGGAGATAAGGAAGTGGAAGGAATTTCGACTTCGGAGTCGAAAGGTTCGTCGGTCGGTACCAACAAAACACGGACTAATCGGACGCTAGTGTCTCTAGTCCAACCGGACATACACTAAAGAGGTAGTGTAGTCAAAAAGGTGAAAAACAGAAGAAAGTGGGTGGTGGTGGGGTGCAAGGATTTTTTTAGCGACAAATTGCAAGTTTTTATAAAAGATTTTTCCTTTTTCATTTTTTTTATTTGGAACTTTTTGCAAAAAAGATTTTCGATAAAGGGCTAAGACACACTTTCGATCAACCAAAAATGCACAATCAGGCCTAGATCTAGGGTCACCTAGGTCAGCTAGACATCTCCTAACTGTTCCAAAGTGCTAGAAATAGGACCTCAAATCTCCTCTTCACCGCCAATTGCGGCCAGGTAAGTGCCAGGTGAGTGGGAGGCTCCCCGCTACAAGTAGCAGTCCTAATTAAGTAATCACTCGCTCTAGACACACTTGCCTAGACACCGCAAAGTCAGGTTAGGATTAACGGCCGATGCCTATAACTAGTCCTCTGTCCTATTGAGCTCGAAGTCCTTAGGGATGAGTCTAGTATTTTTTAATTAAAGATTGGTCAATGCAAATGCCTTATGTGATTTCTGGGGTCCTGGGAAGGGTGATGAAATCCCCACCCAATCTGAATTGGTCAAAAGCCCCTTAAAGTCCGATTAAAGATATGCAAAATAGAAAAAATCACTTGCAATCAAAGATTTTTTATTTTAAGTGCGGCGCAAAGAATCCTGCACAAGATTTGTTATTGAGAAGGGGGAAGATTTTTTTAAGCGCAAAGAATCCTGCAGGAGATTTGTTAAAAGATATATCGGGAATTACAGAGGAGAGAGAAAAGATCTTACACTGCATATTTGGTCAACTGATGAGGTCACCAGAGCGCGGATCCGCGGCCCAAGGGCGTTCCTGCCGCGTTTTCGCGGTTGAATTTGAGGCACGGTTCCCGAGAAAAAAATTGAGATGTTGATCCCGCCAGAGCGCGGCGCTTCCGCAGCCAAAAGCTAGGTGCGGCCGCGGAACCACGGTGAAGTTAGTGGTTCAGTTCCCGAAATTTTTGTTTCTGTTCTGTTGTTGAAAATCTCTTCTATTCGGATCTCCCGTTTTCTATTTCGCACTCTGGATTTTTCCAGATCCGTCGATCCTGCAGAGATTCACACAAAAATACCCTTCAAACAATAAATGATAAAATTTTTATAATTTTTTTTATTCTGTTTTTATGATTTTTTAATTTAGATTAACCCGAAATTGCAAAAAAGGAAATACTACGCTATCCCCGGCAACGACGCCATTTGATTCGTTTGTCAAAGAATATTTCTAAACCACAATCAAGAACGGCGTTGCTTGGTAGCTAGCCGGTGAGTACGGGTCGATCCACAAGGATTTTGTAAATTTCCTAGTTGCTCAAACGAGTTAATTCCGATGGGTGTCGGATTGATTATTTCTAAAACCTAAATTGATTTATACTAAGATTATCTAGATCTAAATCTTGCTAGGGTTAGATCTAGGGTAGGTTTGGAAATGTAAATAAATCTCACCGCTTTTTATACCCAAATTAAGATCTATGAGGTGTTATGGTAATTATTAATAAAAGGGATTAGAACCATTCGGGAAGATGTTTCTTCCTCAACGTTCTTGTCCTTCCTTTATCAATCTTTACCCTAACCTCCATGGAAAACACGCGCAACCGGGCCTTTATACAACGGTATCACCGCTACCTCGTAGGATAGGGTGCCGTAGGGAGCGGTGTGTGCAAGTATGCATGGAGTCCTATGGATTATATGTGATGGGAAAGAAAGGGATGAGAGATCTCATCTCTCAAAAGCCTTCCCCAAAGCTAACCCTAACAAGCGAGGAGACTACTCGCTCATTAGGGAATTGAAGAACATGTTATCTATCTATCTAGGGCAAGGAATTAAAGATCTAAACTAGGGCAATTAAAAAAAACTACTTACTTTACATATGGCTCTCTCCAAACATTTACACAGGGTTGTCAGATCTGAATAGATGATATGAAAAGAGGCATCGATGCTCTCCAAAAGAAATCTGAATTTTATTAATGAAAGGAGGCATACCCTAGAAAAGGTTTTTAGGGTTCTATTTATAGATTCATAGAAACCCTAGGTTACAATTGACTCGCACATCTGTTTTTCCAAAAATACCCCATAAGAAAAGACCTAGCCAACTCCAGCGCACCGCCACGAATTTTGGTAAAAAATTTACCAACTCCGGGCTCTGGATGGCCGCAGAACTGCGGCCGCAGCAAGGGTTGGGTCGCGGTTCCGCGGCCCAATGATGGTCTTGAAGTCTGCACTTTTCTGGGATGGATCTGGGCTTTTTGTACTTCCTGTTTCTTCAGTACTTTTCTCAAATTTGCTTCTAGGTTTCTTTCAGATTTTCCAGTGAATAATTGTGGTGGACTTTAACCGTGGCTTCGCGATCTTGGACCTTGCGCTGCTTCGTACTTTGTGAACTGATCGTTTGTATAGGCTTTATCAAAATCCTTCTATTTGTTGGTTGTAGTCTCACTTTTGCATCGTCCTTTATCTTTTTTACTGTTTTTGCTCCTAGAACCTGTAACCTGTACTATGTAAAAGCACCTGTTTATTTGTAAAATAACTAGGAATGGGGAATATAATAATGCAATATTATGATATGAACAAATACCCCTAAACTTATCTTTTGCTCGTCCTCGAGCAAACTTAGTTTTATTCTCGACAAAAACCTAACCTCACTTTCGCAGGGAATCACAATTGCACTGAGCTCGTGCAATAAGCCGTTAAACCTCTAGGTGTCCCTAGTAGGAGGAGTGTTGTCTCCTGAGGGTTTTCAGCGGATACTACCCACAAAATCCTATCAATTAGGCCCATTAACTTTTATTCTCCAATTAGGTTTCCCAACAAGAAAGTCTATTATCTTCGACTCATAAATCATCCACCCATATTCTTCACGCTTCCTTATCATTTAACTTAAGATTATATATGTTCTGCAGACCTATTTAGCTTTTGGCATCTCTTAAGTTTTTCTTCTAGGGTTCCATCTCCACTTGGGAATTTTTATCATCTCTATTAAAGATACAAGTTCTATTCTTCACTCCTAACTCTCATCTAAACTCCAATCACATACCCCTACGTGTGTGTATAAATCACCCCTACACTTGAAAATTCAAATCAAGCAATCATACTCTTGTCCGTTGTCCAAAGTATTTATTAATTGGTGACTTTTTAAATGAATTTTGCTTACACATCCTTCATGCGACCGTTAATACTTCTTGAGGTACCAACGACCGATTACAAAATGCGTTTGCACTTTAAAGCGTACTTCCTAGTCTTGTAACACCTAAAGATTTTTAGCAGTGACTCCCAAATCAGTTGGTGTAAGGCACTAGGTGATGAGGCACCCTCGCTAAATATTTTTTCTGTTTCTCAGCCTTAAGTAATCACAAAAACCAGTGTTCATTTTTTTCTTTATTCACACTTGTATTTTTTTATTTTTCATCATACTAAGGACTTTAGACAAGAGCATTTCAAGGTCTCTTCTATTATTCCAAGTTTCAAGGTTCGTGTTTGTGCAATTTGTAGGGTATACGTTTTCAGAATTTAGACTTAAGCTAGGAATTATTTTTCAAACTTATACTTTAATAAAAACATCAATACTTTTCCTTTGTTTTAACTTAGCCCAAGAACTGAACTCAAAATTTGCCTATTTCTAAATAAACTACAAAGACATATACTTTCTACCGTTAAACTTTAAGAAAGGTTATTTTTAGGGTTTTTAATTTACTAAGTATAAGATCTAGTTGTTCCTAGCTAGTTAACCTTTTTGTCAAACTCAAGTCAAATATGGCTAAAATTGAATACATTAATTTGTATAATTTTTAAAAAATTTCAATTTTTTATGGGTTTTAAAATAAGTATGCAAATGCAAAAATATACACATGAATGCGAAGGAAGAAGGCTTAACGAGCATACCCCCAAACTTAAACTTAATAGTGTCCTCACTGTCATGCTGCACCAAGAGGGTCAAAATGTCGGCACTCCCATGCTTATTTATTTGCAAATTTTTTTTTATTTTTAAAAGAAATAAATATATATATACAGAAAGGCCCCCCCAAACTTCATTGAAACATTGTTAAACGTCATTGCCAAACTTTGCAAAGACCAAATGTCAACACCAACCATTCGAAAAATTTATCTGTAAAGAGTATCGGTTGGTGGAAGAACATATTGTACCGATCCAAAAGGAATTGGGGAAGATAGAAGTGGTGGGATAGAAAGTGTGGAAGTGAATAGATATGAGGTGGTGATGAATCAAAACGAGAATGTGAATGATCAGCAATCAGTGGAATATTGGTATTCTCGTAGCTTATTAAAAAGAAAGGGGGTGGTTCAACTTCTAAAGGAGGAGGTTGACTATCCACACTATCCCCAAGATACTTTTTTGGATTCTTTATCGACTTGGCATCATCCATTAAATGCATATGATATTCAATTATGAGGGAACTAATCTTCTCGATGTCCACCATAGTCCAGCCGAAAGCTTGCCGCCTATCTTGTAAGACCATTAAAATGGCGTTCTCTTGCTCGAGGGCTAGAGAAGCCGATATGATAACGGGAAAGGTCTCATTCTCACCTATGTAAGCATATTTAAGGTGAGACGACAAGGGCGTGAGTTCGAGTTTCGGAGGCGAAACAATCATAGGCAAAATTGGGAAATCTACCTCGAACTCAAAGGATTCCAACACTGGTTCGAAATCACTGCAAACAACCGATTCGGATGGTTCAACTAACTTATCCAAAAATTCAAAAGACTCATATTCGAGCGGTGAGTCGTCAAAATTATCCGAAAAAGTGAAACATTCATAATCAAAATCGGTTGTGTCAACTGTGGTAGATTCAAGGAGGGACGCACTAGTGGCGTCAAAACTGTTTTCATCAAACAGAAATCTTTCAAGCTCGCAGTCCTCCTGCGTGATTTCGTGAATAGAGCAAACTTCTCGTGTACTAGTTTTAGGCACGGGGGGCAGACTTCCTAACTTGTAAATATTGAACTCACTAGACGTCTTCCCGAAGGATAGAGTCATGGAGCCATTGCGATAATTTATTACGGCATTGGAAGTGGCCAAAAATGGTCGACCGAGGATCACCGGAATTTGGTTCCGTGGGTTAGCAACAGATTGTGTGTCCATAACAATAAAATCAACGGGGAACATGAAGTCCCCAACTTTGATCAACACATCCACTAACTCACCCCTAGGATGGGTGATTGATCGATCAACTATTTGGAGAGTACAACAAATGGGTTTCAACTCTCCAACCCCTAATTGCTCGTACACGGAGTAGGGAAGCAGGTTAACACTAGACCCAAGATCTAAAAGTGCTCGATTGATTTTCTTATCCCCAATTGTTATTGAAATCGTAGGATAGCCGGGGTCCTTTCGTTTTTGGGGTAAGGGTTGAGGTTGGTTAATAGCATTGCTCATTGCACTAGCCACTAGCACTTTCTTGGGTATTTGAGACGACTTTCTCTTTGAGGTGCATAAGCCCTTTAAGATTTTCGCGTATGAAGGGACTTGTTGGATTGCATCTAAGAGAGGTATATTTATGCTAACCTGTTTAAATAATTCCACAATCTTCTCCATTTGTGGAGTTGGTTTATTGGGACTCAACCTGTTTGGAAATGGAGCATTTTGAAAATCTGTTGAGTTCAATGTCTGTGGAGTAGGATGTCGAGTTGGAACGGATCCCAGTGTGGGTGTGTTCGTGAAGCGAGAAGTGGGTCGGTTCGGATTAGAAGAAGAAGAGCCTTTTGAAGAATGAAGAATAGGCTCTAGCGGAGAAGATGAAGGTGAAGAAGAGGATGGAGAAGAAGGAGAAGAACCACCGGCGGGGGTGTCATCACTAGTACCCACATTATTTTGCAACACTTTTCCAGATCTCAACGTGGTCACCACATTTACATTGTGATATTTATGTGCGTTGTGTGTGTGACCGGGATTTGGCAATGGTTGAGTGGAAGCTTTCCCTTTTCTCTCTCGTTCAACGCTGCAGTTAATTGTGCAATTTGTGTCTCAATAGATTTGATGCTTTGATCGTGTGAAGCATTGTTGTGCACCAAAGACTGGACGCAATTTTCCAATCTTGCTGCCGATTTTGTAGATTGCTTGAGAAACGCATCTAAACTTTTTTCTAGCGAGATAACCTTATCATCATTTGGTTGAACCAAATTGTTCGTTTGATTTAGATAAGGTTGTGGTTGGGAAGGTTGCTGGTATTGAGTTTGTTGGGGTGCTTGTTGTTGTGGAGGTGGAGGCCTTTGAAAGTTGTTGTTTTCTTGGAATTGTTGATTTTGATTCCAAGCAAAATTTGGGTGACTCCTCCAACCCGAATTATAGGTCAAAGAGTAAGGATCATTTCGTTGTCGTAGCTGAAAGGCAGCATTGACTTGATCTTGTCCTTGAACATGTGGATTGTAAGGACACTCTTCGGTAAGGTATGATGGATCCGAACAACAAGCACAAACAGTTCGTGGGGGTAAAGCAGGGGCAGGAGAAGACGATGAGATTTTGGTCTCAATGGCTTCTAGCTTTTTCATAAGTGCGGCCATCTCGGCCTTCATAGCAATCGACATATCTAATTGATGTATGCCTGCCCTAGATTGACCAATAGAAGAAAATGAGGTGGTCTTTGTGCTCTCCCACTGAATTGTTTGTTCACTAAGATCCTCGAGAAACTGCCATGCTTCCTCACTAGATTTGGTTAGAAAGTGACCTTGACAAATGGTTTCTAGCAACTGCTTCGTTGCCGGGTTCAATCCCTCGTATAATGTTTGGCAAAGTTGCCAATTTTCGATCCCATGGTGAGGGCATTGAACAAGTAGGTCATTGAATCTTTCAAAATACTTCCAAAATGGTTCGGAAGGAAACTGGGAAAATTGTATTATCTCATTGTGAATTCTCGCGGTCTTGTGATGAGGATAAAACTTTTTTTAAAAAGCTTTAACAAACTCGTCCCAATTTCTAATTGAATGTGATGCGGTGCTGTATAACCACTTCTCGGCTAAGTCACATAAGGTGAAAGGAATGACCCTTAGCCTTATAGCGTCATCACTTAATTGGGTTGTTTTCATCATGGCGCAAACGTTTTGGAATTTATTAATAAAGATATAGGCATCTTCGGATTCCAATCCATGAAATTTTGGCAGCATATTGATGAAGTGGGGTTTTATTTCAAAATTTTCCCCATTTGCCGGTGGGGGTGAAAGACAGGTAGGTAAAGAGGTGCGGACATGGTAGGAGAGATCCTGGAGCGCGATTCGCTGGGGCGCTACAACAGGCGGGAGATTCGGGTTATTCTCACCTAACGGAGGTGGAATCTGTCCCGTGGGTAAGGTGTTTTTAGGATTATATCCCGACATACCTTCGGAAGAAGAATTTGAAGGTGGAGGTAAGGAAGTGGAAGGAATTTCGACTTCGGAGTTGAAAGCTTCGTCGGTCGGTACCAACAAAACATGGACTAATCGGACGCTAGTGTCCCTAGTCCAACCGGACATACACTAAAGAGGTAGTGTAGTCAAAAAGGTGAAAAACAGAAGAAAGTGGGTGGTGGTGGGGTGCAAGGATTTTTTTAGGGACAAGTTGCAAGTTTTTATAAAAGATTTTTCCTTTTTCCTTTTTTTTTATTTGGAACTTTTTGCAAAAAAGATTTTCGATAAAGGGCTAAGACACACTTTCGATCAACCAAAAATGCACAATCAGGCCTAGATCTAGGTTCACCTAGGTCAGCTAGACATCACCTAACTATTCCAAAGGGCTAGAAATAGGTCCTCAAACCGCCTCTTCACCGCCAATTGCGGCCAGGTAAGTGCCAGGTGAGTGGGAGGCTCCCCGCTACAAGTAGCAGTCCTAATTAAGTAACCACTCGCTCTAGACACACTTGCCTAGTCACCGCAAAGTCAGGTTAGGATTAACGGCCGATGCCTATAACTAGTCCTCTGTCCTATTGAGCTCGAAGTCCTTAGGGATGAGTCTAGTATTTTTTAATTAAAGATTGGTCAATGCAAATGCCTTATGTGATTTCTGGGGTCCTGGGAAGGGTGATGAAATCCCCACCCAATCTGAATTGGTCAAAAGTCCCTTAAAGTCCGATTAAAGATATGCAAAATAGAAAAAATCACTTGCAATCAAAGATTTTTTATTTTAAGTGTGGCGCAAAGAATCCTGCACAAGATTTGTTATTGAGAAGGGGGAAGATTTTTTTAAGCGCAAAGAATCCTGCAGGAGATTTGTTAAAAGATATATCGGGATTTACAGAGGAGAGAGAAAAGATCTTACACTGCATATTTGGTCAACTGATGAGGTCACCAGAGCGCGGATCCGCGGCCCAAGGGCGTTCCTGCCGCGTTTTCGCGGTTGAATTTGAGGCACGGTTCCCGAGAAAAAAATTGAGATGTTGATCCCGCCAGAGCACGGCGCTTCCGCAGCCAAAAGCTAGGTGCGGCCGCGGAACCGCGGTGAAGTTAGTGGTTCAGTTCCCGAAATTTTTGTTTATGTTCTGTTGTTGAAAATCTCTTCTATTCGGATCTCCCGTTTTCTATTTCGCACTCTGGATTTTTCCAGATCCGTCGATCCTGCAAAGATTCACACATTAATACCCTTCAAACAATAAATGATAAAATTTTTATAATTTTTTTTCTTCTGTTTTTTTGATTTTTTAATTTAGATTAACCCGAAATTGCAAAAAAGGAAATACTACGCTATCCCCGGCAACAACGCCATTTGATTCGTTTGTCAAAGAATATTTCTAAACCACAATCAAGAACGGCGTCGCTTGGTAGCTAGCCGGTGAGTACGGGTCGATACACAGGGATTTTGTAAATTTCCTAGTTGCTCAAACGAGTTAATTCCGATGGGTGTCGGATTGATTATTTCTAAAACCTAAATTGATTTATACTAAGATTATCTAGATCTAAATCTTGCTAGGGTTAGATCTATGATAGGTTTGGAAATATAAATAAATCTCACCGCTTTTTATACCCAAATTAAGATCTATGAGGTGTTATGGTAATTATTAATAAAGGGGATTAGAACCATTCGGGAAGATGTTTCTTCCTCAACGTTCTTGTCCTTCCTTTATCAATCTTTACCCTAACCTGCATGGAAAACACGCGCAACCGGGCCTTTATACAACGGTATCACCGCTACCTCGTGGGATAGGGTGCCGTAGGGAGCGGTTTGTGCATGTATTCATGGAGTCCTATTGATTATATGTGATGGGAAAGAAAGGGATGAGAGATCTCATGTCTCAAAAGCCTTCCCCAAAGCTAACCCTAACAAGCGAGGAGACTACTCGCTCATTAGGGAAATGAAGAACATGTTATCTATTTATCTAGGACAAGGAATTAAAGATCTAAACTAGGGCAATTAAATAAAACTACTTACTTTACAGATGACTCTCTCCAAACATTTACACAGGGTTGTCAGATCTGAATAGATGATATGAAAAGAGGCATCGATGCTCTCCAAAAGAAATCTGAATTTTATTAATGAAAGGAGGCATACCCTAGAAAAGGTTTTTAGGGTTCTATTTATAGATTCATAGAAACCCTAGGTTACAATTGACTCGCACATATGCTTTTACAAAAATACCCCCTAAGAAAAGACCTAGCCAACTCCTCCGCACCGCCACGAATTTTGGTAAAAAATTTACCAACTCCGGGCTCTGGATGGCCGCGGAACCGCGGCCGCAGCAAGGGTTGGGTCGCGGTTCCGCGGCCCAATGATGGTCTTGAAGTCTGCACTTTTCTGGGATGGATCTGGGCTTTTTTTACTTCTTGTTTCTTCAGTACTTTTCTCAAATTTGCTTCTAGGTTTCTTCCAGATTTTCCAGTGAATAATTGTGGTGGACTTTAACCATGGCTTCGCGATCTTGGACCTTGCGCTGCCTCGTACTTTGTGAACTGATCGTTTGTATAGGCTTGATCAAGATCTTTCTATTTGTTGGTTGTAGTCTCACTTTTGCATCGTCTTTCATCTTTTTCACTGTTTTTGCTCCCAGAACCTGTAACCTGTACTATGTAGCAGACATGGGTCAAAAGCACCTGTTTATTTGTAAAATAACTAGGAATGGGGAATTTAATAATGCAATATTATGATATGAACACAGCTAAAGATCTTCTTGATGATTCGAGAGGTGGTGCTCCACAATCAAAGGACACATCATGGTGGATTGAAGAAATAATTGCTGCTATTAAAATTAAGAGGGATTCTTATGAAGATTTGAAGAAAAACAGAGATGCAGAGAGATTTGAGAAGTATAAAATGGCTAAAAAGGAAGTTAAGAAAGCTGTTCGGGAAGGTAAAACTAAAATCTACAAGAAGGTGTACGAGAAGTTAGGCACTAAGGAGGCTGAAAATGATATATACTTGATTGCTCGGATGCGGGAAAGGAAGACCAGAGACTTATGTGCAGTGAAGTGTGTCAAATATGAAGATCGGAAGGTTTTAATTCGAGATGAGGATATAAAGGAAAGGTGGAGAAAGTATTTTTACAAATTGTTCAATGAGAGCTTTACTAAAAATTTGGATGGACTTGTCATTCAATCTCAAGATATAAACCGTGATTTCATGCGTAAAATAAGACTGTCTGAGGTTAAAGAAGGTTTGAAGAAAATGAGATCAAGAAAAGCGGTTGATCTAGACGGGATTCCTATCGAGATTTGGAGATGCTTAGGAGAAATAGGCGTTAAATGACCGACAGGTCTGTTTAATAAGATTTGGCAGACCAAAAAGATACCAAGTGAATGGAGGAAAATCACCCTTGTACCTATCTACAAGAACAATGGTGACATTTAAAATTGCTTAAACTACCGTGAATAAAACTTATGTGTCACACCATAAAGTTTTGGGAAAGAGATTGAACACAGGCTAAGGAAGGATGCTAAGATAACAGAGAACCTGTTTGGGTTCATACTTGGACGATTGATGACAGAGGCTATTCATTTGCTTCGTCAACTTGTGGATCGTTTTCGAGAGAGGAGAGGAGATTTGCATATGATATTTATTGATTTAGAGAAAGCGTAAGACAAGATACCTAGAGAAGTATTATTAGGGACAATGATGAAGAAGGGGGTCCTTGTCAAGTACATTGAAATAATCAAGGACATCTACGATGGAGTAGTGGCAAATGTCAGAACTTGCGGCGGCCTAACGAGTGATTTTCCGATTACAATTGGTTTACATCAAGGATCTGCATTAAGTCCATTCCTGTTTACCATCATGATGGATGAGATTACTAGAACTATCCAAGATGAGGTACCTTGGTGTATGCTATTCGCTGATAATATTGTTCTAGTAAATGAGACAAAAGCAGGGGTTAATGCCAAATTGGAATTATGGAGGCAAACATTGGAATCTCGAGGGTTCAGATTAAGCAAGTCCAAGACAGCATATATGCATTGCAAATTTAGTAAACAGAGAAGTCAAAACCATATTGGTATAACATTGGAAGGGCAAAAGATATCACCAAGCGATCAGTTTAGATATCTAGGTTCCATCATCCAAAAGGATGGGGAGATTGATAGTGATGTTAATCAAACGATCCAAACTGGTTGGTTGAAATGGAGGAGTGAAACAGGGATTTTGTGTGATCGTAACTTTCCGTTAAAATTGAAAGGGAAGTTTTATCGGAGCGCTATTCGACCTGCCTTATTATATGGTACAGAATGCTGGGCTCCTAAGAAGCATCATACACAGAAAATGCACGTAGCGGAGATGCGCATGTTTCGTTGGATGTGTGGTAACACTAGAAAAGATAAGGTGCGAAATGAGAAAATTCGTGCAAAAGTTTGTGTAGCACATATGGAGGAGAAGATACGGGAAAACCGGCTAAGATAGTTTGGTCATGTGTGACGGAGACCTATGTAAGCACCGGTTCGACGAATGGATACTCTCGATATAGGCAATATCAAAAGGGCGAAAGGGAGACCGAATAAAACATGGATGGAGGTGATACAAAAAGATATGGTTGCCAAAGGCCTCAATGAAAGTATATTGTTCGATAGGAATGAATGGAGGCGGAGTATTCATGTGCTGGATCCGGTGTGATTCTCATGTTGGTTCTTGTAGCCTACCCTAAATGCTTGGGATAAAAGGCTCAGTTGTTGTTGTTATTGTAGTATAGTTCAGTGGATAACGCTGAAAATTCAAGATAGTTTAGTGAAAATTACCCATTTTTATATTCTAAGGTTAAAAGTCCTTTGGCCTAAAACCTCGGCTTTTGCGTAGGTTCTTCTAATTTAAATTAACCCTCATTTAAAACTTGTCTAGTGAGAATTTAACCAAGGTTTATCTATGCCTTCTTAAATGTTTCAGCTATTGCACTAAATCTCTAAATTTATGATTAGCGTGTGTAAGCAGCTGTAGCTTGTTAAAACTTGGAATGGTATTGCGTTGGCCTTGTTACAACAAATTTAAATTCTCACG
This sequence comes from Agapanthus africanus, assembly GCA_030015575.1. NCBI lineage: Eukaryota > Viridiplantae > Streptophyta > Magnoliopsida > Asparagales > Amaryllidaceae > Agapanthus > Agapanthus africanus. The sequence continues at coordinate 186,670,578 of JASDDO010000024.1, forward strand.
CTGATAATTATAACTTTACATTTCACCCCAATAGAAATACTAGTACCAAATAGGTCTTACATTGATAATTAAACACATGCTAAATTGATAAATTATCCTTTCACCGACACTTAAGCCTTTCTTGTGGTGCTGATTCCATTAGGGTTGGTTCCTTAACTTTGCTTAAAGGTGTGGGTCTACCAATAATTTTCTGATATATTAATCAACAAATTCAACTCTGAGATAAGTAATTATGCTTTATTATGAACATTAAGTGACTTTATCACTGAATTTATGTCACGCCCCGCTTCCCAGTGTACGGAGAAGTAGACGTGACGGGACGCGACATATTTACTCAGAAGTAAACACGTTAAGCGTAAATAAGCAATATAAATGAAAACACAAGAATAACAAGAGATGTAATAATAACAACAACTTTTATTAACATTCATTCTTTACATACAACTAAAAAAAAGTTCAATGATAGAAAGCGATGCCTAAACAGTGGCATATGAACTTAAAAAGTACAAGTGAAAGCTAGAAGTCGTGCTGCTCGGTGATCATCTCCAAGTACTTCTGGCTGGGCTCGGTCTCCTGAGAGTCGGGTCCTCCTGACGAACATTCCAAAGAAAGAAAAAAAGAAGAATGTCGTCAGCAAACTAGCGCTCGGTAAGTCCCAAAAATAAGATAGAATTGAATAAGTAAATAGGAGAGAACTGGTAATATAAACAGATATATGTTTGAAATACTAACGTAGTCATTTGTAGCTTGGTATAGAAGATATCAGTGTATACGAGAGGAGTCCAACTTTTCCCATGGACTATGATAACCCGTAGTACAATGCCCCGTCAAAACCCACAGGACAACGGCACAGGATATTCATGCAGGTGTCTTTTAGTGTCCATCATCGTGCCGCTTTTAACACATTTTGTACCATTCTACCCCGTTAAACCCAGTAATATATATTGTATTGATTGGTAATAATCAGACTTGCCGAGACCATGGGTATAAGTTGTTCATGTAAACAAGTTCAGGATGTATCAAGTAGTCATGTAATGAAGTCAAGTCATAGCCATGGTTCGGTCAAGTCAAGTAATGTTTGCATGTTTTGTATTGGTGTGATATTCAAGTTCATGTTTGGTATATTGGATTTATGTTTGGATTGGATTCAGATTGATTTGGACTCAGACTTGAGTCATACACTTAGAACAGAATTTGGATCCTGAATTAGGTTTAGGAGTTATCGGTATATGCTGCACATTGACGGCGGGATTTGTGTCTTTTTCCAAGACAATTACCATTGATAACCCCATTTCAGTTTTCTACCTTAAATAAGAAAGCACCCACTTTCTCCGGCTCCCTGAGGCTCAAGAGAATTGGTCCCGCTTAAACCTATATTTACTAGGGTTCTTAATGTAATTTTATATATATCGAGGTGGTTTTATGAAAAATATTTTATATACTTTCAAAATAAAGCTCGAGTAATTATTTAAGTTCTTTAGGGTTTCCATGGATGTGAATTTTAAAGAGTGAGGTATGTTAGTGAATATTTACATAGCTTGAATAGTTCAAGGTATTTTAGTGAAACTTGTCTTGTATTGATACTTGATAGTATTTTAATGAAACTTGTTATTCTTTTATTTTCTAGAAAACATGGAATTTTATTATCTATTAAAAATATATGGTTTGATGGTATTTATATAATTATTTAAAAATTAATTTTATTTATTAAGTAGAAAAATCTCGTTTTTCTTAAAAATCGTATTAAAATTCTTTCAAGATCGTATATTCCGTAAGGAGGTCTGCATCTCGCTCTACTAGCATGAGGATGCGCAATAATCCGCACCATCCAATACTGGACTCCCCAAAATGGGTTGTAGAGACATAATTGCAAAGAATTTAATAACACCATTTAAAGAAAACCGAGTTTTTTTAGTTCAAGGTATTTTGATGAAAAGTCGTATTTTGCCACAAAAGTTATGTCTCAAGAAAATCGTGCTATGTCAAGATGTGTGTATGTGAGAGATAGATCATTATCTCGTGAAGTTTTCTAAAGGTATGCTAAGCAAAACAATTAAAAGATGTCGTATAGAAAGTACATGGTATTTAAATGTAAAAGTTGATTTAAAGTAATCTAGCATGTTGTATTTGAGTGAAAATGAATTCTAAACATTAGATTCAAGGTTATAATTATAGGGTAATAGTTTGAATGTAAGTTATGAAAGAATTAATGAAATTTTCTAGGTTTTAGAGAGAAATGTCGGTGGAAACTTCACTTACCGACGTATTTTGAAAAGAGAACTTTTTTAAGATGAAAGAGTAGAATAAGAAGCGGGACTTACAAGCAAAAAGGAAAGAGGAGAGGTTGAGGATTAGGGTGGTAGCCTTCATGACGTCGAGGGGTCACCGGAACTTGTGTAGATCCTCGCCGGATTTTGACCTTGGGCTAACTCCACTTGTACTCTTCTTGGACTTGGAAAATTTTGATAATTTTGGCTATAGATATCAGAATGAAGAGCGACTAGGGTATGGGGTTGTATTTATAGGGTGGAATTTGGGTTTTGGAATTGAAAGAATAAATTAAAAAGCATTAAAAATGAGTTTAAAGATGAATTTTAATTATCGGTTAAATTGCAGAGAAAACAAACAGTATGGGGTTAATGGGGGCAGGGGAAACGACATGTGTGCAAAGCACGGGAATTTTCCCTATGTGGGACCCATCACCGCCGGCCTATTTCCCGATCTAGCCGGCCAATTGTTTGAGTTGGGCCGTTGGATCTTTGCCATGTGTCTCTCTCAGTCCATACAAAATTTTACACATGTTTATTTTTCTGTCTTTTCATTTTTATGTGTATTGCACGTGTAAACTTTTGGGCTTCCAAAAAGTTTAAAAGAAAATTTCAGAAAAATAATATGTGGCTGATGGGATTCGAACACAGGGCCTACGTCACAGCAGTGCAAGGCTTTACCAGTGAGCTACAAGCTATTTCTTGTTGTTCTTAAACCAAAATAACTTTTAAATTATGCTCAAGCTTGCAAACTCCTTTCTGTATTTTAAGAAGAAAAATTTTGTACAGAAAATTCAGGGTCGTTATATTCTACCCTTCTTATAAAAATTTCGTCCTCAAAATTTATAGAAAGAAGTTGTAACAGATTCAAGAAAATTTTATTACAGTGGTGGTGAAAGAGCTACTGAAAGTGAATGAAAAATATGTTTGAAAAAATGAAAGGATGCAAGAAGAAGGATTGCCAGTGTTACCCTGGCCTATAGCTTCGGCTTTTACGACCGCTAAAGTGAAAGCCTGACGCCGGGGTACATTCCTCCTAGCTGGAGGCACATTCCTCTGTCCTTGGGACATGTTTCTTTGACTTTGAGGCATGTTCCTCATTGCCTGGTGGAACTGACGAGGAGATTGTGCAGAAGGTCCATGAGAAAGTAGAGCAGGTAGAGCAAGACGAGGTGCAGAAGCCTGAATAGCTAGCCGCTGCAGAAAGGTGATGTGTGCTGGAATTGGGTTGCGTCTATGAGGACATGTTCCAATGCCGTTAGTGGATGCGCCACAAACTAAGCACGGGCCATTTGCATGCCTGCAGCCCTTTACCAGGTGTCCATCCCTTTTGCAGTAGAAGAAAAAATCTGGACTTGGCCGGTTAAATGTTACTTCCGGTCTCCTTGGTTCAAAAGGTGGCATGGAAGAGGCTCCTCCTGCCATCTGAGTGACAGGGCGCTTCATACCGGCCATCTGAGGTCTGCTCTTCTTCTTCACCACTGCCTCATATCGTCGGGCAGCCTTCAGCGCAAGATCATGGGTTGGGAAATCCCCTGTATCTAATGCAGCTTGGATCTCCGGGTCTAATCCTTGCTGAAATCTTCTTTCCCGGATCTCAGCAGTCGGGATGATATGTGCAGCGAACCTGCTAAGCATTGTAAACTCTACATCGTATTCATCCATAGATTTGTTCTACATTGAACTTTGCTGTAAGTGGATGAACTGCTATTCCATGTCGAATCGGGCAGTCTCGGAAAAGTATTTCACGTCGAACATATCGCGAAAAGTCCTCCATTCGATCGGTTGAGCGAGTTGGCTTTCTTCAGCCTTCCACCATACTCTGGCGTTGTCTGTGAGTTGCAGCTTCACAACTCTCACCCAAGCGATCTCTGGCGCTTGTGCTGCTGCCCGGTCATCTTCAATAGACTAAGCCCATTCTTCTGCCTCCAGTGGGCCCTCTTTCCCAGAAAAGTGCTTAGGGTGAAATCCCCGGAATTGTTTGACTCCGGGTGCCTCAGCTTCAGGGCGGTTCAAGAGGATAACAGTCTGCTGCTGCTGACCCTCCAAGAGACTCTTGATTGCCTCAAGCAATACCGTATACTCGTTGATAGGAGCTGCTACGGTAGGTGGTGGTGGTTGAGGAGGTGGAGTGTTTCCATTCACGTTGGTGCTCGTGTTGTTCGGGGAATCCATAACCTTGAAAGAAAAGGAAGGGTTAGGATAGATTCAAAAGCTTAGAAATGTAAGGAATGTTTAGTTGCTGATTCTTATACTTCTTGTGACATATTGCTTAGGTTTCCATGCATAACTGACCTGCATGGGCCGCCAACAAAACCTGTCACGACCCTCTTCCCAGCGCACGGAGGAGTAGACGTGACGGGCCGCGACGTATTTACTTAGAAGTAAACACGTTAAGTGTAAATAAGCAATATAAATTAATACACAAGAATAACAAGAGATGTAATAATAACAACAACTTTTATTAACATTCATTCTTTACATACAACTGAAAAGGAAAGTACAATGATAGAAAGCAATGCCTAAACGGTGGCATATGAACTGAAATAAGTACAAGTGAAAGCTAGAAGTCGTGCTGCTCGGTGATCTTCTCAAAGTACTTCTGGCTGGGCTCGGTCTCCTGAGAGTCGGGTCCTCCTGATGAATATTCCAAAGAAATAAAGAAACAGGAATGTCTTTAGCGAACTAGCGCTCAGTAAGTCCAAAAAATAAGATAGAATAGAACAAGTAAATAGGAGAGAACTGGTAATATAAACAGGTATATGTTTGATATACTAACGTAGTCATTTGTAGCTTGTTATAGAAGGTATCAGTGTATACGAGAGGAGTCCAGCTTTCCCTGTTGACTATGGTAACCCGTAGTACAATGCCCCGTCAAAACCCACGGGACAACGGCACAGGATGTTCATGTAGGAGTCTTTTAATGTCCATCATCGTGCCACTTTTAACGTATTCCGTACCAGTCTACCCCGTTAAACCCCGTAATGTATATTGTATTGATTGGTAATTATCAGACTTGCCGAGACCATGGTATAAGTTGTTCATGTAAATAAGTTCAGGATGTATCAAGTAGTCATGTAATGAAGTCAAGTCATAGCCATGGTTCGGTCAAGTCAAGTCATGTTTGCATGTTTGGTATTGTTCTGGTATTCAAGTTCATGTTTGGTATATTGGATTCATGTTTGGATTTGATTCTGATTGATTTGGACTCAGACTTGAGTCAGACACTTAGAACAGAATTTGGATCCTGAATCAGGTTTAGGAGTTATCGGTAACAGCTGCACATTGACGGCAGGATTTGTGTCTTTTTCCAAGACAATTACCATTGATAACCCCATTTCAGTTTTCTACCTTAAATAAGAAAGCACCCACTTTCTCCGGCTCCCTGAGGCTCAAGAGAATTGGTACCGCTTAAACCTATATTTATTAAGGTCCTTAATGTAATTTTATATATCTCGAGAGGGTTTTATGAAAAATATTTTATATACTTTCAAAATAAACCTCGAGTAATTATTTAAGTTCTTTAGGTTTTCCATGGATGTGAATTTTAAAGAGTGAGGTATATTAGTGAATATTTACATAGCTTGAATAGTTTAAGGTATTTTAGTGAAACTTGTCTTGTATTGATACTTGATGGTATTTTAATCAAACTTGTCATTCTTTTAATTTCTAGAAAACATGGAATTTTATTATATATTAAAAATATATTGTTTGATGATATTTATATAATTATTTAAAAATTAATTTTATTTATTAAGTAGAAAAATCTCGTTTTTCTTAAAAATCGTATTAAAATTCTTTCGAGATCGTATGCTCCATAAGGAGGTCTGCATCTCGATCTACTACCCCGAGAATGTGTGATAATCCGCACCATCCAATACTGGATTCCCCAAAATGGGTTGTAGAGACATAATTGTAAAGAATTTAATAACTCCATTTAAAGAAAACCGAGTTTTTTTAGTTCAAGGTATTTTGATGAAAAATCGTATTTTGCCACAAAAGTTATGTCTTAAGAGAATCGTGCTATGTCAAGATATGTGTATGTGAGAGGTAGGTCATTACCTCGTGAAGTTTTCTAAAGTCATGCTAAGCAAAACAATTAAAAGATGTCGTATAGAAAGTACATGGTATTTAAATGTAAAAGTTGATTTAAAGTTATCTAGCATGTTGTATTTGAGTGAAAATGAATTCTAAACATTAGATTCAAGGTTATAATTATAGGGTAAGAGTTTGAATGTAAGTTTTGAAAGAATTGATGAAATTTTCTAGGTTTTAGAGAGAAATGTCGGTGGTTACTTCACTTACCGACGTATTTTGAAAAGAGAACTTTTTTAAGATGAAAGAGTAGAATAAGAAGCGGGACTTACAAGCAAAAAAGAAAGAAGAGAGGTAGAGGATTATGGTGGTAGCCTTCGTGACGTCGAGAGGTCGCCGGAACTTGTGTAAATCCTCGCCGGATTTTGACCTTGGGCTAACTCCACTTGTACTCTTCTTGGACTTGGAAAATTTTGAGTATTTTGGCTATAGATTTCAGAATGAAGAGCGGCTGGACTATGGGGTTGTATTTATAGGGTGGAATTAGGGTTTTGGAATTGAAAGAATGAATTAAAAAGCATTAAAATGAGATTAAAGATGAATTTTAATTCTCTGTTAAATTGGAGAGAAAACAAACAGTATGGAGGTAATGGGGGTAGGGGAAACGACATGTGTGCAAAGCACGGGGACTTTTGCCCACGGGGGACCCGTAGCCACCGGCCTATTTCCCAATCTTGCTAGCCAATTGTTTGAGTTGGGCCGTTGGATCTCTGCCATGTGTCCCTCTCAGTTTATACAACATTTTACAAATGTTTATGTTTTTTGTCTTTTCATTTTTACGTGTATTGCTTGTGTAAACTTTTGGGCATCCAAAATGTTTAAAAGAATTTTTTTTAAAAATAATGTCGCTGATAAGATTCGAACACAGGAGCTACGCTACAGTAGTGCAAGGCTTTACCAGTGAGCTACAAACTATTTCTTGCTGTTCTTAAACCAAAATAACTTTTAAATTGTGCTCAGGCTTGCAAACTACTTTCTGTACTTTAAGAAAAAAATTGTACAGAAAATTCAGAGTCGTTACAATTTATGTCATTGCATGGACTCCCAAGATTATTAAGTGATCTTCACTTTTGTCAAGGGGAAAAAAGCACTAGAGTCCTGGTTGGCTTTAATTGAAACCCATCGTAGATCTCTTGGTGCATTGTACAATTGTACACTCATCACAAGCATGGTCCAAATTCTTGGTTGTTTTTGTTCGAAATTGTGGAACATCCTTCAGATCAGACGTCTGAAGCAAAAAGAATGGCAGACGTCTGAAAGTGTAAGCATCTTCACTTCAGACAGCATGCCAAATCAAGTTCAGACGGCTATCTACATGAGAAACGACAGAACGGAGGTAGACGTTTGCAGTTCATCGGGGCAGACGTCTGCAAAAGACAAAACCCAATCCAAGACTTTGGCAGACGTCTGCTAAAGTGAACTGCAGACATCTGGTGGCGGCGAATTCTGGTGATGACTAACTTTGGAAAGTTTGTTTATTTCCTAGTATAGTTGGGATTAGGGTTTGCCTATATAAAGGAACCCCTCATATGTATTATTTATAGCCATTCTGTGAGGGATCACTGTATGAGAGGGTGATAGTTAGAGTTAGAGAATTTTGAGAGAAAATTCTTAGGGTTTATTCGTGTAATTGATTCGAAAATTATAGTGGAAACTTTGTAGATTCCGCTCTGCCGGGGACTAACCAAACGGTATGTGAACCCCGTTAACAAATCCTGTACCTCTATGTATTTGATTTTCTATTTTATTCTCGCATATTTATATTGATCTTTTGTCGTTTAATTGCGTAATTGTGTTTGCGTGATTTGGGTGTTGTCGCGAGCATTGTTCCGCGTTTTGATCTCTCCTCGTCGATCCCCAACAACTAGTATCAGAGCAAGGGTTAAGGAATTTAGGGTTCTTCAATTCTACGATCAAGATCAACGATGGAAAATGACAACTACGTCCTCTTGCTCACTTTCTTAGATCGTCGTTTTGAAGGCGTTGGTTCAGATCAAGGGAGACGTCAAGTTTGCTGCGACAGAGATGAAAGATAGTGGCTGATAAAGTAAGAATTGAAAAGTTCGATGATCAGAATTTTGGTTGGTGGCGCATGCAGATGGAGTACTACTGTTCTCCGCCGAAAACCGGGAAGACAAACGTCTTGCCTGAATTTTGGGGGCAGATACTATTTGGTTTTATCCGTCCACCTCTCCGAAAATGCCAAGTTGATTTATGGCACCGTGTATCGGGGGCTTAGACAGATGCGACCGTTGTAGCAGACTTCGTCAGATTCCCCCTCGTTTGAGGGGTTTTTGATTGTGGGGACGCTCTTCCCTGCAGGCGCAAGCCCCTACAGTTAATTACGCTACCGCATCGTGGTAACCACTTTCTCCTTCTCTAGATGGTCACTTCGTGTCGTGTATGTTTGTTTTATTTTTTGTTACCCGTGGATTGTATACGGAGTCTAATTTATGTTGTCGCCCGTAGGGCGTGGATTAGTCTAAATCCGTATTTTTTTAGATTTGGGTTTGGGTTTGGGTTTAAGGATTGTTAATCTCATTTGAGACTAAGATCAACTTAAACGTTTGTTTAGGATATGTTAGTCTAATTTTAGACTAAGATCTACTCAACAGGATCATTTAGATCCAACAAAAGAGCATTTGGGCTCTATTGTTTTAGTTTAGGGACATTGCGGTCCAGTTTAAAGACGTCATAGTCTATGAGTTTAAGGACCCCACAGTCCGTGAAGTTTAAGGACATCATAGTCCAGTTTAAAGACGTCATAGTCTGTAAAGTTTAAAGACCTCACAGTCTATGAGTTTAAGGACCTCACAGTCCATAAAGTTTAAGGTCCATGAGTTTAAGGACCCCACATTCCGTAAAGTTTAAGGACATCACAGTCTAATTTAAAGACGTCATAGTCTGTGTGGTTTTGGTTGCACCAAAAGTTATTGGTTATTGGGACCCTCCATCTCTCTGAAGACGTTGAGAAATTACAACGACGTATATCAGAGGTATGGAGAGATGTACCCTTGAACCAATGTTGGTTGGGAGATCTGTAGTCAATTTTTGGACTAAGATCTGTTAAAGATTTATGAGCATATGGGCTCAATTAATCTGAGATAGTGTTCTGTGGCCACTTTGGGCTCGGCCCATTTAGTTAAAATGTTAAACATTTAACAATGCTGAGCATTGGTTTGGGTTCTGACAGCCTTTTTGTCTTCTATTGAGTGCTGAGCACTTATCATAGCTCTGGGATTTATTTATAAAACAATTTATGTTCTCTTAGCGCCCACGTGAAGAGCAAGTGGTGCGCTTGGCGTTGTGCGTCAGTCAATGAGCGCAGAGCGCATCTTGTGAAATAGCGTACACGTGAGGAGCACGTGGTGCGCTTTGCGCTGTGCGCCAGTCAATGAGCGCAGAGCACTTCTTGTGATGTAGCGCATATGTGAGGAGCATGTAGCGCGCTTGGGACTGAGCGCCAGTCAATGAGCGCAAAGTGCTTCTGGTGAAGTAGCGCACATGTGAGGTGCACGTGGGGCGCTTGGCGCTGTGCGCCAGACAATAAGCGCATAGAGCTTCTTTAAATTTGGAGCGCTAAGGCTCTGCAGTGCTGTGCGCTAGTTTTGGAGCGCTGAAGCGCTTCTTTTAATTAGAGCGCTGAGGCTCTTTATAGGCAGTTTTGCGCTCTGAGAATTAAATTCTCTCTTATAAGAGACTTTGTTTCATGGATCTAAGAACAAAGTTCTTATTTTATAGGAGATATTTCAATCTCTTATGTTTTTGGTGAAAGACTTTGCCTTTATGTATCTGTGACCCTAAAAGAATTGAATTATTCTCCCCTCTTTTTATAATGAGATGTTATGATCTCATTTGTGAAAGATAATTTGTCTTATATATCTATGATCCGGCAAAGGAACTAAGTTCTTTTTCTGATGAGGTACTTTGATCTCTTTATTTTACCTTGAAGAAATTCTTCTTCTGCCGAGAGCTTGCTCTTCTCTCTGAAATTTCTCCAAGTTTGTATGTGGGGGGGGGGGTTCCTCTGTCTTTTTCTCTTTCGATTTGAAAGCTTATGGTGAGGTCTCTCTCTGCAAGACTTGAAGTCTTGGGTCCTTTATATAGTGAATGCTGATTTGTTGAATCAGTTAAGGAGATTTTTTCTCTAATTGATTTGGGGATGTTTCCCCCGTTGGATCTTTGATCCAAAGGCTTCTGATTTACAGAAGGCAATCTTCTTGTTTTTAATAAGATTGGGAAAATTTTCCATACATAATTTATTCTGTATTTTCGTGATTTTTAATCACCATTGGATCATTGATCCAACGGTGCTCTGATTTTCAGAGCACAATCTTTCCTGTTTGGAAAGATTCTGAGAAATGTTTCCTCAACAGAATTTTATTCTGGTCAATTGATGATTTTTAATCATGTTCGTTGGATCTTTGATCCAAGGGTCGAGAACATTTTGTTCTATCGCTAGCGCTCACGTGCTTTGCACATGGTGCGCTGCTCAGAGTGCATCGCACTTGGCGCTAGCGCTCATGTGCTTGCATGTGAGCGCTGCTTCAGAGTCTTTGACTCTCAGCACTGGCACTGCTATGAAGCGCTGCTTCGTTTCAAATTTCGAAATTTGAATAGAGCCTTGCTCTGATTGGGGGAAACAAATGCCCTCCCACCGTTGCGCTCACGTGGTTTACACGTGAGTGCAGCGGTGGCAGCATCTGCACCATTAGATCAACTTAGAAGTTGAAACGGCTCTCAGTGCCTATAAATAGTGCCTTTGGCCCTTGAGATGACCTCTGTTCATCTTCTTGCTTTGTTTTTTGAGAATTAATTCTCCCTCAGAGCCAAGCTCTTTCCCTTAAGAAATTTCTTAAAAGTCAAAACTCTGCCCAACTTAGATAATAATTGAACTTTTTAACAGAGCTTTGCTCTCCTTAGATCATAGATCTAATTTTTTTTTAGGGTTTTACCAATTAACAAAGCCATGCTCATCTTTAGATCATAGATCTAAAAACTTTAGGGTTTTTAACCAGAGCCATGCTCATCTTTTAGATCAGAGATCTTCAAGATACAATCTTTTTATTTTAGGGCGATTTTAACCTATGAACTGGAACATTGTTCATGAAGAACTCTTAGAGTTCACAGATCTTGAAAATCTTGGAATTTTTAATTCATTAAAAGCTTTATTTTAAGTTTTCTGATGGGTTATTCCATCATTTTTACAGAGCATGGCTCTTCAGAATTTTACTTGAGGAATTTTTATTCCTTTCATCATCAGAGCTGACAGATGTCACTCTGTCGTAGAGCGCTGCTCTCAATGGGAGATTTACTCCTTGGCCCGAGGAGCCTTCATTAAATGAGAATCCTTTGAGGATTTTCTCATTTAATGATAGTCTCATCAAAAGATGAGACTGTTTTATTAATGATGAACTGTCATCTAAATTGTGTGGGTCCCTTTCCATTGTATTACAGTGCGGTACGAATTTAAAGTACCTAGTGATAGAACTTAAACTGTAGCATTGACGGCTAAAATTTCTTTTGTTCTTTTTCACGCAGGTACTATGTCTTTCGACATTTCTTTCCCGTTCGTCCGTTCGGAAGGAGGATTCCCCGAAGTGCCTGTGGATATAGAAGTCTTTGCGTTGATCAAAGATCATGACCCGGAGCGAAAGAATCTTCATCTATGGGGTAGATGGTACAGTCAAATCATCAAAGGTCGACGGAGCTTTTCTTGCGTGAATCCTTTGGATCCTATTTCGGCGATCTCTTAAGCAGATGCACCCCCGATAAACTATGCTGTGGAGGAGGTCAATTGGACTTCAGAGGGTCTCTTTCAGCCTTCTATGGCTGCAATACCCGTACAGCCGGCGGCGGCTTTGGATACTCTAGGACGGAGCATATGCCAGGGTGAGTCACGTTCTTGGGGACAGTGTTCATTTTTTTATTATCTCTTTATTCACACTTATATTTTTATTTTATTTCCCTTTAAACTAAGGACTTTAGACAAGAGCATTTCAAGGTCTCTTCTTCTATTCCAAGTTTCAAGGTTCGTGTTTGTGCAATTTGTAGGGTATATATTTTCAGAATCTAGACTTAAGCTTAGGAATTATTTTTCAAACTTATAATTTAATAAAAGATATCAATACTTTTCCCTTATTTTAACTTAGCCCAAGAAGTGAACTCGAAATTTGCCTATTTCTAAGTAAACTATAAAGACATATACCTTCTACCGTTAAATTTTAAGAAATGTTATTTTTAGGATTTTTAATTTACTAAGTCTAAGATCTAGTTGTTCCTAACTAGTTAACCGTCTTTCGAAACTCAAGCTAATTATGGCCAAAATTGAATGTTTTATTTTTTATAATTTTTCAAATTTTTCAATTTTTATAGATTTTAAAATAAGTTTGCAAATGCAAGAATATACACATGAATGCGAAGGAAGAAGGTTTACCGAGCATACCCCCAAACTTAATCTTGACAGTGTCCTCACTGTCATGCCATACCAAGAGGGTTGAAAATGTCGGCACTCGCCTGTTTATTTATTTACAAATTTTTTTTATTGTTAAAAGAAAAACAAAAAATATATACAACAAGGTTCCCCCCAAACTTAAGTGAAACAGTTTCCACTGTTTTAAGCGTTAAGGTTCAGAGTTGGGGAGGAGAAAAATCAAACTATACAAGGCCTTACACAGACCAAAGGTTAACACCAACCATTCAAAAATTCTATCGTGATAATGGTAGGGTTGGTGGAAGAATGGAGTGTAGAAAAAGGAGTTGAGAAACACACGAGACCGTATGAGAAGAGAGGTGGAATATGGTCTCGGTGGAGGAGAAGAATGGCGGAAAAGAGAAAGAAGTGTAGTACGAACTTGAGGGTGTAAATCGAGTGAATAAATTAGCGCAAATTATGATGACCGATGTATTAAAAGCGATTGTGCTAATCTATCAACCCGTCGAGAAATGAGGTCAAATCCCTCAAGATTCGCAAGAAAATATGGATACGTTGAACTTGGTAGACCATCCATTGAAAATGGAAGCACGACGGATTCTGGCGTGGTCGAAACGATAGGAAGGACGAAAGGGAGTGATTTAGGGATAGTCTTATTCTCACCTAAGTAATCTGTCTCGAACTTGAAGGATTCCATCAATGGTTCGAAATGACTGTAAGCAACCGAGTCTGATGGTTCAACTAACTAATCTGAAAATTCAAAGGATTCAAACTTGGGCAGTGAGTCTTCAAAATCGTCCGAAAAAGTGAAACACTCGTAATCGTTATCAGCTGTGAGAACTGTGTCAGATTCAAAGAGGAACACTAGTGGCCTCCAAACTGCTGTGATCGAATAGAAAATTTTCAAGCTCACAGTCCTCCTGCGTGATCTTTTGCATGGTCGGAACGATTGGAAGGATGGGGGGCTGATTTAGGAAGTATAACATTTAAAGGTTCAAGAGAATGAATTAGAAAATGCGACTCATCAAACAAAAATGGTTCATCCTCAATACTACCTTCAATACTCTCCTCAATACTATCCTCATAATTCTCCTCAAAAGTTATCCCATCCATGCAATTATCATCAAAATCAAGACGCATATGAGGTTCGGGAGAAACATTTAATAACTCGGGATGATGAATTGGAGATAAAATTTCAGTCAAATCTACGGGTTCATCATCCAAAATATTCCCGGTGTCTATATCCTCAATCAAGTGAAAATCAATTTTTTCAGACACCTCATCAAAGGCATGGATATTTATTAATTCAGGTTCTAGAGTGGAGGTGTAAAGTTCGAAAGGATTGGTGATGGTTTCACTCGAAAAGGGCTCCTCACAATCTGGCAAATCAAGCACTACAAAGTCGCACAACTCATTAAACGTTTTATTTTCAACGGGTGAATCTTTTGGAACACTTGATAGACATTCAAAACCGGAGTTGTGGGATTCAATTTGTGATGAGTAGGTTTGATTTGGAAGGGTGTATAGCTCACTTTCTCCACTCAAATTCTCGATCTGTCCAACCGCTCTATCATACATTGGAATTTTTGGAGCTAGTTGGAAACTAGCTACCAGTTCACTAGGTTGCATAAGGGCGGCAATAGACGCATCCAAATTCCTCATCTGTCGGTTTTTTGCTGCAATGTAAGCTCCAACGACTGTTCCAGACTAGACATGGGTTGTGAAGGGGTTTCAGTAAATGATTCAAAATTGTTTGGATACGTGAAACTCCAAAATGGTTGTGTAGAAGCAATGTCTAGGGAAGGTACGGAGGTCGGGTAGGACTGGTAGGAATTGAATGGTTGGACATGAGTAGGATCAACATTTGGATACAAAGGTGAATGGACTTGTTGATCCCAAGAACTAGAAGTGTTGAAAGGAGTGAAAGATCGGTTACGAGATTGTTCAATATGTTCAGCTATAGACATGGGTTTCGGAGTTACAACAGGACTCGAAAAAGTAGTATCAACATAAGAAGGTGGTGAAGGTTGAAATGGTTGATACAAGGTGGATTGCGGAGTCGAACTGTTTCTTCTAGACGTTTCTATTCGATCTTTCAAAAAAATTTTGGGCATGGAGGGGTCGTCCGTGATTCGACCAAAACAATTCGCGTAGGAAGCAAAGTTTGGTTCAGGATACCAAAGTTCGGCAAGAGTTTTATGAGGTGGGGTACCCATGATGTAGGAAAGGGGAAGAAAAAGAATGTGGGGTGCATGGATTTCTTAGCGACAAGTTGCAAGTTTTTTTGTTAAAATTTTCGTTTTTTTCTTTTTGTGTTTTTTTTATATGGGGCTTTTTGCAAAAAAGATTTTCGATAGCGTAGACACACGTTCAATCAACCACAAATGCACAATCAAGCCTAGATCTAGGGTCACCTAGGTCAGCTAGACAGCTCCTAACTGTTCCGAAGGGCAAGAAGTAGGACCTCAAACCGCCTCTTCACCGCCAATTGTGGCCAGGTAAGTGCCAGGTAAGTGGGAGGTTCTCCACTACGTAAGTAGTGGGCCTAATTAAGTAACCACTTGCCTTAGACATACTTTCCTAGACACCACAAAGTCAGGTTAGGATCAACAGTCGATGCCTACAACTATTCCTCTGTTCTATTGAGCGCGAAGTCCTTAGGGCTGAGTCTAATCTTTTTTTAATTAACTTGAATGGTCAATGCAATATGCCTTATGTGATTTTTGAGGTCCTGGGAAGGGTAATGAAATCCCCACCCAATCTGGATTGGTTTCAAGCCCCTTAAAGTTAGTTTAGATATACAAAGTAGTAAACAATCACTTGCAAACAATTTTTTTATTTTTAGCACGGCGCAAAGAATCCTGCACAAGATCAATTATTGGAAGGGGGAGAGATTTTTTAGCGCAAAGAATCCTGCAGGAAAATTTTACAGAGGAAATATTAGGGGTTGCAGAGAAGGAGAGAGAAAACTTACAGTGATTTTTCCACGCGATGGCGTCACGCTCCTGCCGCGGTTCCGCCGCCAACACACGCTTCCCGCCGCGGTTCCGCGATTGTCTCTGCGTCTTGGTTCCCAAAATTTTTTTTGCCCCTCTGGTTTGAATTTTCTCTGTTGTTCAGATCTAGGGTTTTCTGTTTTGATCTTTGGATTTTTCCAGATCCGAACTCGTTCGTCGATCCTGCAAAATTCTTACGAAAAACCCTTCAAACAATAAAAAGATGATAAAATTTTTATATTTTTTAATTTTTCAGTTTTTATGATTTTTCAATTTATATTAACCCGAAATTGCAAAAAGAAAATACTACGCCATCACCGGCAACGGCGCCATTTGATTTTTCAAAGAATATTTATTAACCGCAATCAAGAACGACATCGCTTGGTAGCTAGCCGGTGAGTACGGGTCGGTCCACAGGGATTTTGTGTATTTCCTAATTGTTCTAACGAGTTAATTCCGATTGTTGTCGGATTGATTAAATCTAAAAACTAAAGTTGATCTACACTAGGATTAACATCTTGCTAGGGTTAGGTTTAGGTTAGGTTTGGAAAGTTAATATTCCTCACCGCTTTCTATGCCCAAATTAAGATCTATGAGGTGTTATGGTAACAATTAATAAAGTGGATTAGTACCATCGGGAATAAATGGTGTTTCTTCCTCTAGGTTCTTGTCCTTCCTTTCTTAATTCTTACCCTAACCTCCATGGAAGACACGCTCAGCCGGTCCTTTATACTACGGTATCACCGCTACCTCGTGGGATATGGTGCCGTGGGGAGCGGTGTGTGCATGTATGCATGGAGTCCTATAAAAACGTGTGATGGGCAAGAAAGGGGTGAGAGATCTTCATCTCTCAAGCCTTCCCCAAATCTAATCCTAACAAGCGAGGAGACTACAAACTCATTAGGGAATTGAAATACAAGTTCTAAACTATCTAACTAGAGTAGAGAATAAAGATCTATACTAGGGCAAGAAAGAAATTACCTAGGGCATGGAAATAAAATTTAACTGGGGCAATGAAGAGAAAACTTACTCCTAATTTTTATTTGATGCTCTCTTCCTTCTTTACAGAAATTTACAGATCTGAATTTAGATAGATGAAATGAGGCACAAGAAGAGACATACCTCAAAAAGAGGTTTAGGGTTTCTATTTATAGAGCATAGAAAACCCTAGGGTTACAATCGACGCACATCTGCTTTTACAATTTTGCCCATAAGAAGACTAGTCAAAGCACCGACGCGTTTTTCTACCGACACATGCATCATATGGCTGTGGATCCGCGACCAAAACCCCTGTTTGGCCGCGATTCCGCGGCCATGTAGGGAGCTTATGGGCTGAGTTTTCTTGGGTTGGATCTGGTTGCATTTTTCTTCTGTTTTCTTTACTTTGTTCTTCAGAATATCTTCTGGTTCTCTTCTAGATTTCCACAGTGAATAATGTAGTGGACTTTACCGCTTGCTTCGTGTCGAAATCTTGAACCTTGCGCTGCCATTGTACTTTGTGAACTTGTTTATTGATCTTCGTTTAGTCTTCAAATTGTAGGCACGATCAAGATCTTTCCATTTGTTGGTCGTAGTCTCACTTTTGTATCATGTTTTCATCGATTTCACTATTTTTTTTCCGAGAATCTATAACCTGCAACTATGTAGCAGACATGGATCAAAAGCACCTGTTTATTTGTAAAATGAATAAGAATGGGGAATATAATAATGAAAAATTATGATATGAACAGAAAACTGTATATGATAGGCCTAATCCCTCGTCATCCATCTGGGTATTTGCAATGGGCCCGCTATATTTTGTCGGCTAAGAAGTCGCAGCTACTGAAGCTCGGGTTGTATCCCGCGATTTACGCTTCTCTCTTTCAATATTCTACGCCTCATGCATGGTAGGTCAAGGCATTTCTGGAGCAATGGAATATTCCGACCCACACCTTCCTTCTGTTGGATCTAGAAGTCTCAATTTCTTTAGAGGAGTTTGCAGAGATCTCTGGCTTACCTGTTAGGGGAGAACACTACGAGAAGCTGCTTCCTCCGGACGAGTACATCTATGCCACCAAACCAGTGGTAATGGGTTTTACCCCAGAGAACGCTATTCAACACCAATTCCCGAGTTTGATAAAGGTTTTGAATATCTATGAGAGCCTTTTTCTCGAATCCGGAGGCCGTGGGGTTAATTTCACAGATTTCATCGTCTGTTTTCTCCGCTCAGAAGTCCTGTCGAAGGAAGCCGCGAAATTTGCCAAACTCAACGATCCTTTTGGTTTTGGTTTGGACAACCAGCCGGCAGCGGAGGCGGATAAGAGGGATTTCTTTCTCCCCAACACCTCGGTCTTCTCTTTTACAGAGCTTGCAGCTCCTGGGATTGACGAAGAAGCGTTATTTTTGGGGTTCCTCGAGCTATGGCTGAGCTGGTTTGTTCTTCCAATGCATCCTCGCCATATGAGGCCGTCCGTTTTTTATCCAGCTCACCGAATGGTTGCTGGGATGCAAGTGGCCGTCAGGGTCGCTGGGTTAGCCCATTTGTATCATGGCCTCAGCTTGGCGGCAGACACTACTGAACCAGGGGTGCAACACGTGAACTTCTCAATGCATTATTTTATGTTATGGATCGAGCTACATGTACTTGGCGTTTTCGGTGTCCACAAAAGGCCTTGCTTCTATAACAAGTATAACTTCCCTCGAATAATGCGGCTAGTTGACGCATCTATTGTAAATCCGACACAGCGGGAAGCTAGGGGTTTTCTCCTTCGTCCGCGCACGGTTGGAGATGGCATGACCTTTACCGATAAGATTCTAACCATCGGCAAAGAATCCGCAAAAAAGGTGCAGCCATTGTGGGACATTTTTAAAGACGGGGCCTCTATCTTGAAAACTCGGGAGATTCTTCATTTATACTCCATCAGGCTGGGCTTTCTCTTGTTTAGGCAGAATGATTCGGCGTTGTTCATGAGGTACAACCCGCATCATTTCGCCCAGCAATTAACATATAATCAGGGCGTCCCGCTTGAGGCTTTCTTGGCAGAACCGGTTGCTACTGAAGAGTGTATCCGGAGCGTGTTGCACCATTTTATACGGTTGAACACAGGGTTCAATTTCTTCATTAGTGAGCCGAGTTGTGTTCTGAAATCCCTGAACGTATATGTGGCGTGGTATCAACATTCGATGGGCACCGTTATTAGGGAAGAAAAGCGATTGCTGCTTGATCGCAAGGGTACCGCTCCGGCTGGTAATCCAAACATTCCTTTGAAGCGACGAGCCATTGTACGTCCTCGCTTGAGAGAAGCTGAAGCGGCTGTGGTACCACGTGCTATACGTGAATTTCCCCTACCCCGTGTGCCTGAAAAAGCGGTAGCTGCCGCGTCTCCCGAGTCGGGTGTGGGTACGGAAATTGGGACTCGTCGCCCAAAGTTGCACACCAAGCGCAAGCTTGTGTTATCGGCTGCTGGCGCTCGTCCACAGAAGAAAAAGAAGTCAATACTTTCTGCGGACGTCGTATTCGGCCAGGAGCCCCATGCTCCTTACAGCGAGGGCTTAAGAGAATACGGGACCAATGAAGGCTTATTCATGGCGCCGGATGATACCGATCTAGAGGCTGATATTGCAGCTTCCAAGCGATTAGCTAGCAACAAAGCAGGACTGATCACCCTTGCACAGTCAGGTAGACTTCAGTTGTATCTTTTCGCTGTTACGTTTTTATTATCATGCTTTGACTGACACTTCTTCTTCAACAGGCATCTCCACTGAAGAGGCTCTCGCGGCTTCTCTCAAGACTTTTGAAGAGGAGGAAAGGCTTCGCGCTTTCTTGGGCATTGGTACATTTCGGATCACCGAGCCTTCATTCCCCTTTTTTTATGGGTAAACTAACTGTTCAGTTGATAAAACTGCACATTTGTATTACATTTTTCCTACCATTTTTATATTAAAAAAGGACTTTATTATAATATATTATACATATGAGGGTTTATGTGTAAAAACACTATTTTCCATGTGTTAATATATTTTAATTATCATTTGGTAGGAAAGTGTATGCAAATAAATTCATTGACCTAATCCTAGTAGAACTAGGTCTACTAAATCTTATTTAAGTTGTTGTGCAGAATTTTCCAAGTTGTTATGCAGAATATATCAAAGAAATCAAGCTGTTGAAGAAATCTTGCCAAATTAAGAAGCAAAACTTGGAGACCAAGTCTGGAAGCAACCGAGAGAAGATTTCTGAATTATGAAGGTGCCTAGGATTGCCACATGTCACAAGATGCAAGCACAAGAATTTTGATCAGGAGATCTCATCCGTTGGCCGCGGATCCGCGGCCTTAGCCCCCATTTGCCGTGGATTCGCCGCAATATTATGGAGTTAGAAATCAAGATTTTTGGAGATCAATCATTGCTGAATTTTACCAAGTTTCCAACTAAAAGATTCTGGCTTTGCACTATAAAATAGCACCGAGAGCCACTTGGAAAAGTTATCAAGCCGACGCGATCACGAAGTCCAAGACGGCTCACGCATCCAGGCTGATCATCAACGGTTCATCTACCTCATTGGAAGAGATCGAGAAGCAACTAGATTTGTAATCATTTTCTAAGGATTCAAGTGTAATGAATTTTGTTGATTAATAAAGGTAGCTTTCTTTTTCTTATTCTATTTCTTCGTAGTTTAATGATGCAATTTCTTTCCATCTCTTCTTCTCCCAACATGCGCGAGTAATTCTCCGCTTGTTAGGGTTCGTAGGGTTAGGGTAGGCTAATGGGCGATGAAAATAACTAAACTCTTTTTAAGTCCTATAAAGTTTAGGAACTTTATCAAAAGAATCATTAACATCCTAATCGGGCGCGCTAGCAATTCTTTGTTAGTTCCGACCGCGATTAGAGATTAGATTAATGATTGTTTTGGTAAAGGCTAGATATGAACGGAGTTCCGTGTCGAGATAAGGGTTACGAGTGGGATTCCTTTTCCCTCCAGAAACCCTAATCTACACGCATCACCGTCGTTCTAGTTCTAAATCTATTAATGGATAAAAAGGGTAACTTTTAATTAATTGACCATAACTACTAAATCCTAACGAACCCTACAAGCCCTCGTATTATATTAATTACATCTTTAAAATAATCTAGATCTATATTTTACATTCTTGTTTAACGTAGATCTAGAAATCTTTCTATAAAATTCTTTATCCCTCATCTCTTTCTCAACACATCTAAAGTAAAAATAAAAGGTTCCACGTTTCCCAGAGGACGACCCGTACTCACCTCGGTCTAGCTACACGCGACACCGTTCAGATTGCGGTTAAACTACAGACTACACTCTTTCGAAACAATCAAATGGCGCCGTTGCCGGGGAAACATGCGTAATTTTTTATTTTTACTATTTGTGTTGAATTCTTAGACGAGTCATATCATTATTAAAACAAAACTGCAAATTGTATATTTAACGATTATTAGGTGAATTTTTGCGAGGAAATCTTGAGTCACGGACTTGAGGAAACAGGAGATCTATGGTTCACACTTCTCTGGTAAGATTCTAACTCCCTTCTCTCTCCTCTAAAATCCAATAAAATCTATTTTCTGCAGGATTCTTTGCAAAATATCGCCGCTCAAAAATCTTTTTGCAAAGTTTTGTTTTTCGGTTTGTTTTTGCATATTTTAATACGGATCTTTAAGGGGCAAGGACCAAATCAAGATTAGGTGGGGATTTCATCACCCTTCCTAAGCCCCACAAATCACAAACCAAGCATATAGATCAACCCTTCATTAATTTAAAAAAAATATCTAGACCGGACTCTAAGGACTGTCGCGCTCAATAAGGACAGAGGAAGGTCGTGGGTAATCTATCGTTTATCCGCATTATTTTTGTAGTGCCTAGACAAGTGTGTCGAAGGCTAGTGGTTTTTAATTAGGCCCACGACGTGGTTCCTTCCCACTTACCTGGCACTTACCTGGCTACAAGGGTAATACGGAGGCGGTAGAGGATTTATCCTGCGGCTTGTCCTTTGGAAGTCTAGGAGCGGTCTAGAGACTGGACCTAGGTAACCATAGTTCTAGGGTTGTGCATTTTTGTGATTTGTCTAAATCCGTCTTTTTTTTAAAACAAACCAATTACTTTCTCTCCTTTTTACGCCTTCCCTCTTCTTCTCTTCTTATAATGGGTGACCTAAACAGAAGAACACTTGCCGAACTTTGCTGTCCACAACCAGATATCTCTTGTTTTCGAAATCCCTTCGGTATACCGTCCGACTCTTCCATGTCCTTAAGAGATCATATAGAACAAGCAGGAAGAAACAGTTGTCCACCTCAGTCTAGGTCTTATTAACCGTATCCTAATCCTACACCTGTTTCAGTTCATACCCAGAGTGAGGAAGCCCCTAGACGAATGTCCATTGCTGAGCACATAGCTAGGTCTAGAGGCCAAAGTTTCAACCCGGACCAATATCAACCATCACCACCACTGTCCGGAGAAGAGTTTGATATGCGGTTTGTATATAGCCAACCAACCAACCCATATCAATATTCTTCTTATCATAATATTGATCCTACTCCTACCCAAGTTCAGCAACCATTCTGTTCCTATCAATCCAATCCGACTTTTCCACCTACTCTAGACAGTTCTTCTAATCATTCATTTGGGAGTTTTAATTATCTACAGGAATTTCAATCTTATACTGAAACCCCTTATCAACCCAAGACTAGTCTGGAGCAGACATTAGAAAAATATATGGAACTGACGAATCAAATTATGAAGGATTTGCGTAATAAGACAGAACTGTACACCCTTCCTAATCAAACCTCTCCTTTCCAAACTGAAATCCACAACTCCAGTTTCATAGATTCATCAAGTACACCAAATAGAATGACTGATAAGTTATATGACTTTGTAGTGTTTGATTTACCCAATTGTGAAGGGTCCCTTTCAAGTGAAACCATACCCAACCCTTGTGATCTCTACACCTCCACTCTTGAACCAAAACTGATTGAAAACCATACTTTTGATGAGGAGTTTGAGAATTTTAACCTTCACTTGAATGAGGTAATTGACATTGGGGATATATTTATTGATGAACCCGAAATTTTGGATGATTTTGTCCCACCAATTCATCAAATCCTTTCACTTCCTTGTGGTCATCATCTTGAGCCTTTAATTCTTCCCGAACCCCAAATATGTCTTGAAGTTGATGATAAAGGTATACCCGAAGATCAGATCAAAATAAAGCCTCCATCTTCCACATCTGGTTCAGCAACACTCGACACACCGATTTGTTTACCCATTTCACCTTCTACTTTCTCCGGTTCTTCTTCTGTTCCTATAGTTTCAGTGAGTTTTGATAAATCACAATCCGTTAATTCAAGTTCAGTATTACCAGAAATTCAACTTGATTTGGATATTTTTGAAAAAGAGGTTGATGAGTTTTTCGAGTCCTCTACCTCAGTGATTTTTTATGAATCAAGTAGAATAAATTCTGGCATAAAACTCTTTGACAGCAAAATGTTCAATCACACCATTGATAAAAGTTTTGAAGAACTTTTTGCTGACGAACTTGAATTTTTAAACAATACGGATTTTGTGATTGATCAATCTCCACCTATAGAGGTTGAACCGTCACCATTCCTTCTTCCTAATCATTCACATTCCTCCTCATTCTTTCTTTTCTCTAAATTCAAACCCTTTGCTGACCACCTCTTATCCCTTCCCAACTTTTTCTTGACTCGATACAACACATTCTTCCACCAACCTATACGATATACTGATAAAATCTTTGAATGGTTGGTGTTGACTTTTGGTCTTTGTAAAGTCTTACTTTGACCAAATGACTTACCCCCTCTTAAAATGCTTCGTATTGTCTAACTCATGTTTGAGGGGGGATATATATTTGGCTCTTGAACATAACTTTTGTCCTCAAAATTATGAGCCTAAAATAAGTTTGGGGGAGGATTTTCACTTTCATATATTCTTGCCCCTATTAATAATTTCCTCCCAAGTCTACAGGTTTTTGAGCTTAACGGATGACATCAGTGAGGACACTGCTGTAAACAGGTTTGGGGGAGGTTTGTGCTTATTTACACATCAATTTGCATCATATTTTACATAAGCACAATATTTTCAAAAAAAAAATTCAAAAATTTTCTTTTATAACAAAAGAGTAGAAAGTGAAAAATTACATCCAAAAGATAGGAATAGTTTAAGAAAACCAAGAAAATTAGAAGTTTCCTTATACGAACTGGTAATAAGTAGTTATGAGCTGTTGTCCTAAGGGTTAGTAAAATGAAGGAAGTCACTAATCTGAGGATAAAAATAAGTCCGAAAAATAGTTTCTATTCTGGAAGCCAAACATTTGAATGTTGATACCCTACAATATGCACCTACACACGTCTTGAAACTCGGGATAGTAGAGGATACCTTGAAATGCTCTTGTCTAAAAGCCAAAGTATGAAGAAAAAAAATGATGAAGAAAATATAAAAATGGTGAAAAGAAAAATGAACATTGGTTTTGTTATCGCCAAGGCAGCAATAAAAAAATATAGCGAGGGTGCCTCTTCACCTAGTGCCCTAAGGCCAACTGGTCTGGGAGTCACTGCTAAGCCTTAGGTGGTGCAAGACGAGGAAAATATTCTCACCTAATCTGCAAGCACATGAGTAATCGGTTGGTTAGTACCTCAAGAAGTATTAACGGTCGCATGAAAATGTGTGAGCAAACCTAAGTATTCATCAAATTAAAAAGTACTAAGGTAGATGGACAAGAGTATGATAGCTTGAATTGAATTCTCCGAGTGTAGGGATGTTATTTACATACACGTGGGGTTATATGATCAATGTTTGGATGAAAGGTAGGAATGAAGAATAAAGACGGTGTTTTATTGAGAGATAATGTGATTTCTAACATTTTTTCATGACTATTAAGATAGGGCTCATGACAACTGAAAAGCTAGTATAGTTGGAAACTCTTCTTTTCAAGGCCTTTCTTTTATGGTTCTTATCTTTATATGTAAATTTCACCATCTTTCTTTTGTTATTGGATTTTGTGGGTGTAATCCGCTGAAAACCCTCAGGAGACAACACTCCTCCTACTAGGGACACCTAGAGGTTTAACGGCTTGTTGCACGTGCTCAGTGCAATCGTGTTTGCCTACGAAAGTGTGCTTAGTTTTATCCTTTCTTTTTCTCCTCTTAAATAAACTAGTTTGCTCGGGACGATCAAAGATAAGTTTGGGGGTATTTGTTCAGTTGATAAAACTGCACATTTTTATTACATTTTTCCTACCATTTTTATATTAAAAAAGGACTTTATTATAATATATTATACATATGAGGGTTTATGTGTAAAAACACTATTTTCCATGTGTTAATATATTTTAATTATCATTTGGTAGGAAAGTGTATGCAAATAAATTCATTGACCTAATCCTAGTAGAACTAGGTCTACTAAATCTTATTTAAGTTGTTGTGCAGAATTTTCCAAGTTGTTATGCAGAATATATCAAAGAAATCAAGCTGTTGAAGAAATCTTACCAAATTAAGAAGCAAAACTTGGAGACCAAGTCTGGAAGCAACCGAGAGAAGATTTCTGAATTATGAAGGTGCCTAGGATTGCCACATGTCACAAGATGCAAGCACAAGAATTTTGATCAGGAGATCTCATCCGTTGGCCGCGGATCCGCGGCCTTAGCCCCCATTTGCCGTGGATTCGCCGCAATATTATGGAGTTAGAAATCAAGATTTTTGGAGATCAATCATTGCTGAATTTTACCAAGTTTCCAACTAAAAGATTCTGGCTTTGCACTATAAAATAGCACCGAGAGCCACTTGGAAAAGTTATCAAGCCGACGCGATCACGAAGTCCAAGACGGCTCACGCATCCAGGCTGATCATCAACGGTTCATCTACCTCATTGGAAGAGATCGAGAAGCAACTAGATTTGTAATCATTTTCTAAGGATTCAAGTGTAATGAATTTTGTTGATTAATAAAGGTAGCTTTCTTTTTCTTATTCTATTTCTTCGTAGTTTAATGATGCAATTTCTTTCCATCTCTTCTTCTCCCAACATGCGCGAGTAATTCTCCGCTTGTTAGGGTTCGTAGGGTTAGGGTAGGCTAATGGGCGATGAAAATAACTAAACTCTTTTTAAGTCCTATAAAGTTTAGGAACTTTATCAAAAGAATCATTAACATCCTAATCGGGCGCGCTAGCAATTCTTTGTTAGTTCCGACCGCGATTAGAGATTAGATTAATGATTGTTTTGGTAAAGGCTAGATATGAACGGAGTTCCGTGTCGAGATAAGGGTTACGAGTGGGATTCCTTTTCCCTCCAGAAACCCTAATCTACACGCATCACCGTCGTTCTAGTTCTAAATCTATTAATGGATAAAAAGGGTAACTTTTAATTAATTGACCATAACTACTAAATCCTAACGAACCCTACAAGCCCTCGTATTATATTAATTACATCTTTAAAATAATCTAGATCTATATTTTACATTCTTGTTTAACGTAGATCTAGAAATCTTTCTATAAAATTCTTTATCCCTCATCTCTTTCTCAACACATCTAAAGTAAAAATAAAAGGTTCCACGTTTCTCAGAGGACGACCCGTACTCACCTCGGTCTAGCTACACGCGACACCGTTCTGATTGCGGTTAAACTACAGACTACACTCTTTCGAAACAATCACTAACTCTTCTTTTTCATCTTATTGCAGGGACTACCTCGGCTCAAGTTATCCTAAGTGCAGTGCCGATCGCGAGTGGTGACGCAGCTCCATCGTTAGCGCCGGCCACTACAGCTACAACTATCCCTAAGTCGCCACTAGGGGTCTCACAGAAACAGCCGATGATGGATGTCATAATGGCGCCGGAGGCAGAACTTGGTTCAGATGATGGTCTACCTTTATCGGAAGTCCTGAGGAGGTCAGCTCTCGCGGCTCAGGCTGAAAGGAAGCACAAGAGGCGTGCAGCGAAGGAACGCAATGCCGCCTTGGCTGTAGGTGCAGGCTCGAGCACTGCTTCCCCTATCCCTATTTCTCCAGAGGGTGCTCCGGCTGCCATGTCTACTGCTCATAGACAGGCGGTACGCGTGGCTCGGGAGGCAATTGAAAAGCCGTCTCAAGGTAACGTAACACTGGGTCCTTTTATTAGAGCTTGATCTTCAGATTCTCATATATCATACCCTGCAGGGCCAAGTCCTGGTGAGGAGGTGGTAGGTGAGATGACGACAATCACCGAGCCTGAAGTGGCTACTCTCTCTAAGGAGTCCGGGACTGCTCCAATTGTCTCTCTTTCCACCTGCGGTTCCCTGCCATCGCCTGGCATTGCGAGTGTTACGACGGCTCTCGTGGAATCAGGGGAAAAAGCTACGGGCGGTGAGACCATCCCCCTGAATGAGATCGAAGAAGTCGCAACGCTTGGTGATGCTTCTGTCGCAGTTTTGGCTAATGACCTGTCTGGTAGGTCTCGGGTCGCTGCATTCTTTTCGTTTTGCAATCCCTTTGGGTCTCTTCTGATGACATTTTGTTCCTTTCGAATGTAGGTGTGGTGAGCGCTGAGGTTGTGCCATCTGAAGAAGCATCACCAGCTGCCGCTCTGACGGTCGCTGTCCCTTCGTCTCCTCTTTATCCTCTCAAATGCTGGAAGGTATGGGTTTGCGATTAATTTAGATCGGGGACAGCATCTTTCGTGTACTGACCATGTATCATCGTAATCTTGCAGGAGTTCTCTTTGATCATCTGTATCAAGTTTTGAACCCGCACTTCTCCTTCCAGTCGGAAATTAGTCTGCCTGCTGGTGCCGGTGAGTATCTTTTCTAACCGACGTCTTTTCTTTTCTTTTCTTTAAAGGGTGACCCTGTCGTTGTTAACTTTAAATTGATTACAACACAACAAATTGATGGAGGGGATGAGACAATCGTCGCGCCACCAGTACTCCCAGCACTGCCACCTGCCACAGCCGGTATAGTAGCCTTCATCGCTCCTGCATCTTCTTTATCTCTTAAGCCGATATCTGAATATGATTTGTTTTGCAGCAATCAAACCGACTCCAGTTCCCTTCGAGTCTCAGATTCCCATGCCGGCTAGGCCTTTTTCTAAACGCCCTTCTTCCAGGGGTGCTACGAATAGTCTGCGAATGTTAAGCGAGTTCGTTGAGGACCTTGATGCCGAGGCCCCCGCATTTGTTGCATATTTTGCTGCCGAGGTTAATCCTATGCTGGTGACGCTCGTGCATTTCCATAGCGAGGGCGTCGTCAAGTCTTGGGTTAATCATTGCAGGAAGATTGAGGCCTGTCTGTATGGGATTGAGCTCAGACGTCCTGCTCCGGAGGTGTTGGCTTCGAACTCCCAGCGAGCTGCATGAGTTGAGCAGAGCGTTCCGTTTCTTCGCCATTTCGAACGAGAGGCGACCCTTAAGCAAAAGGAACGTGAGGCGACTTCCGCTGAATCTTTCCAACTGCGCGCCGAGGTCGCAGCGAATGCTGCACAGCTGAACTCCATCTGTGAAAACCTTTAACGATGTATTTCTAACGGGCTGGTGCTTAGGAAGAAGCTTGATCTTACTAAGCTGGTTGCGCACAGTCAGGAGGCTGCCCAGCAGGAGATTGATGAGAAACTTTCATTCTATCTACAGCAATGGGCCCAAGTCGAAGCAGAGCTAGTCGTGGCGGCTGATCGTGAAAAGGAGTTGAGAGGAGTGCGCGAGCAACTGACTAATTTATTGAAAACGCCTCCTTCTCAGTAGCTGCTTTTGTATCAACTAAACATTTGTAATTTTTGAATAACATGTATCCATTTTTTTATTCTTTTATATGATTCATATTGTATTCCATTGAATTTATGAATAAAAGATACATATTTCTTTCTCCCACTGTTGCTCTCTTCTCTTTACTGTGTTGTTGCCATGTGATTTTATCAAGTATGGCCTATAGATAGTATGTAGATGTCCATCTTGGACTCTTTCCAGGGTAGCGATGGCTTAGGAAACAGGTTCAGATCTGCTGCCTAAGACTTTTCAATTTTATGAGCCATGAGGGTTTTATAAAGATTTTTCTCCTTACAAGTCGAGAGGATCTCGTAGATGTATTTTCTCCTTAGGAATCGTGAGGATTCCTAAGTGTGTTTTCTCTTGAGAGCCGTAAGGATCTCACAAGAGAATTTTCTCCTTACAAGTCGAGAGGGCTCGTAAGTGATTGATGAGTTGACCTGCTCCCGAGTCAAAATATTACTTTGACGGGGAGGTCGAGGGTTGACTTTGGCCATTTTCCACAGGGTCAGGATTGACTTTAGCCGTGTTCCACGGGGTCAGGGGTAGACTTTAGCCATACGGGGTCAGGATTGACTTTAGCCATACGGGGTCAGGATTGACTTTAGCCATATGGGGTCAGAATTGACTTTAGCCATACGGGACCAGGATTGACTTTAGCCATACGGGGTCAGGATTGACTTTAGCCATACGGGGTCAGGATTGACTTTAGCCATATGGGGTCAGGATTGACTTTCAGTTGTCTGTGCACCGCCGAGTCCTGGAACTGGGAACTTTGCCGCGGCTCCGCTTTAATTGTCGCATCCAAATCCTGCTGGACAGAGGAAGAACGCTGTTGTGGGTCTCAAGGCTGTAGATGTGGCCGTAGAGACTTGGAACTAGGGACTTTGCCATGGCTCCATTTTGCTGACGTCGTATATTTCTGCAGAGACACTGATTTCTCTGCGGGTCGACGCGAATCGAGTTGCTCTCGTTAAGGACGTTGATTTCCTGTTAGTGTTTATGCCCTAGAAGGCCATTACTGTATCATACTAGTTTGTATATAAATTAATGGAAGCTTGGGATATTCACAGTTGTATTGACAGTCTTGCTAAAAATGGTAGTATGCTACTTGGTTTGTGTCTACTTTAATATGTGCATATGTTTCTTGTAACGTATCGCTTATACATATTAGTAGAGCCCTTAGGATCTTTGCTTGATTACCAGCATTGTGATGGCAGTCACACTAGTGGGGGCTGGGTAGTCTATAAGCAACATCCTATACAGGTCCCTAGTCATAGGATTATCGAGACATGGCATCGATACTCCGGAGTAGACTAGTGTGTACGTTTCTCATCCCAGTTGGGGAGATGGTCTGTCCCACAGCCATCAGTACGTCGTACTAGAGATAGTATACAGGTGCTTGTTGGGTTACGGGTACATCGGACAGGACTCGCGGGGAACTGTTGGTTGGTATTATACCCGTCGTCAGTTAACAGTTCCCAGGTGACATGAGTACAGCATAGTCCGCAGACTTGATACTGCTACTTCGCCTCGAGTGTGTCCCACTGTTCTTAGATTGCTACCCTACCACGGCTCAAAGGAGTCGTGCAAACATGTAGCAGTTGGGTGCAGTCCTGAGCACTTGGAGGTAGTGGCGGTTAGACAGGATTCGTCTCTCCCGGTATTGGGAGTTGATATCGCGCTGTGTCAGAGAGCCATTACGCAAAGTCCCTGGCCAGGGAAAGCGAGATTTACTCGTAGGTTTTTCAGTAGTTTCTCAAGGTGTAATAGGCTACGCTCCGACACGACTTATAACGCTTTTAGGGGACTGACGCTTGCCGCCCCTAGGCCCGATATGCGATAGTCCTAGACGAACAGACCGGACTGTACGGAGATTGTCACAGCAGGCTCAGTAGGAGTTCGGATGGGTTTCCTCATCGGCCTTCTTATCGACATCTACCTGGTGACCGTTACGTACAGCTAGTGCCGCTTGCGGTCTGTGGTTAAACCCACTGCCAGCGTAGTGTCGTGTCTTTAGAGTCCCACACAGAGAGTTTCCCTGCTTCGGGCGAAACGATATAGAGGTCGTATGGTTTTACGACAGGGTTCGGACGCATACGTGTTTTTACGCACGTACGATGTTCGGACAGTTTTTACTAGTCGGCTTTGGTTTAAGCCAGATTCTAGTATCGGATTATTGGATTTATACAGTCTAAATTTTTTTCGTGTTTTCACGGATAGGAGGGGCATTCTCGTAATTTTTCGGGTAATTTTTCGGGAAGCTTCTAGAAGCATAGTTACTTGGAGGTTAAGGTGGCATTTGCATTAATTGGATAAATGAGTCATGGTGTGATTCATACATGGAGTTAATGAATCATTTATGATTTATATGACTCATGTGATGAACACTTAATGTATTAATTAAACATGATGATATATCATTATTTGTTATTCATTTAATATATATGATATGTTTCATATATACATATGATTTATTCATCCAAAAGGATTCTAATTCTCACATTCTCTCTCCTCAAGCTCTCTCTCTTCAAACCCTAACCCTAACCTCTCATGTGTTGAGATCAAGGGTTAGCTAGGCTAATACATCCATAATCTAACTCTATATCACCTAGGTTGCTTAGATTAGCACTTTGAGTAGCCTAGTTACCTCAAGTTAGAGGTTAAGCTTGGAGTAGGAGCTCTTGGGTGGATCGTCTTTGACTCGAGGAGGCCGTTGAGGTGCCGACGTTCCAAAGAGTCTACGAGGAGTGGAGGACAGTGATGAAGACCCGAAGGACAAGTAACGTGAGGTATAACTTCGAATCAGAGTAGTTAAACCTTTCGCAGTTTGCTAGTAACGGTTTAGATACGATTCATGCGCTCAAGTCCGTGTTACGAAGCTTTGATAATCGTTTTTCATATATTCCGCCTCCTCGCAAGTTCATAGGGTGCGTGACATGGACTTACATTTCCCTGAATCGAGGTTTTTGCCAAGGACACTGATTTCCTCGAAGTTGAGACGAATCGAGAGATTCCTGCAAAGACACTGATTTCCTTGCGGGTCGATGTGAATCGAGATGCTCTTGTCAAGGACGCTGATTTCCCTGAATCGAGGTTTTTGCCAAGGACACTGATTTCCTCGGAGTTGAGACGAATCGAGAGATTCCTGCAAAGACACTGATTTCCTTGCGGGTCGACGTGAATCGAGATGCTCTCGTCAAGGACGTTGATTTCCCTGAATCGAGGTTTTTGCCAAGGATACTGGTTTCCTCGGAGTTGAGATGAATTGAGGTATTCCTGCAAAGACACTGATTTCCTTGCGGGTCGACGCGAATCAAGATGCTCTCGTCAAGGACGCTAATTCCCTGAATCGAGGTTTTTGCCAAGGACACTGATTTTCTCGGAGTTGGGACGAATCGAGGTATTCCTGCAAAGACACTGATTTCTCTGCGGGTCAACGCGAATCGAGATGCTCTCGTCAAGGACGTTGATTTCCCTGAATCGAGGTTTTTGCCAAGTACACTGATTTCCTCGGAGTTGAGACGAATCGAGAGATTACTGCAAAGACACTGATATCCTTACGGGTCGACGCGAATCGTGATGCTCTCGTCAAGGACGCTGATTTCCCTGAATCGAGGTTTTTGCCAAGGACACTGGTTTCCTCGGAGTTGACGAATCGAGGTATTCCTGCAAAGACACCGATTTCTCTGCGGGTCGACGCGGATCGAGATGCTCTCGTCAAGGACGCTGATTTCCCTGAATCGAGGTTTTTGCCAAGGACACTGATTTCCCTGGAGTTGAGACGAATCGAGGTATTCCTGTAAAGACACTGATTTCTCTGCAGGGCGACGCGAATCGAGATGCTCTCGTCAAGAACGCTGATTTCCCTGAATCGAGGTTTTTGCCAAGGACACCGATTTCCTCGGAGTTGAGATGAATCGAGAGATTCCTGCAAAGACACTGATTTCCTTGCGGGTCTACGCGAATCGAGATGCTCTTATCAAGGACGTTGATTTCCCTGAATCGAGGTTTTTGCCAAGGACACTGATTTCCCTGGAGTTGAGACGAATCGATGTATTCCTGCAAAGAAACTGATTTCTCTGCGGGTCGACGCGAATCGAGATGCTCTCGTTAAGGACGCCGATTTCCCTGAATCGAGCTTTTTGCCAAGGACACTGATTTCCCTGGAGTTGACTTGTTTCCGAGACAGAGTCATTGAATGACGTATTTCCGAAATGGAATCATTGGCTGATTCTAGGTTGTTCGTGAACCGTGGAGTCTTAGAACTGGAGACTTTGCCCTGGCTCCATTTGGTGATGTTGCGTCCGAATCCTGTTGGAATGAGGAGGATCACCGTTGCTGATTTTTAGGCTGTAGATGTTTCCGTTAAGATTTGGATCTAGGTACTTTTCCATGGCTCTGTTTCGTTGTGATGCTTTCGTGCCCTGCTGGCATAAGAAGGAACGCCGTTGTTGATCTTCTGGGATGCAGACATTGCTGTCGAGATCTGACTTTTCTTTTTGACAGAGTCTGTCGGGACATGTGGTTCCCTTTCGTTTATGCCCATGGATTGTGTACAAGGGTCGGTATGGACTCACCTGCAGGGAAATAAGTTTTAATTCATTCCGCGATGCTTTATCATTTCACCTTTTTATATCGCGAAAGTCGCGATTGCCCAATCATTTCAGCTATTTTTCGCGGTACCCAATCATTTCGGTTATTTTTATTTTTACTCACTGCTTTTTATTGCGAGTTGCCCAATCATTTCGGCTATTTTGTATGCATATATTTTTTTACTTGCTGATTTTGTTGCAAGTTCCCCATCATTTCGGCTATTCCATATGCATTTTTGGCTTGCTGATTTTTATCGCGAGTTTGAAACTTGGAATCTGATGCCAGTCTTAGCATCAGCATCGCTGCGACTGGAATATTGCCAGGAGCGAATCATCATTTGCCGTGAAAGGACTTAGAATTTGATACCAATGTAGGCATCAGCATCGCTACAACTGGGATATTGCCAGGAGCGAATCATCATTTGCCTTTGTTGGTTCTAACAAAGATGGCTTAGCAAACATGATTAAGATCCTGTCGACTAAGGCTTTTAACTTCATGAGCCGTAAGGGTCTCATAAAGATGATTCTACCTACGAGTCATGAGGATCTCGTAAGTGCGTTTTCTCCTTAAAAATCGTGAGAATTCTTATGTGTATGTTCTCTTATAAGCAGTAAGGATCTTACAAGAGTGTTTTCTCCTTAAAGTCGAGAGGACTTACAAGGGTCGTTCACCGTGTGAGCATATCCCTAGTCGCTGGTAGGACTTTGTTAAGGAAATGTTTATTCATGCCCATGGATCGTATACAAGGGTCAATATTGAAACACTTGTAGGGTAATAATCGGGGTGTATGAAGACTTAAGAATAGGTTCAGATCCCTGTAGCTTAAGGCTTTTGAATCCTATGAGCCGTGATGGGTCTCAAAGGGGAATTCTCTTTACGAGTCGTGGGGATCTCTTAAGTGTGTTTTCTCCTTAAAAATTATGAGGATTCTTAAGTGTGCTGCTCCCTTATGAGTCGTAAGGATCTCACGCAGGTATTTTCTCCTCACAGGGTTGAGAGGACCTTGCAAGTGTCTTTTAACGAGATTGTGCCCTTTCGGGTTTTCACAAACTCGCCGGTAGCGCTGCTGTTTTTACTCACGGAGCCCTTTCGGGTTTTCATTCGTGCCCATTTTGCTTGTGGACATACCGTTTTTTATACGAGTTTGCGCCCTTTTGGGTTTTCACAAACATCGCCAGTAGTCCTGCTGTTTTTACTCACGGCGCCCTTTCACGTTTTCATCCAAGCCCATTTTGCTTGTGGACGTACCGTTTTTTTTACCATGTCAGCCTGGGGATGCCGGGGGTTTATAGTAGTTTAAAGACGTTTCGGTCCGTTGTTCATCCTGTATGCACGTGTGTTTGTCACGTGACGGGATACACCCATTTAGGGTGTGATTTGGTTTAGTTGGGGTGTTTTGTGATCCATCCCTACCGCGATTTCTTCCACTTTACGTCGATTCCTGGATTTTTCGAGTATGGCCATTTTGCGTTCTCGGTCAACTTTGCTCTTCTGACGGGCTTCGTTTAGCAGCACGCCAATCAGCTCATCGGACGGTTCTAAGGATTTTGGTGCCGATTCTGCCCCCAGCTCCTCTATGTTGTCTTCTAACGCCGAGTGAGCTTCTTCATCATTTAGCGACGAATGAGAGATCATGTGACAACTTGCCACGTAATCCTAGGGTTCTTCTGATGAGTCGTTTCCCTCGTCGTTTTCATCATCACCGCCCTCAAGGATATGGTTGAGAAACTCTTGGAGCGTGACCAGAGTTCGTGCCTTCTGGTTATATTCTTCCAGTGCGTCTATATACTATTGCAGATTCGTGCGCTTGTTGTCAAACTTCACGGGCTTTTTGGTCTTCTTATTTTTCTTTGAAGATTTTGACGGCTGAGCATGGGCGTTTTGACTATCGCTACCAATTCTTGGCGTCGGGCGCGGCTACAGCATTCTTTCAATGACTTCGGGTTCCAGCGGACTTTTCCACCTGATCGTCGGGCATGCCTTGAGATCCTTCAGCATTCTTTTCGTTCTGGCTGAAAGAGCGACCTCCCATGGAGCTTCTTCTATAAATGAGCATGATGCCCCCGGTGTATCTACCTTTTTAGGAGCGGGCGGCTGGGGCGGATTTACCTTCCAGTTTTCAGACAGCGCGAACTTACCCTATTGATACTGGTCTTCAACCCAATTTTTGAAGACGTAGCGGTCTTCGACCGAATGGCCCAATACTCGGTGGTAGGGGTAATAATTGGGATTGTTGACATCGTTCGGTTGTAGTGCGTGTCTCGGCTCCGGTAGAGTGATGAGCCCGTTGCGCACTGCTAGTTCGAACAGTCTCCTTGTTTTATCCCGGGGAAACGAGTAAGAAAGTCTCAACTTCTCATCGAGAGATTGCCGCTTGTTTCTTTGGCGAACAACCGGTCTCAGGCCACTCGGTTGTTGTTGAGCGTTGGCAACGAAGGTTGCTTTCCCTTTTCCCTTTTCATTCCGAGGCTCCGTCTTTGAAGAGGAAGGCCTATGGCCCATCTGGTCCATTTGGGCCAGCTTGTCAATCAAGGTCTGGAAGGTGTTCGACTTGAAGAACATCATGAATTGGGATATGGTCACCTGTGGATCGAGGGTTCCTACAAACATGCCCACTGCAGGAGCCTCTTCTATGCGTTGTTCGCATTTCGACCATAAGTTCCACCACCGTATCGCGTACTGCACTCATGTTTCGCCTGGCTTCACTCTGGCGTTAATTAATGTGGTGATCGGGGTGCGCTCGCAAACGCTTGCGAATCTTTGTGTAAACAGTAACTCCATTTCTGCAAATGTCCTAACGGAGTCGTTCGGGAGCTCGGAGTACCATTCAAACGCTGTCTCCGACAAGCTGCCAACAAACTGGCGAAGCAGCAGTTTGTCGTCACCTTCAGTATTACTGCACAAGGCTCTGAATTGAACAACGTGCTGGTGTGGATTCCCCGTCCCCTTATATACATGGAATTTAGGGATCGTATATCCCGACGGGTACTTTATTTGGTCGTACCAACCCGGATAGGGTTGTCCAGTCTTAACAATTTTCCCGGCCGCTTCAGTCGCTTGATGAACTCGTATCTGCTGAGCGATATAGTCATCTAAGGCGGCTTTGGAGATGGTCTCCTCCTTGGCTGCTGAACAAGCCGGAAGAGGGTTCAATGTCTCCCCTCTGTCGTCGTCAAGGATAATCGGAGGGTCTTCAGCTGGAGGATCCGGCTGTAACATCATCCCGACCATGTCTTGGAATAAAAGCTCCATCCGTTTTATGTTGGCAGCTTGTTCCGCTGCCTCTTTGCCCTTCTTCTCGAGGATTCTGCGGAGGAACTCGGCATCAGTTTCCTGTTCCTGACGCTGCTCCGACGACGTCTCCGGGCTTTCTTTTGGCCCAGTGAGTGCGGCCATCTGTGTTAACATTTTTTGGAGCTTCTGTTTGCTCTTGGGCATTTGTTAAGGATCTGGAGAGTGGTCGATGACCCGTAGAGATACAGCTATCCTTTTTCCCAGATGCCATATAAACAGTGTGCACCACCATGCCCCCAGACTTGGGGCGTTTAAATTCAGTGTTCTTAAGATTCATCGCGGACATGGAGACTTTCTCGGGCCTCCTTCTTTTGTGGACGGTCGAAGTTGAGGGAACCGTTGCAGCGGGCACCCAAATAGATGACAACTCCCGTGGTATGACAGGGTTGTCCTTCTCTTTCCGAACTTTCATCTTCTTCGGTTGGCGGGAGTAGTCCTTGTTGATCACCGAGTCTTGGACCTGTCGCCAAACTTTATGAATTTTAGAGGATAGCCGCTGAGGGGGGTGCTCTGGCTTCACCTTTGTAGCGTTCTCCATAGGTGGAGGAGATCTTTTTAGCACGGCCTTCGGAGAGTTCTTATGTACCCTCCTAAGTGGTTCAAAGTTGTTCCCAGTTGGAACAGCAGCATCAATTTCCACCATCGGAGCTGGCGGAGTCAGTCCAGAAGGAGAGCTGCCCCCAGCCTTCCTTACTCAGCGCCAGTGACGACGGCGAGCATATCATGCTGACGGGACCGGCTCAGTTATGGGGGTGGCTTCGTCATGCCCCCTGTTCTGGCGGAGGGTTGCTGCCGGCGTTAGCCTCTTGAAAACTGACGTCCGTTCAGTAGGGATGGCTATTCTATCGAAGGCAGAGTTTCGGGCAGGGGGAGCAGTTTTGATGACTTCGCCTGGAACGGGAGCTGAAACGGTCAGCCTTGCAAAGACCGACTCCTTAGCAGGGGAAGTCGCTCTGATGACTTCAGGAACAGGAAAGACTATCCGCTTTGGGATGGCCACTTCAGGTATCGCGGGCTTCTTCACGGGCCCACTTAAGTTTTGGCCCAGTCTGTTGAAAACTGAGGCACTGGACTTGGGCGACCCATTGAGAGGGGCCGCGGTAGTTGTAAGCCGATCAAAGACCGACTTCTTCGGAGGTTCTTACGACGGCAATGGGGCGTTGAAGCTCATTGGTGGGAGCATGGTCCCAAAGAATAGGCCTATGGTGGCTTGGGTCACCTGGTCAACCGGCATCGTAAAAAGGGAGGCCGCTTGAGGTCCGTAGGTCACTCCTCCAGCGAGGACGGAGTGGGAGTTGTTGCAATTAGTGCAGTTTGAAACTATTGATCTTCTGTTTTTCTGCACGGAGCAAGATATCAAATCTTAGTACTTCACATCCAAAGGCAACCATGTCAAACCGCGACAACATGACACATGAAGTGTGGAGTGGAAAGAGGAAAAGGTCCCACCGGGCGTGCCAGAATATGTTCTTCGCCGAAAACCGGGAAGACAGACGTCTTGCCTGAATTTTGGGGGCAGATGCTATTTGGTTTTATCCGTCCACCTCTCCGAAGATGCCAAGTTTATTTATGGCACCGTGTATCGGAGGTTTAGACGGATGCGGCCATTGTAGCAGACTTCGTCAGATTCTCCCTCGTTTGAGGGGTTTTTGATTGTGGGGACGCTCTTCCATGCAGGCGCAAACCACTGCAGTTAATTATGCTACAGCATCGCGGTAACCACTTTCTCCTTCTCCAGATGGTCACTTCGTGTCGTGTATGTTTGTTTTATTTTTGGTTGCCCGTGGAATGTATACGGAGACTAATTTATGTTGTCGCCCGTAGGGCGTGGATTAGTCCAAATCCGTATTTTCTTAGATTTGGGTTTGGGGTTGGGTTTAAGGATCGTTAATCTCATTTGAGACTAAGATCAACTTAAACGTTTGTTAAGGGTACGTTAGTCTAATTTTAGACTAAGATCTACTCAACAGGATCATTTAGATCCAACAAAAGAGCATTTAGGCCCTATTATTTTAGTTTAGGGACATTGCGGTCCAGTTTAAAGACGTCATAGTCTATGAATTTAAGGACCCCACAGTCCGTGAAGTTTAAGGACATCATAGTCCAGTTTAAAGACATCATAGTTTGTAAAGTTTAAAGACCTCACAGTCTATGAGTTTAAGGACCTCACAGTCCATAAAGTTTAAGGACATCATAGTCCATGAGTTTAAGGACCCCACATTCCGTAAAGTTTAAGGACATCACAGTCCAGTTTAAAGACGTCATAGTCTGTGTGGTTTTGGTTGCACCAAAAGTTATTGGGACCCTCCATCTCTCTGAAGACGTTGAGGAATTACAACGACGTATATCAGAGGTATGGAGAGATGTACCCTTGAACCAATGTTGGTTGGGAGATCTATAGTCAAGTTTTGGACTAAGATCTGTTAAAAGTTTATGAGCATATGGGCTCAATTAATATGAGGTAGGGTTCTGTGGCCACTTTGGGCTCGGCCCATTTAGTTAAAATGTTAAACATTTAACAATGCTGAGCATTGGTTTGGGTTCTGACAGTCTTTTTTTCTTCTATTGAGTGTTGAGCATTTGTCATAGCTCTAGGGCTTTATTTATAGAACAATTTATGTTCTCTTAGCGCCCACGTAAGGAGCAAGTGGTGCGCTTGGCGTTGTGCGCCAGTTAATGAGCGCAGAGCGCTTCTTGTGAAATAGCGCACACGTGAGGAGCACATGGTGCGCTTGGCGCTGTGCACCAGTCAATGAGCGCAAAGCGCCTCTTATGATGTAGCGCACATGTGAGAAGCATATGGCGCGCTTGGCGTTGAGTGCCAATCAATGAGCGTAGAGCGCATCTGGTGAAGTAGCGCACACGTGAGGAGCACGTGGCGTGCTTGGCGTGTGCGCTAGACAATAAGCGAAAAGCGATTCTTTAAATTTGGAGCGCTAAGGCTCTGCTGCGCTGTGCGCTAGTTTTGGAGCGCTGAAGCACTTCTTTTAATTGGAGCGCTGAGGCTCTTTATATGCAGCTTTGCGCTCTAAGAATTAAATTCTCTCTTATAAGAGACTTTGTCTCATGGATCTAAGAACAAAGTTCTTATTTTATAAGAGATGTTTCAATCTCTTGTGTTTTTGGTGAAAGGCTTTGCCTTTATGGATCTGTGATCCAAAGAAAATTGAATTATTCTCCCCCTTTTATAATGAGATGTTATGATCTCATTTGTGAAAGACAATTTGTCTTATAGATCTATTATCTGGCAAAGGAACTAAGTTCTTTTCTGATGAAATGCTTTGATCTCTTTATTTTACCTTGAAGAAATTCTTCTTCTGCCGAGAGCCTGCTCTTCTCTCTAAAATTTCTCCAAGTTTGTGGGGGGGAGGGTTCCTCTGTCTTTTTCTCTTTCGATTTGAAAGCTTATGGGGAGGTCTCTCTCTGCAAGACTTGAAGTCTTGGGACCTTTATATAGTGAAGGCTGATTTGTTGAATCGGTTAAGGAGATCTTTTCTCTAATTGATTTGGGGATGTTTCCCCCGTTGGATCAAAGATCCAAGGGCTTCTGATTTACATAAGGCAATTTTCTTGTTTTTAACAAGATTGGGAAATTTTTCCGTACAGAATGTATTCTGTATTTTGGTGATTTTTAATCACCATTGGATCATTGATCTAACGGTGCTATGATTTTCAGAGCACAATCTTTCCTATTTAGAAAGATTCTGAGAAATGTTTCCTCAACTGAATTTTATTCTGGTCAATTGATGATTTTTTATCATGTTCGTTGGATCTTTCATCTAAGGGCCGAGAACATTTTGTTCTATCGCTAGCGCTCACGTGCTTTGCACGTGGTGCGCTGCTTAAAGTGCAGCGCTCACGTGCTTTGCACGTGAGAGCTGCCTCAGAGTCTTTGACTCTCAGCGCTGGCGCTGCTATGAAGCGCTGCTTCATTTCAAATTTTGAAATTTGAATAGAGTGTTGCTCTGATTGGGGGAAACAAATGCCCCGCACCGTTGCGCTAACTTGGTTTACACGTGAGTGTAGCGGTGGCAGCATCTGCGCCATTAGATCAACTTAGAAGTTGAAACGGCTCTCAGTGCCTATAAATAGGGCCTTTGGCCCTTGAGATGACCTCTGTTCATCTTCTTTCTTTGTTTTTTGAGAATTAATTCTCCCTCAGAGCCAAGCTCTTTCCCTTAAGTAATTTTTAAGAGTCAAAACTATGCCCAACTTAGGTAAGAATTGAACTTTTTAACAGAGCTTTGCTCTACTTAGATCATAGATCTAAATTTTTTTATATTTTTAGGGTTTTACCCATTAACAGAGCCATGCTCATCTTTAAATCATAGATTTAAAAACTTTAGGGTTTTTAACCAGAGCCATGCTCATCTTTTAGATCAGAGATCTTCAAGATACAATCTTTTTATTTTAGGGTGATTTTAACCTATGAACTTGAACATTGTTCATGAAGAACTCTTAGAGTTCACAGATCTTGAAGATCTTGGAATTTTTAATTCATTAAAAACTTTATTTTAAGTTTTCTGATGGGTTATTCCATCAATTTTACAGAGCATGGATCTTCAGAATTTTTCTTGAGGAATTTTTATTCCTTTCATCATCAGAGCTGACAGATATCACTCTATTGTAGAGCACTGCTCTCAATGGGAGATTTACTTCTTGGTCCGAGGGGCCTTCATTAAATGAGAATCCTTTGAGGATTTCCTTATTTAATGACAGTCTCATCAAATGATGAGACTGTTTTATTAATGATGAACTGTCATCTAGATTGTGTGGGTCCTCTTTGGTCCCTTTCCACCGTATTACAGTGCGGTACGAATTTAAAGTACCTAGTGACAGAACTTAAACTGTAGCATTGACGGCTAATAAAAAAAAATTCTTTTTCGCGCAGGTACTATGTCTTTTGACATTTCATTCCCGTTCGTCCGTTCGGAAGGCAGATTCCCCGAAGCGCCTGTGGATAGGGAAGTCTTCGCGTTGGTCAAAGATCATGACCCGGCGACAGAATCTTCATCTTTGGGGTAGATGGTACAGTCAAATCATCAAAGGTCGACGGATCTTTTCTT
The DNA here is from genome assembly GCA_030015575.1 of Agapanthus africanus. Taxonomy (NCBI): domain Eukaryota; kingdom Viridiplantae; phylum Streptophyta; class Magnoliopsida; order Asparagales; family Amaryllidaceae; genus Agapanthus; species Agapanthus africanus. The sequence goes on from JASDDO010000024.1 coordinate 186,712,056, forward strand.
GCGCGACACCTTCGGAGCCTATTTCGGCGATCCCTTATGCAGATGCACCCCCGATAAACTATGCTGTGGAGGAGGTCAATTGGACTTCAGAGGGTCTCCTTCGGCCTTCTATGGCTGCAATACCCGTACAGCCGGCGGCGGCTTTGGATACTCTAGGACGGCGCATATGCCATGGTGACTCACGTCCTTGGGTACAGCCGTATATGATAGGCCTAATCCCTCGTCATCCAGCTGGTTATTTGCAATGGGCCCGCTATATTTTGTCGGCCAAGAAGTCGCAGCTGCTGAAGCTCGGGTTGTATCCCGCGATTTATGCATCTCTCAGACACAGTTTGAGAGGTTAATCGAGATGATAGGTCTGCGATATGCGAATACATGGCCTTAGTGCAAGTGGGAGATTATTAATGATATATGCAATAGAGGCCATTATTGTATAGTACTGGATTGTATATTACATTTTGGAAGCTTGGGATATTCACAGATATAATAACAGTCTTGATCAAAATGGTAGTGTGCTACTTAGTTTGATTCTACCTCAATATGTGTATATGTTTCTTTTAGCATATCGCTAATACATATTGGTAGAGCCCTTAGGATCTTTGCTTGACTTCCAGCGTTGTGATGGCAGTCACACTAATGGGGGATGGGTAGTCTATAAGAACATCCTTATACAGGTCCCTAGTCGTAGGATTATCGAGATGGGGCATCGATACTCCAGAGTAGACTAGTATATACTCTTCTCATCCCAGCAGGGGAGATGGTATATCCCACAGCCATTGGTATGTCATAACAGAGATAGTATACAGGTGCTCATTGGGTTATGAGTTACACTGGACGGACTCGTTGGGAACTGTTGGTTGGTATTATAACTATTGTCAGGTAGCAGTTCCTAGGTGGCATGCATACAGATTAGTCCGTTGACTTGACATCACTATTCGTCTCAAGTGTGTTCCCACTGTACTTAGATTCTACCCTACCACGACTCAAATGAGTTGTGCAAACAGGTAGTTGTTAGGTGCGGTCCCGAAGCACTAGGAGGCAGTAGTGGTTAGATAGGATTCGACTCTCCTAGTATTGGGGGTTGATATCGCGCTGTGTTCGGAAATCCATTACACAAAGTCCTTGGCCAGGGCAAGCGAGATTTACTGGTAGGTACTCCATTAATTTCTCAGGGTGTATTGGGCTCTACCCCCGCACGACTTATTGCTCTATTAGGGGAGTGACGGTTACCATCCCCCAAGGCCCGATATGCGAGTATCTAAGACGAACAGACCGGGATTTACGGAGATTGTCACTGATAGGCTCAGTAGGAGCTCGGACGAGTTTGCTCATCGGCCTTCTTATCGACAGATACCTGGGTAGCCGTTACGTGCATCTAGCACCGCTGACGGAATTGTGGTTGAACCTACTGCCAGCGTACTGTCGAGTCTTTTGATTCCTAGACAGAGGGTTTCCCTGCTTCGGGCGAAACGATGTACATGCCATATGGTTTTACGGCAGGGTTCCGATCATATACGTGTACTGGCTGCACGGATGTTGTTTGAACAGATAATACCAGTGGGCTTTGATTTAAGCCGGATTTTAGTATTATATTATAGGATTATTATTATCTCATTGAATTCGTATTTTTCGGAATACGAATTCGGGTATGTATATACGGTGAGGGCGTTCTTTTAATTTCACAAGACATGCTTCTAGAAGGGGACACCTCATTATTTGGATTTATCTATTTTTAGAAATAAATTAATGAGGTGGAAAATGGAGATATTTGTGGCATGGTGAAGCATGGATCATTTGCATTTGTTTATTGGTTTGGACTCACTATTCAAGCATGGTTGATATTTTCAATTGGAAAATATTGCATGCTTGAGTGAGATGAGCGTAGGAGCCATTCTTTACTTGCCTTTACTTAGTTCATTTGCTCATTTTGCTTTCTCTCTCCATTTTTTCTCTCCTTCTTCCTCAATACCTAAAACCATCACATGTGTTGTGAATCATTAGGTCTATTGAGATTAAATACTCCATTAGACACTCTACATCTTCTAAGCTACCTAGCTTAGCAAACTAGGTACCATAGTTACCTCGGTTTAGAGATTGGAGCTTGAAGTATAAACTCTCGGGTGGATCATCTTCAACACGAGGAGGCCGGCGATCAAGCACGATCCGGATCTTCGAGGAGCTCAAGGAGAGGAGGAGAAGAAGATCCGAAGGACTAGAATCAAGGAGGTATAAATACTAAAATAGTAGTTAGAACCTCCTAAAACTATAACCTCCTAGTAGTATAGCTAGTTAAGGTTTCTTTTAAGAACCTTAAGTTAAAGTCGGTGTTGCGAAGTAAAAAAATCGTTCTTTTGTAAATTCTTCCTCTCCGCGAACCCACGGGGTGCGCAACATTGACTTACAGTGGTATCAGAGCCTACTAAATCTTAACTAGCTGGTTAGAAAGAGATTAGAACTTCGATCAACGAAAAATACCCGAAATTAAATTTCCGAGATATGCTTGCTGTCGATTTTTTAAAACTGTCAAAAAATTATTTGAGTGGCCTTAAAAATACATGCAGGTATTTCTAAGACCTAGAAAAAAATCTGAGCACCTAACTCATCAACTCTGCGGCGGATCCGCCGTCGAGTTGTGGCCGAGTTGCTCCCAATTTTTTCTGTGGTTTTGGTTCTTGGAATTTTGATTTTTGGTATATTTGGTTTTTACCCAGATTGTTTGTGTACTGGTTTGTGCATAGGGTAAACACAGATAAGTATTATCAATCAAAACTCTTAGTTCTTAGCTAATATGTGATTATGTGATTATATATGTGTTGCTAAACTTCTGCTAATCGCTATATGTCGATTAGTGGGTGTTGCGCATATCTGTATTGTGATGGTTTGTATATTTGAAGTATTGGATCGTCGTGGATGAATAGCCGGGGGTTGTGAGAAGAGTGCTTTCTTTTCTTTCATTCATGTAAATTTGTAAATTGATGTAATATTATTTTTGTGGGGCACATCCGGGTTGAGGTTGTAGCCACCGTTGTATTATTTTATTTACTTTTTCTTGCACCTAGGATAGACCCAAGGTAGGGTGCACAAACTACCGGGTTCTTGAAGTGCCGAGTAGCCTACTCATTTTATTGAGGGAGGTTGCTTCACTTCGGGAATTTGGCGGGTAGTTTGCCTCACCTGTAGGGGTCTAGGGTGAGGTTTGGCTATTCATTATGACCGTGGAATCCGTCTTTCGTTCTAGGCTAAAACGAAACATGGAATTCCTAGTATATCCAATATATTCATCTGTGATCTGGAATGCCTATTATTCCGTGAAACGAATGGCTATATATATATTATATATATATAATAAACGTTTCTTATGTTTTGCACCCGCGCTAGTTCAGCCCTCGCTCTGCCGTTAGTTAAGTAACCTAACGGTGCATAACGGGGCCCCGTGGCGAATGCGAATGGCATAAGCATATGTTCTATTTTCGTTTCTTTTCTGCAATGATAGGGTTAAATGATGGAACCGCATTAATATTGATTAATGCAAGGAAAACAAACCAATGTTTAAATCGTTGGAACAATTTCACAACCACTCAGTTTTCTTGAAAAACAACTTTTAAATGCGGAGCCTAAACCACTTCTTTTAAAAGCTATCATGATTTCTTCGATTATATCAAGTTCATTACGTTCACGGTTTCTCCAAAATCATCTGTAGCCCTCTGTCATTTCAGATGGGTATTCAGTAGTATTCAAGCTATGTATTTTGACCTTCGTCAAGGTATAGTAATTGGTAGTTGCTGGGTATTCATCTGTAGCGTAGATAGATGCGTTAATTTGGGACAGTCGTACAGCTATTTGGCCTTCGTCAAGAGTTTGTACGGATGGGTTCAAATTAACCAGGATAATGACGGGTAGAATTTGACTTGCGTCTTATGATATGTTGGCCTTCGTCAAGGTCATAAGCGCCTAGGGCAAAAATCTACATCGGGAGTTTCAAAGGAAAATGAAACTTGCTAGTGTTGCATACCATTTGGAGTGTGATGATTTTGGTAGGATTCCTTCAAGGTTGTCATACGATGATATTTGGATCCCGATTCTACTATGAGTATCCGCTACACTTCGGGAGATTTTTTCATTAAACAATCAATGCTATAAACTAAGTAGGTGCCTAGAACGGTGTTAGCGGGGCTACGCCTCCAGGGAAAAGAGATTATGTAATTAAGGAACTTCGCGAAAATGTTGGAAAACCTCCCTCGAAGTACCAACAGTAGCCTGGCCGAAAGGTGAAGCAAGAATTGCAAGGTGAGATTAATCCTGACTAATTCTTCTTTTATGGTTTGAAGAAGGATTCGAGGAACAGTGGGAGCCATCCTGTTTAGATAAACTAATAACCAATCTAAACTTGCAAGAGCATCATGCTGAGTGTTTCTACTCTCTCTCTCTCTCCTAATTGCAGCGAGCAAAATGACCAGGCTTAAGTTACTGCTGGATAATAATAAATTGACTTGGCCAAACTATAAAGATTGGATAAAGAATGTCCAGATGGCCATTTCCTATGACAAGCTGGGCTACCTCCTTACTACCAAAGCTCCCGCCATCCTAGGTCTAGATTCCACTATCACGGATGTTGAAATTCGTAAGACATGGGAAATAGACAGTGCGAGAGCCAAGTGCCTCGTGTTGGCCTCAATGGATAATGAACACCAGATGCGGAACGGGAAGATGGACTTAACTTCTATCTTCCTCCATACCAAAGATTTATATGGAGAGCAATCTCGTATCGCAAAATATGAGACATCGGAGAAATTGTTTCAGGCGAGGTTGGCTGTCGGGTCATCTGTAGGGGACCACGTCCTTAAGATGATCAGCTTTATTGAAGAGCTCGGGGACTTTGGGACCGCGTTGGAGAACGAGTTGTATACAGACTTGATTCTACAGTCTCTCCCTTCTACCTACGCCCAGTTTATCTTAAATTTTAATATTCAAGGGAAGGAAGTTTCACTTTCAGAACTCCTCCACATGTTAAGGAGCGCTGAGGGCACCCTGCAGAAATCAAGGGAGACACATGCTCTACTTATTGGTAAATCTTCCTCTTCAAGATCCAAGGCAAAATCCAAGGGAAAGAAAAAGAAGGCCTCCACCAAGACGAAAGGCGGTGTCAGTAAGGTAGAGGGAAAGGGCAGGGAAAAAGTTTCGGGGCTGACAGTCGGAAAGGAGGAATGTTTCTATTGTCACGGGAAAGGGCATTGGAAGGACTGCAGGGCTTGGATAGCCAAAAACCAGGATTTGAAGCACGTTGTAGCTTCAGCTTCAGGTGTGTTTATGATTGAAAACTGTTTGTCAATTAACTCAAATTCCTGGGTACTAGATACCGGATCAGGATCTCATATAAGTAACTCATTGCAGGATCTAAGAAACCGTAGAGTTATCAAGGTTGGTGATATGACTCTCAGGGTTGCTAATGGAATGATCGTGGATGCTGTATCCGTAGGGGAATATCACCTATGATTGACAAGTGGGCAGATTTTAATTTTGAGTAACACTTTGTGTGTACCTAGTTTGGCATGTAATATCATCTCTGTATCTTTACTATCTAAAGAAGGTTATGATTTTACATTTGTAAGCGATATCATCCACATCCACCTTAATCAAGTTTTGATTGGGTCAGGTACACTAGATAACGGTATATACGTATTAAATTAAGCTCAGGTTTTCAATATCCAAAACACACTTACAAGAAAGTCTCCGGAATTAAATCAGGCTTTCTTATGGCATTGTAGACTGGGTCACATCAATGAAATACGGTTGACGAAGTTACATAAAGAGAGATATTTGGATCCGTTTGAATATCGGTCTTATGCAGCTTGTCAATCATGTCTCAAAGGAAAGATGAAAAGACTCCGTTCACTGGACACGGAGTAAAAGCAAGCGAGCTCTTGGGACTCATACACAGCGATGTGTGTGGTCCAATGTCTATACATGCAAGAAGTGGTTATTTCTACTTCATTACTTTTACGGATGATTTTTCAAGGTATGGACATGTATTCTTGATGAAACATAAATCCGAGTCCTGTGAGAAATTCCAGGAATACAAGAATGAAGTGGAAAAACAAACAGGCAAAAGTATCAATACACTTAGATCTGATCGAGGTGGTGAATACTTAAGTGCCGAATTCTTGAATTACTTAAAAGAGAATGGAATTCTCTCTCAGCTTACTCCTCCATACACACCTCAACACAACGGTGTATCGGAAAGGCGGAATCGAACCTTATTGGATATGGTACGTTCCATAATGAGTAACGCTGAGTTACCGCGATCCTTCTGGGATTATGCACTAGAATCAGCTGCATATCTTTTGAACAAGGTTTCCACTAAGTCAGTGCCTACCACACCATATTAGATGTGGAGTGGGAAGAAACCCTATCTTAAGTATCTAAACATATGGGAATGTCTAGCTTTTGTAAAAAAGCAGCATGCGGACAGGCTCGAGACACGCTTAGTATGTGTAAGTTTGTGGGATACCCAAAGAACTCCGGGGGTATCTTTTTTATTATGCGGAGGAACAAAAGGTCTTTGTTTCTTGGCATGCCCACTTTTTGGAAACTCAATTTCTTAAAAAAGAAATAAGTGGGAGCACAATAGAACTAGAAGAAATTCCAGAACCATAAGCTATTACTGAAAGCATGGTGGAACCAGAAGTCTCGAAAGAACCGGATATCCCCACGCCACTCCGCAGGACTAGTAGGCAGTCTCATCCGCCCGAGAGATACCACGGTTTTCTCATAGACGGGAATAGAGAGGATTGCATCATCGACGATGATAAGCCAACTAGTTTCCAGCAAGCCATTAGGAGAAGAGACTCGGTAAAATGGCTGGATGCAATGCGGACCGAAATGAAGACTATGTACACCAACAAAGTCTGGACTTTGGACATTGCTCCAGAAGGGATAAAACCCGTTGGCTGCAAATGGATCTTCAGAAAGAAGATTGGTGTAGATGGACAGGTTGAAACCTATAAGGCTAGACTTGTTGCAAAAGGTTTTTGTCAAAGACATGGTTTGGACTATGATGAAACCTTTTCACCAGAGGCTATGCTCAAATCCATTCGGACCCTTTTTGCCATTACTGCCTTCCACGATTACGAAATTTGGCAGATGGACATAAAGACCGATTTTCTGAATGGAAATTTGGAAGAGTGTGTTTATATGGATCGGCCAGAGGGTTTCATAGAGAGTGGGAGCAGCGGGAGAGTGTGCAAGTTGCTTAAATCCATTTATGGATTAAAGCAGATATCGCGGAGTTGGAATATCTATTTTGATGAGACGGTCAAGAAATTCATCTTTATCAAAAAATCCAGATGAACCATGCATTTATAGTATACCATGCATTTATAGTAAAATTGTAGCGAGAACTGTGGTATTCTTCGTCTTGTACGTGGATGACATTCTCCTGATAGAAAATGACATTCCTATGCTACAATCTGTCAAAGGATTCTTGTCACAAGGTTCTCCATGAAGGACCTAAGTGATGCCTCAAACATTCTGGGGATCCAAATCTATCGTGATAGATTTAAAAGGATATTGGGACTTTCACAGTCAAGGTACATCGCCACCATACTGAAAAGATTTAGTATGGAAGACTCAAAACGCGGTAATCTACCGGCTTGTCACGGAATCACCCTCTCTAAAGAGATGTCTCCCAAGACTTATTTGGAAAGGGATCGCATGACTATTATACCCTACGCTTCTGCGGTAGGCTCTATAATGTATACGATGTTGTGTACCAGACCAGATGTAGCTTACACACTAAACTTTATAAGCAGGTATTAGTCAAACCCAGGGGAGAAGCACTGGACAGCAGTTAAGAATATTCTCATGTACCTGAGAAGGACTAAGGAGATGTTCCTGGTGTACGATAGTGAAGACCTCCAGATCGAGGCCTTCGCCGACTTTAGCTTCCAAAGTAACAAGGATAACTTCAGGTCCATGTCGGGTTATGTCTTTACCCTCAATAGAAGGGCGGTCTGTTGGAAGAGCTCCAAGAAGGGCACTGTTGCTGACTCGACGATGGAAGCGGGGTATATCGCTGCATGTGACGCCGCGAAGGAAGAAGTCTGGATGAAGAAATTCATTACAGAACTTCAGGTGGTTCCGTCTATTATTGATCTAAAACCTCTGCATTGTGACAACAACGGGGATATCGCTTTAGCGAAGGAACCAAGGTCCCATCAGAAGTCCAGACATATCTTGAGGCGGTACCACCTGATCACGGAGATCGTTGATCGTCGGGAAATTGAGTTGCGTAGAGTAGAGAAAGAGAACAACACTGCAGATCTACTCACAAAGGTCATCCCTCAGACGCAGTTCGAGAGGCTAATCGAGATAATAGGTCTGCGATATGCCAATACATGGCCTTTGTGCAAGTGGAAGATTGTTAGGGATAAATGCCCTAGAGGCCATTATTATATAGTACTGGATTGTATATTATATTTTGGAAGCTTGGGAAATTCATAGTTATAATAACAATCTTGCTCAAAATGGCAGTATGCTACTTGGTTTGATTCTACCTCAATATGTGTATATGTTTCTTTTAGCATATCGCTAATACATATTGGTAGAGCCCTTAGGATTTTTGCTTGACTACCAGCGTTGTGATGGCAGTCACACTAGTGGGGGCTGGGTAGTCTATAAGCACATCCTTATACAGGTCCCTAGTCGTAGGATTATCGAGACGGGGTACCGATACTCCAGAGTAGACTAGTGTATACGCTTCTCATCCCAGCATGGGAGATGGTCTGTCCCATAGCCATTAGTATGTCGTACCGGAGATAGTATACAAGTGCTTATTGGGTTATAAGTTACACTGGACGGACTCGTTGGGAACCGCTGGTTGGTATTATACATATCGTCAGGTAGCAGTTCCCGGGTGGCATGAGTACAGGTTAGTCCCTTGACTTAACACACTATTCGTCTCAAGTGTGTTCCCACTGTACTTAGAATACTACCCTAGCACGGCTCAAATGAGTCGTGCAAACAGGCAGTGGTTGGGAGCATTCCCGAAGCACTGGGAGGCAGTAGTGGTTAAATAGGATTCGTCTCTCCTAGTATTGGGGGTTGATATCGCACTATGTTCGGAAAGCCGTTACACAAAGTTCTTGGCCAGGACAAGTGAGATTTACGGGTAAATACTTCAGTAGTTTCTCAGGGTGCCCGGCACGACTTATTGTCCTATTAGGGGTGTGACGGTTACCATCCCTCTAGGCCCGATATGTGAGTATCTTAGACGAACAGACCGGACTTTACGGAGATTGTCACAGATAGGCTCAGTAGGAGTTCAGATGAGTTTGCTCATCGGCCTTCTTATCGACAGATGCCTGGGTAGCCGTTACGTGCAGCTAGTACCGCTGACGGACTTGTGGTTGAACCCACTGCCAGCGTACTGTCGAGTCTTTAGAGTCCCACACAGAGGGTTTCCCTGCTTCGGGTGAAACGATGTAGAGGCCGTATGGTTTTACGGCAGGGTTCCGATTATATACGTGTACTGGCTACACGGATGTTGTTCGTACGGATAATACTAGTGGGCTTTAGTTTAAGACGGATTCTAGTATTATATTATTATATTATTATTATCTCATTGTATTCGTATTTTTTGGAATACGAATACGGGTATGTATATACGGTGAAGGCATTCTTGTAATTTCACAAGACATGCTTCTAGAAGGGGACACCTCATTATTTGGATTTATCTATTTTGAGAAATAGATTAATGAGGTGGAAAATGAAGATATTTGTGGCATGGTGAAGCATGGCTCATTTGCATTTGTTTATTGGTTTGGACTCACTAATCAAGCATGGTTGATATTTTCAATTGGAAAATAATGCATGCTTGAGTGAGATGAGTGTATGAGTCATTCTTCACTTTCCTTCACTTAGTTCATTTGCTCATTTTGCTTTTTATCTCCATTTTTTCTCTCCTTCTTCCTCAAGACATAAAAGCTTCACATTTATTGTGAATCATTAGGTCTATTGAGATTAAATACTCCATTAGACACTCTACATCTTCTAAGCTACCTAGCTTAGCAAACTAGATACCTTAGTTACCTCGGTTTAGAGGTTGGAGCTTGAAGTATAGACTCTCGGGTGGATCATCTTCGACGTGAGGAGGCCGACGATCAAGCGCGATCCGGATCTTCGAGGAGCTCAAGGAGAGGAAGAGAAGAAGACCCGAAGGACTAGAATCAAGGAGGAATAAATACTTACATAGTAGTTAGAACCTCCTAGTAGTATAGCTAGTTAAGGTTTCTGTTAAGATCCTTGAGTTAAAATCGGTGTTGCGAAGTAAGAAAAATCATTTTTTGTAAATTCCGCCTCCGCCGAACCCGCGGGGTGCGCGACATCGACTTACAATATAGGCATTATAAGTTTCTTGTGATGTCGTTCGGTGTTACTAATGCTCCAACAATATTCGTAGGTCTGATGAACAGGGTATTTGCAAAATACCTGGACACGTTTGTTGTGATATTCATCGACGGCATACTAGTCTACTCTAAGACTCAAGAGGAGTATGCCGAACATTTGTGAACTGTACTAAAAATTCTGCTGGAAGAGAAGCTATACGCAAAACTGAGCAAGTGCGAGTTCTGGCTCGGCAAAGCGCATTTTTTAGGACACATTGTCTTAGGCGATGGCATTTCGGTGGACCCAGCGAAGATAGAATCTATTAGAGATTGGCCGACACTGAAGTCAGTGGCGGAGATCAGAAGCTTCCTCGGATTGGCAGGATATTATTAGCGTTTCGTTCAGGACTTTTCACGAGTTGCTGAACCCTTGAAAAAGCTGTCACGGATGGAAGTACCTTATGTGTGGTCAAAGAATGTAATCAGGCCTTTGAGTTACTGAAACAAAGTTAACCACGGGTCCTATTCTTACAGTGCCGGATAATTCAAGTGGTTTGGTGATACAAAGTGATGCTTCACGGAAAGGTTTAGGCTGTGTTCTGATGCAGCACGGTCGGGTTGTTGCTTATGCCTCACGACAGCTGAAGAATCACGAGAGTAAATACCCAACACACGACTTGGAGATAGCTGCAGTGGTTTTCTCTTTTAAAATCTGGAGACATTACTTATTGGGCGAGAAAGTAGAAGTACACACGGATCACAAGAGTCTGAAATACATGTTCACTCAGAAGAAATTGAATATGAGGCAACGCCGATGGATAGAACTAATGGCGGACTACGACTTGGACTTACAGTACCATCCGGGGAAAGTAAATGTCGTACCCGACGCACTCAATCGCAAGCCAATGGTCATGATGCTGACCGGTCAGAAGAGCATCATTGAAGACTTTCATAAGATCGAACTAGAAGTTATTGCACCGAGTGCAACCGGGAAGTTTTGGCAACTACAGGTGCAGTATTCACTTGTAAATCGCATTAAGGCTGCACAGGCTGATGATCCTTGATTGCAGAAGTTCAGAGAGCAGGTAGAAGCCGGGCTGAGGACAGATTTACTCATATATCGAGATGGTTCATTGAGATTCTATAGCAGACTCTGCGTTCTCAAGGGTGGTGTTCGAGGAGAAGTACTAGCTGAGGCTCACAGTTCAGCTTATTCAGTGCATCCAGGAAGTACGAAGATGTACCGAGATATGAGGCAACACTATTGGTGGAACGGGATGAAGCGGGAGATTGCACGGTTTGTGTCTAAGTGCTTAGTATGCCAACAAGTAAAGGCTGAACACCAGAGGACGGCGGGATTGTTACAACCACTTCCGATACCCGAGTGGAAATGGGAGCACATAACCATGGATTTCGTGATTGCCTTACCATGAAGTCCAAGAGGCAACAACACCGTCTGGGTTATCTTCGACCGTCTTACGAAAGCAGCACACTTTATACCTTTCCGTGTGGGACAGTCGACAGAGTCTCTTGCGGAGAAGTACATGCAGGAAATATGGCGACTTCACGGAGTTCCGGTCAGCATAGTATCGGATCGAGACACCATATTCGTTTCGCACTTTTGGAGGAGCTTACAGGAGGGTCTTGGTACACGTCTCAAGTTTAGCAAAAATTACCATCCACAGACGGACTGACAATCCGAGTGTACTATTCAGACGCTCGAGGACATGTTGAGAGCATGCATGTTGAACTTTCAGGGTTCGTAGGAGGATCACCTACATCTGGTAGAGTTTTCTTATAACAACATTTTCCAAGCTAGCATCCAGATGGATTCATTTGAAGCACTTAACGGATGGAAATATCGATCCCCTGTTTGTTGGGATGACGTTGGTGAACAAAGATGTCACGACCCAGAATTTTGCTCTTGACCGGCACTTAAATCACGCAACGTCTAAAGGCGTAATGTAATTCAAGTAAGCCGAAGTCCAGAAATCTAAACCTTTTTGCGGAAAATAGTGTAGGTGCAGTTTTGAAATAAATGTATAATAAAATCAAGTTTTTCTTTAAATGGATAAATAAAGATTTATGAGAAAATAAAAGGAGTTATATACTAAAGTTGAAAATATTTTCGTCCTTAAAAATTTGGTCAGCACCTCCCTTTTAATTTTTGATCCAAAACCCCATACAAGCAATATATATAGGTATCCTCAAGCGGGAGCTAGCTCTTCACCAATTGGCGGAATCACAACTACGCAATAAACATATATACGACGTCCAACGGCGAAGATCAACACAGAAAGAAAAAAATGAATAAAGCAAGACATCAAAAACCTCAAAATAAGCGAACATACACACATCGCTCTAAGTCTTGCAACCACAAGTCTGTCTAGGTCTATCGATATACAAAAAAACTAGTTTCTGATTTGATGGAGTTTATCTAGATACAATAGAATATAAAAGTACAAGGGTGGTCGCGATCCAATTTGTTCCCCTCCTACCGAAGCAAACACCCTGAAGGAACTGTGTGCCAGCGATACCGCTACCGATCCAAGCTGTCGAACCTGCAAGAAAACTATGGCATAACGGGGGTGAGTTGCCAACTCGTGAGTAGAAAATATCAGCAGGTAGAAATCGAATAAACAACGATTCCTAGGTCAAACAGTATCATGAAGGTAATACTATGGTATCTAGGGTGACCATGTACACATATATGTCAACAATAGAGTCAATGCCAATGGCGTGTAGAAATAAACGTCTGAAATCATATGCATGTATACATGTGGATATCATCCACATGTGTCCATCAACGACACAACAATATCATGGAACCCGAGTGTCCAACATCGACACTCAAAACATCATAAAATCAAATGCATGTATGCATGTGGATATCAACCAACGTGTGTCCATCAACGACACATTAACATCATGGAACCTGAGTGTCCAACATCGACACTCGAAACATCATGAAACCCATGTCCAGCATCGACACGTAAATCCATATATCTCAGGCGCCGCATCCTCTGGTCGGCCCTCAGACGCCGCATCCTCTGATCGGCCCTTATATTCATCTCACGACTTCGGTCGGTATCCTCCGGATAACCGCCGGGTCCAAACTATCACGGGTAGGTAGTGTTCCATCCTGTCAGGTGCATCGTCTACATCTCGAGCTTCTTGCCTCGGGGTACCTTATCGGGTCCACCATGTACCCGCATACGGATCATCCAACTTCTCGAATCGGGTCTCGAAGATAAGCTCAGAACCGAGAAAACTCATGGTGTACGCCTCGAAATCACATCATGAGAAACCGCGTTTTTAAAACAATTCATAATTTCCTTTGAAATATATCTACGGTTCACAAATCCAGAAATCTCATGAAAACAGTATCTCAATGCATGCAACCATAAATTACGATGTATGCAACATAGAATGGTAATGTGAGCATATCAAGTATATCATGTAAACATGTCATATGATAGTACTGAACAATTAAGAATAATATCATGTTATAGCTATTCTACTGTGTAAGTGGTATAGCAATTACCGATGATGAATGTGTGTGAGCCGGCAATTCTGTGTAAGTGTAACATGCGCATCATCGGTAATTGTGCAGGTGTACTAGCAGATGATATCATAAAGCGGTAAATACCGGAAACATAACACGTATCTCATAAGGGATAATCCAACATAAACATGAATTATAATAAGGTATACATCTACACATGAACCATACGACCAGTTTAAAAAATACGAATCGTAGTTTTGAAAGTGGGGGCTACGGTGTTTTTTAGGAAAAGACACCATTTAAAAATCCGTAGCATCCTTTAAGGTTTCCATTTAAAAGTGCATACGATTCATCGGTTTTGGAAATAAGTATGGTTCAGGTGAAATCTTTACGCCGGCGATTTAGCCTTATAGTATCCGATATGGCAATATCCTCGATCATCATCCTCAAATCACAAGCGCGGATCAATCATCCGGTATATCTTATCACGTACGGTAATCCATCGTACGGTGACATCAAACAGAATAAGGATTCTATCGTCCTATTCATCAAAGAGGGTACGGATCTATAGTCTCGTACGGCATATCACATTTTATTCTCATATATATAGATAAATATGTATACATATAACTCAAGTCACATCTATATCAATCGCATATCATGTCTTGGCAAAATTATCTATATTCTCATATCGCCTCACATCCGTATATCGACATATTAAGCCAAGTCATCTTACTTCATCATAATCTCTTTTCATCATATCAATATCCGATATCAAATCATCTTGTGTATATATATATATATATATATATATATATATATATATATATATATATATCATATTCTCATTTGTATGTATGTAGAATCTCACACCATCTATTGGCATATGAATATAATATGTACATTGCCTCGCATCTTCAAGCCAACATATCTATTAATTTCAACTTTTATCATATCATTTCATACTAAAACCTTTAATCATATACATAAGTTTGTACCATATCTTTTCTCCAAATCATAATTTATATAATGATTTTCCATATCAATGGTTGCGGGGGTGCTATACGCCATCCACCCAATTTCCCCCGTAGATATAAATCTACTTACCTACAATATCATTGCTTAGTCAAAGTCGATGTGCTTCTTGATCTCCTTCGTCATCTCGGAAGTCCACACGAAGGTACCTACATATCAACACACGTCGTAACATTATTAAAACCAAGTCCAAAAACCGATACGGCACACGAAATGCTCATAGGTTAGAACCTATAGCTTACGCATGCAAAAACAACCAAATAACCCTCGCCGTTGACGTACAAACTTCCAACGACCAAATCACATCAAGAAATTCGAAAATCCAAGTTTCAAATATCGGAAAACATTGTCAAAAGCAACTCAAACAGCTTCCATATTTTTGCACAGGTAGTCTAGGACAAAACTAACAATACATAGGCTAAGTTATAAGGAGTGTGAGCTACAGGCCAAACCCCAACATTAGAAGTGAAGACTTGGCCGACGAGATAAGCAAAAAAACCGGTGTCGTCGGTTTTCTGGTGGAGTCTGGGTCTCGTTCTTCTGTGATGGTCTTCTAATAATCTAACTGGGTCAATATAGTTGTTTGTTTTTCTTATAAATATCCCAAGTTGCTCCAGATTCCATATGAGTATCACAATTCAAAGAAAACCGACATCGGGAAAAATTCTAAGTTCGTGTACTTAGTTCTAGTCCCTGGTCTTGGGTAGTAAAGCATCTCTAAGGTCTTGTAAACCCTCACTAAACCTCAATTGCCACTTTACAAGTCCAAACTTCCACTAAACATCAACTTGGAAATTTCTAAGATCACAAACATGCACAAGTTTAGCTCTAAACCACTATCGGATATACTAAACACAAATAAACTAACTAAAAGTGTAGGTTTTATCTCATTTGGCAACTCAAGAAAATTCTTGGGTTGCCCAAAGTGCTCAAAATCTCCACTTGATCCATCCATGGGGGTTTGTAATGATGAGGGGTGTTTACCGCCGAAAACAGAGACGAAACCGCGTAGGTCGTCTTGCCTGAATTTAGGGGCAGATTCTATTTAGTTTTATCCGTCCACCCCTCCGAAGATACCATGTTGATTTATGACACCATGTATCGAAGGTTTAGATGGATGCGGCCGATGTAGCAGACTTCGTTAGATTCTCCCTCATTGTGAGTGGTTTTTGATTGTGGGGACGCTCTTCTCTGCAGGCGCAAGCCCCTGCAGTTAATTACGCTACCACATCGCAATAACCACTTTCTCCTTCTACAGATGGTCACTTCATGTCGTGTATGTTTGTTTTATTTTTGGTTTCCCGTAGATTGTATACGGAGACTAATTTATGTTGTCGCCCGTAGGGCGTGGATTAGTCTAAATCCGTATTTTCTTAGATTTGGGTTTGGGTTGGGTTTAAGGATCGTTAATCTCATTTGAGACTAAGATCAACTTAAACGTTTATTAAGGACACGTTATCCAAATTTTATACTAAGATCTACTTAACAGGATCATTTAGATCCAACAAAAGAGCATTTGGACTCTATTGTTTTAGTTTAGGCACATTGTTGTCCATTGGGTTTAAGGACATCATGGTCCGGTTTAAAGACGTCATAGTCTGTGTAGTTTTGGCTTAACCGTTTGGGGGTGCACCAAAAGTTATTGGTTGATGGGACCCTCCATCTCTCTGAAGACGTTGAAGAATTACAACGACATATATCAGAGGTATGAAGAGATGTACCCTTGAACCAATGTTGGTTGGGAGATCTGTAGTCAAATTTGGGACTAAGATCAGTTAAAAAGATTCATGAGAATATGGGCTCAATTAATCCAAATGAGTGATCTGTGGCCAACTTGGGCTCGGCCCACTCAATTAAAATGTTAGACATTTAATTAAACTCAGTCCTTTTCATTTAACAATGCGAAGCATTGGTTTTGGGTTCTGACAACCTTTTGTCTTTTATTGAGTGCTGAGCATTCATTATGGCTCTGGGGATTTATTTAAAGAACAGTTTATGTTCCCTCAGCGCACACGTGAGGAGCATGTGGTGTGCTTGGCGCTGATCGCCAAACTTAGAGCGCTAAGGTGCTTCCTGTGAGATAGCGCACACGTGAGGAGCACGTGGTGCGCTTGGCGCTGAGCGCCAGACTTGTAGCGCTGAAGCGCTTCTTGTGAGATAGCGCATACGTGAGGAGCACGTGGCGCGCTTGGCACCAGTTAATGAGTGCAGAGCGCTCCTTGTGAAATAGCGCAAACGTGAGGAGCACGTGACGCGCTTGGCGCTGAGCGCCAACCCTGAAGCGCTAGGTGCTTCTTTAAATTGGAGTGCTAGGAGCGCTGCGGCGCTGTGCGCCAGACTTGGAGCGCCGAGGCGCTTCTTTTTAATCGGAGAGCTAAGGCTCTTTTCAGGCAGCTTCGATCAGTTCTGCGCTCTGAGAATTAAACTCTTGTTTATAAGAGACTTTGTCTCATGGATCCGAGAACTATATTCTTCTCTTTTAATAAGAGATGTTTACAATCTCTATTGTTTTTGGTGGAAGACCTTGTCTTTGTGGATCTGTGATCCAAAGAAAATTAAGTTCTTTCTCCTTCCCTTTTATGATGAGATGTTATGATCTCTTTTTGTGAAAGACGTCTGTCTTATAGATCTATGATCTTGAAGAAGAACTAGGTTTTTCTTCTTTTGATGAGATTCTTTGATCTCTCTGCTTTATTTATCTTGAAAAAATTCTTCTTCCGAGAGCTTGCTCTTCTCTTTAAAATTTCTCAAAGCTTGTAGGACGGTTCCTCTGTGCAAGACTTGAAGTCTTGGGTCCTTTATATAGGGGAGGCTGATTTGTTGAATCAGTTGAAAAGATTTTTTCTCTAATTGATTTTGGGGATGTTTCCCACCGTTGGATCTTTGATCCTAGGGCTTCTGTTTTACAGAAGGCAATCTTCTTGTTTTTAACAAGATTGGGAAAATCTTTTCCCATACAGAACTTATTCTGTATCTTGGTGATTTTTAATCACCATTGGATCTTTGATCCAACGGTGCTCTATATTTCAGAGATAATTTGAAGACTTTTAGTCATCTTTGTTGGATCTTTGATCCAAGGGTGGGGAACATTTAGTTCCAGCGCTAGCTCTCATGCTTTGCACGTGAGCGCTGCATCAGAGTCTTTGAATCTGGGTGCTAGCGCACTTAGCGCTAGCACTCTCGTGCTTTGCACGTGAGCGCTGCATCAGAGTCTTTGACACTTAGCATTGGCGCTGCTAGCGCTAACGCTCTCGTGCTTTGGACATGAGCTCTGCATCAGAGTCTTTGACTCTTAGCGCTGGCGTTGCTAGCGCTCTCGTGCTTTGCACGTGAGCGCTGCATCAGAGTCTTTGACTCTTAGCGCTGGCGCATTTAGCGCGAGCGCTTTTATGAAGCGCCGCTTCATTTCAAATTTCAAATTTTGAACAGAGCTTTGCTCTAATTGGGGAAAACAAATGCCCCTCCCCCACCGTTGCGCTCATGTGGCTTACACGTGAGTGCAGCGGTGGCAGCATCTGTGCCATTAGATCAACTTAGAAGTTGAAACGGCTCTCGGTGCCTATAAATAGGGCCTTTGGCCCTTGAGATGATCTTTGTTCATCTTCTTGTTTTCTCTTGAGAATTAATTCTCTTTCAGAGCATAGCTCTTTGTCTTAAGAACTTTCTTAGAGACAGAACTCTGTCAAATTTTTGGTAAGATTTGAACCCATTAACAGAACTTTGCTCTACTTAGATCATAGATCTTTAAAGACTTTTAGGGTTTCTTATCCCGTTAATTAAAAAAAACAAAGCTTTGCTCTCTCTAGATCATGGATCAGAAAAAGAAATCCTTTTTAGGGTTCTTTTAACCCATTAACGAAGAACTCTTAGAGTTCGCTTTAGGTCTTAAAGATCCTGAAGTTTTTACTTCTGTAGAAAGTTTTGCTTTTAAGGTTTTTGATGGATTATTCCATCTTCTTTACAGAGCATTGTTCTTTAGAAATTTTGGGGGGAATTTTATTCCCTTCATGATTAATTATGACAGATGTCATATCTGTTGCAGAGCACTGCTCTTAAGGGAGATTTACTCCTTGGCCCAAGGGGCGCTCATTAAATGAGAATCCTTTTAGGATTTCCTCGTTTACTGACTGTCTCATCAAATGATGAGACTGTTTTATTAATGATGAGCCATCATCCAGATTGTGTGGGTCCTCCCTTGGTCCCTTTCCCATGCATTGCAGTGAGGTACGAATTTTAAAGTACCAAGTGACAGAACTTAAACTATAGCATTGACGGCTAATTTTTTTTGTTCTTTTTCGCACAGGTACTATATGTCGATATTTATTTCCCGTTCGTCCGTTCGGAAAACGGATTCCCTGAAGCGCCTGTGGACAGGGAAGTCTTCGCGTTGATCAAAGATCACGACCCGGAGCAAAAGAATCTTCATTTATAGGGCAGATGGTACAATCATATTATCAGGGGCTGACGGAGCTTTTCTTGCGCGGCACCTTTGGAGCCTATTTCGGCGATCCCTTATGCTGACGCACCTCCGGTGAACTATGCCGTGGAGGAGGTCAATTGGATCTCAGAGAGTTGCCTTCAACCATTTATAGCCGCGATACCCGTACAGCCGCCGCCGGCTTTGGATACTCTGGGGCGGCGTATATGTCAGGGCGAGTCGCGCCCTTGGGGACAGCCGTACATTATAGGCCTAACTCCTCGCCATCTAGCTGGGTATTTGCACTGGGCTCGCTATATTTTGTCTGCCAAGAAGTCGTTACTGCTGAAGCTCGGGTTGTATCCCGCGATTTACGCTTCCCTCTTCCAATATTCCACATCCCCTGCATGGTGGTGTTTCCCCAATCAGAGCAAAGCTCTGTTTGAATTTCAAAAATTCAAAAATTGAAGCAACGATTCAGATTCCTTGCGCTGCGCGCAACGCGCCACGTGTCAAAAGCTGACACGCCAGCGCTGCGCCCAAGGCAGCGCACCCAATCAGAGCAAGGATCTGTTTAAAATTCAAATTATAATAAAGGAAGCAACGCTTTAGCTGATCTGCGCTCTGCGCTGCGCGACACGTGGCAGCGCAGTTGCGCTGTGCTCTGTGCTGCGCGACACATGTCAAGCACAGGTGCGCTTGCGCCAACTGTGCCAGCGCTAAAACAGAATTAAAATTCTAGAAAGATCTTTCTGATTTTATTAAAACAATAAGATTCTCTTCTGTAAAACAGAAGCCCTTGGATCAAAGATCCAACGGTACAGAAAAATCCCTAAATCACTCAGAGAAAGGTCTCTTTAACTGATTTAACAAATCAAATGGCACTATAAAAGGCCCCTAGATTCTAAGTCTAAAAGACATCAACACAGAAAGAATTCATAGAGCTCTTCTAAGAACTTTGAGAAGAATCAGAAAGAAAGAAAGAAAAAGGTAAAAACCTTTAGAAAAAGAAGAATTTTCTTCTGAAAAGATCAATGAACTAAGAACAAGATCAAAAATCTTCAATAAAAAATGAGAATATTAATAAAAAGAAGTAATTTACTTCTTCTTTAGATCTTTCTGATCTAAATAAAGGTATTGCCTTTTGATGAACCATTGGTTCTGGAATCTTAGAAGATTCTCTTCTTTGATCCAAAATCGGATCAAGATATTGAACAGTGCCCTGCACTTGAAAAAATTGCACTGTTGCGCTCTCGGGTTAGCGCAAGCCACCAGAGAGCGCCACGTGTCAGCCCCAGAACAGACTGCGCTATGCGCTTCTAAAACAGCGCACTGCTCTCTTAAATTGGCGCAAGTCACCAGAGCGCGCCACGTGTCAGCAGCGCAACAGCGCAGTGCACTGTCGCAGCGTACTGCGCTAACAGACTTGCGCTCACCAGAGCATGACACGTGTCACCTCCACATGGACTTGCGCCTGCGCTCCTCAATTGGCGCAAAGCGCCTGACAAGCTACGTGGTGCTCTGTCAGACTAATTAATGCAGCGCATTATTAAAGGGCAGGGCCCAATTAAGAGGCCCATTAGACCAAAACAAATGCTCAGCATTATAAAAAAAGGGAACAGAGCCCAATTTAAAAGGCCTAACAGGCCAGAATAAAATGCAATGCAGAGCCCAAACAAATGTCTGTCAGACCAAAAAAGATGTTGTGCATCATTTAAAAAAGGGCAGAGCCTAAATAAAGGTCTAATAGACCAAACAAAATGCCATGCATTATTAAACAAGGGCAGGGCCCAATCAAAGGTCTAACAGGCCAGACAAATAAAAAATTGTTGAATATTCTCAACTGGACTTAGCCCAATACTGGCCGTAAGTTCTCAAATTAAATTGAGCTGAGCACAACTGCTCTCTTAAACCAATTTACACCCGGTTCAAGGGTACATCTCCGAACTTCTCTGATATTTGCCGTTGTAATCCTTCAACGTCTTCAGAGAGGTGACGAGTCCCGACAACCACACATCGATACGGACTGCGGGGTCCTTAAACTTGTGGACCGAAACGTCCTTAAACTAATATTCGTCCCAAAATGGGAACGTTGGACCGAAATGTCCTTAAACTAATGTTCGTCCCCAAATGGGAATGATGGACCACCATGTCCCTAAACTGGAAATCGACCGCAATATCATTAAACTAAACAATAGGGCCAATTGCTCTCTTGTCGGATCCAAATGATCCCGTTAAGTTGATCTTAGTCTGGAGATTAGGCTAACGTATCCTTAACAAAAGTTTAAGTTGATCTTAGCCTTAAATATGGCTAACGTATCCTTAAACCAAAACCCCAAACCCAAATCTAAGAAAATACAGATTTGGACCAATCCACGTCCTACGGGCGACGACATAAATTAGTCTCCGTATACAATCCACGGGCAACCACAAACAAAACAAACACCCACAACACGAAGTGAAATTCTGGAGAAGGAGAAAGTTGTTACCGCGGTGCGGTAGCGTAATTAACTGCAGGGGCTTGCGCCTCCAGAGAAGAGCGTCCCCACAATCCAAAACCCCTCAAGCGAGGGGGAATCTGACGAAGTCTGCTACATCGGCCGCATCCGTCTAAACCTCCGATACATGGTGCCATAAATCAACTTGGCATCTTCGGAGAGGTGGACGGATAGCATCAATTAGCATCTGCCCCGAATCTCAGGCAAGACGAACCTACGCGGTCGCGTCTCTGTGTTCAGAGGGGAACAGGTGGGTCAAGGCTTTTCTGGAGCAATAGAATATTCCGACCCGCACCTTCCTTCTGTCGGATCGAGAAGTCTCAATATCGTTAAAGGAGTTTGCAGAGATCTCTGGCTTACCCATTAGGGGAGAACACTATGAGGAGCTGCTTCCTCCAGACGAGTACATCTTTGCCACCAAATCAGTGGTAATGGGCCTTACCCCGGAGAACGCCATTCAACACCAATTCCCGAGTTTGATCAAGGTGTTGAATATCTATGAAAGTCTATTTCTGGAGTCCGGAGGGCATGGAGTCAGCTATGCAGACTTTATTGCTCGCTTTCTTCGTCCGAAAGCCTTATCGAAGCAAGCTGCGCTTTCGCCAAGCTTAACGACCCGTTTGGTTTTGGTTTGGATAACCAACCAACGACGGAGGCGGATTTAAGAAGTTTCTTTATTCCGGCAGCTCCTGTTGTTCCCTTCGCGGAGCTTGCTGCTCCGGACGTCGATGAAGAGACGTTCGTGCTGTGGTTCATTAGCTTATGGCTGAACTGGTTCGTGCTTCCAATGCACCCTCGTTATATGAGGCCATCAGTCTTTTACCCAGCCCATCGTATGGTTGCGGGAATGCAAGTGGCTATCGAAATTGCTGGGTTGGCACACCTGTATCATTGTCTCAGCTTAGCGGCGGATACCACTCAGCCATGGGTACAGCCCGTCACTTTCTCGCTGCATTATTTTATGTCATTGATGGAGCTGCACGTACTTGACGCTTTTGGTGTCCATAAACGGCCTCGTTTCTACGACAGTTATAACTTCCCTCGGATTATGCGCCTAGTTGACGTGTCCGTTTTAAATCCGTCACAGCGGGAGGCTAGGGGTTTGCTCCTTCGTCCGCGTATGATTGGAGATGGCATGTCCTTTTCCGATAAGGTTTTATCCATTGGCAAAGAAACCGCAAAAACAGTGCAGCCATTGCGGGACACTTTTAAAGACGGGGCCTTTACCTTGAAAGCTCGAGACATTCTTCACTTATATTCAATCAGGTCGGGCTTTCTCGTGTTTAGGCAGAATGATTCGGCGTTGTTCATGAGGTACAACCCACACCGTTTCGCCCAGTAATCAAGCTATAATTAGGGCGTCCTGCTCGAGGCCTTCCTAGCTGAGCCAGTTGCTACAGAAGAAGGTATTCGCGACGCATTACATCATTTTATGCGGTTGAACACCGGCTCCAACTTCTTTATCATTGAGCCGAGTTGCCTTCCGCGAATCTTGAACGTATATATGGCGTGGTATCAACATTCGATGGGCGCCATCATTAGGGAAGAAAAGCGATTATTGCTTGATCGCAAGGGCACCACTCCCGCTGGTAATCCAGCCTTTCGTTTGAAGCGACGGACCATCGTTGGTCCTCCCCTAAGAGAAGCCGCTGCAGTTGTGGTTCCGCGCGTTATACCTGATATGCCCCTACCTCGCGCGTCTGTAGAAGCGGTAGCTGTGGCGTCTCCCGAGTCTGGCGTAGGTACGGAGATTGAGACACGTCACCTAAAGTTGCCCGCCAAGTGCAAGCTCGTGTTATCGGCTGCCGACACTCTCTCGCAGAAGAAAAAGAAGTCGATACTTTCTGCAGACGTTATATTCGGCCAGGAGCCTCATGGTCCTTACAGCGAGGGCCTAAGTGAGTACGGGACCAACGAGGGTTTATTTATGGCGCCGGATGATACCGATCTAGAGGCTGCCATCGCGGTTTCAAATCAACTAGCTCACGATGAAGCAGAACTAATCACCATCGCACAATCAGGTATCCTTCGGTCATATCTTTCCACGGCTATTTTAATTTTTTTGCTTTGACTGACGCTTTCTTCTTCAACGGGTATCTCCGCCGAAGAGGCTCCCACAGCTTCCCTCAAGACTTTTGAAGAGAAAGAGAGGCTTCACGCTTCCTTAGGCCTCGGTATATATCGGCTCATTGTGTCTTCATTCCCTTTTTCTTCATGGGTAGTCTGACCCGTCTTTTTCATCTTATTATAGGGACTACTTCGACTCAGGTTATCCCGAGTGCAGTGCCAATCCCGTATGGTGGTGCGGCGACGCTTCCAGGGCCGGCTGCCGAAGTCCCAGCTCCCCCAGTATTGCCAAAATAGGCATCGCTTAAGCAGCCGATGACGGACGCCGTAACGGCTCCAGAGGTAGCTCCTGGCTCGGACGATGACATCACATTGACGGAGGTTTTGAGGAGGTCTTTTCTCACTGCCAAGGCTGACAAGAAGCGCAGAAAGCGTGCGGCGAGGGAACGTGATATCAGCTTGGCTGTGGGGGCAGGTTCAAGCGCCATTCTATCCGTCACTATTTCTTCCGAAGACGCCCCAGCTGCCCTGTCTACCATCCATAGACAAATGGTGCGCGCAGCTCGGGAAGAAGCCAAAAAGTTGCCCCAAGGTAACGTCACACTGAGTCTTTTCTTAGAATTTGATCTTCAAATTCTTATATACCATATCTTGCAGGGCCAAGTCCTGACGATGAGGCGGCAGGTGAGATGACGGTGATCACCGAGCCTAAAGTGGCTACTCTCTCTCGGGAGTCCGGGACCGTCCAAACCACCGCCCTTTCCCTCTGCGGTTCCCCGCCATCGCCTGGCATTACGAGTGTCATGACGGCTCTTGTAGAATCAGGGGATGAAGCCACTGGTGGTGAAACCATTCCACTGAAGGAGAGCAAAGAAACCGCAACGCCGAGTGATGCTTCCGTTGCAATTTTGGCTGATGACCCATCAGGTGGGTTTCGGGTCGGTATTTATTTTCTATTTCACGATCCTTTTCAGCTTTTTCTGACGGTATTTTATTTGTAGGTGTAGCGAACATTGAGATTATGTCATCTGAAACACTTGCGGTTTCTTCCATGACGGTTACTCCCTCGCCTTCTCCTATGTCCTCCAAGATGCTGAAAGGTATAGATTTGCGATCCATTTAATTGAAATATGACCACCGTCTTTCTTGTACTGACTATATATCATTGCAACCTTTCATGAGTTCTCTTTGATCATCTGTATCAAGTGTTGAACCCGCATTTCTCCTTCCAGTCGGATGTCACTATGCCTGCTGGTACCGGTGAGTATAGTTTTTAACCGACGTCCTTTCCTTTCTTTGAAGGGTGACCCTGCCGTTTTTAATTTTAAATTGATTGCAGCACTACAAATTGAAGGAGGGGACGAGGGAATCGGCGCACCACCAGTACTCCCAACTCTGCCCCCTGTCGCAGTCGGTATAGTAGACTACATTGTTCGTGCATTTTCTTTATCTCTTGAGCCGACATTTGATCTTAATTCATTTTGCAGAAATCGTACCGGCTCCTGCTCCGTTCGAGTCTCGCATCCTAATGCCAGCATGGTGTCGAGCATGGCATCCTAATGCCAGCACTTTCTCGGTTTTCTATGGTGTCGGGGGTTGACTTTCTCCGTTTTCTACGGTGTCGGGATAGACTTTCTTCGTTTTCTACGGTGTCGGGGGTTGACTTTCTCCGTTTTTTACGGTGTCGGGATAGACTTTCTTCGTTTTCTACGGTGTCGGGGGTTGACTTTCTCCGTTTTCTACGGTGTCAGGATCGACTTTCTTCGTTTTCTACGGTGTTGGGGGTTGACTTTCTATGTTTTCTACGGTGTTGGGATCGACTTTCGGTTGTCTGTAAACCGCAGAGTCTTGGATCTAGGGACTTTTCTGTGGCTCCGATTGGTAGTGTCACGTCCGTATCCTGCTAGAATGAAGAGGAACGCCGTTGTGAGTCTCCAGGCTGTAGATGTCGCCGTCGAGATTTGACTCTCCGTTTAAAAGAGCCTGGTGGGGAAGTGTGGTTCCCTTTTTGTTTATGCCCATGGATTGTATACAGGGGTCGGTATGGACTCGCTTGCCGGGCAAAAAGTTTCATTTCATTTTTTTATTTCTTTTCGCGATCCTCTATCATTTCAGCTTTTTTATATCGCGAAAGTCGCGATTGCCCCAATCATTTCGGCTATTTTTCGCGTGCCCAATCATTTCGGTTGTTTTCTTTTTACTCGCTGCTTTTTATTACGAGTTGCCCAATCATTTCGGCTATTTTTGTATGCATATCTTTTACTTGCTTATTTTGTTGCAAGTTGCCATATCATTTCGGCTATCTCATATACATTTCTGGCTCGCTGATTTTTATTGCGAGTTTAGACTTGGTATTTGATACCAATTTAGGCATCAGCATCGCTACAACTGCGATATGGCCAGGAGCGAATCATCATTTGCCTTTATCGATTCAAAAAAAAGGTGGCTTAGTAAACAGGGTTAGGATCCTGTCGACTAAGGGTTTTGACATCATGAGCTGTAAGGGTCTCATAAAGGTATTTCTCCCTACGAGTCGTGAGGATCTCGTAGGTGTATCTTCTCTTTAAGAATCGTGAGGATTCTTAAGTGTATGGTCTCTTATAAGTCGTAAGGATCTCACAAGAGTGCTTTCTCCTTATAAGTCGAGAGGACTTACAAGTGTCGTTCGCCATGTGAAGATATCCCTCGTCAATGGTGGGACTCTGTTAGGGAAACGTTTATTTGTGCCCGTGGATTATATACAAGGGTCAGTATTGAACCGCTTGTAGGGCTATATCTGGATGTATGACGGCTTAAAAATAGGTTTAGATCCCTGTAACTTAAGGATTTTGAATCCTGTGAGCCGTGAGGGTCTCATAGGGAAATTCTCCTTACGAGTCATGAGGATCTCGTAAGTGTAACTTCTCCTTAGGAATCGTGGGGATCCCTAAGTGTGTTGCTCCCTTGTGAGTCATAAGAATCTCACGCAGGTATTTTCTCCTTACGAAGTCGAGAGGACCTTGCAAGTGTCTTTTAACGAGATTGCGCCCTTTCGGGTTTTCACAAACTCGCCGGTAGCCATGCTGTTTTTACTCACGGAGCCCTTTCGGGTTTTCATCCGTGCCAATTTTGCTTATGGACGTACCGTTTTTTTTTCTTTTTTTTATATCATATTTTTTGCGTCAGCTTTAGTATGCTGCGGTTCGTAGTAGTTTACAGTCATTTCGGTCAAGTGTAGTATTTTTGTAAAAACCGGCCATTTATTGGCCCGATGGGTCTTTCGCCATGCATATTCATGAGCAAGTAAGCCCCACCTTGGTTGACCTTGTCTATGATATACGGACCCTCATAGTTTGGCTTTAATTCCCCCGTTTGGCACGATTAGGGATCATAGGTCTTTTTACGACTAGCACGAGTTCGTCTTGGCGGAATGTTCTCGGTCTAGTCAATCTTTCGTACGAGCGCGTCATCCTTGCTTTGTAAGCCTCCAGGTTTTGCTACGCCATGAGCCGGGTTTCGTCAAGGGCGTCGAGTTCCTCCAGCCGAAGATGAGCGTTCTCTTCATCTGTTAGCTCATAATGAACTGCCACTCGTAGAGAAGGCAGCTCTATCTCCAAGGGGAGTACCGCTTCTGCGCCGAATACCAATGCATACGGCGTTGTATTTGTGGCCGTTTTGAACATAGTTCGATACGCCCAGAGAGCTTCATGCAATCTCTCGTGCCAGTCCTTTTTGTTTTTGGACATCGTCTTCTTTATGACCTTTGTCAAGGTCTTGTTGAAAGCCTTAGCTAGACCATTAGCTCGTGGATTATAGACCGAAGAGTATCTCCAGTCTATGTTATGCTGCTATGCGAAGCGGCTGATCTTGTGGCTTCTGTAGGCTGGCCCGTTATCGGAGATAATCCGTCGTGGAGTGCCGAACCGATAGATGACGTGTGTCTTGAAGAAATGGAGAATATTCTCTGTCTTCACTTCTCTTAGCGGTATGGCTTCTACCCACTTAGAGAAGTAATCGGTTGTCTCCAATATGAACCGATGTCCTCTGGACGATGTTGGTTCGATGGGCCCGATTATGTCAGTTCCCCACATTTTGAGCGGCCAGCTAGCCACCGTTGGGTGTAGTGGATTCGGATGCTGGTGGATGAAGTCCCCTTGAATTTGGCATGAGTGGCACTGCTTCGCGTATTCGAGACAGTCTTGGCTCATCGTAGGCCAATAGTAGCCCATCCTTTTGATCTTCAGCTTCGTCTTTGGTCTGGCTTGATGAGAACCGCAGAGTCCGTCGTGAGTTTCTTGGACAACTCTCTTTGCTTCTTCCGGCCCCAGGCATCTTAGCCATAGAGAGTCGAATGATCTCTTGTACAGAGTATCATTGATGAAGGCGAAAGACAGAGCTCGTTTCATGAGCTGATGTCTTGAGGATGCATCTTTAGGTGTTCGACGGTATTTGAAGTAGTCTATAAAGACTTCCCTCCAATCCTTAGCCTTTTCCTGATCTTTTATTTGTAAGGCCGTTTGCTCGGTTGCTTCCTTTTCTTCAGACGACTCTGGAGATATTGCCACTGGTGCAAGAACCCGACGGCTTCGTACCACGATCCTTACTTCATCGAGGTTTTCGTCAGCCAGTTCTTTAGCGAGTTTGGCTAATGCATCTGCTTTGCTATTTTCCGCACGCGGTATACTTTCCAGGGCGTAGGCGGGAATTTGAGTCAGCAATTGTTACACTCTCTCACCATACTTTACCAACTCTGGTTTGCATGTTTGATAGTCGCCGTTTACTTGACTAACGACCAGTTGGGAGTCTCCGTATATGAGGAGGTTTTCGATTCCCATTTCGACAGCGATCTCAAGACCTGCTATCAAAGCTTCATATTCAGCTTCATTGTTTGTCCTCGGCTCTGTTAAGGAGAAGGCAAAGCGCATTATCCCTCCTTGTGGAGTCACGAAGATGAGGCCTACCCTCGATTTGATTATGGGGGAGTTGTGCTTTCGCTTCTTCATGGTAGATGCCCCATCGAAGTAGAGTTCCCATCGGGTATCACTCTCTCTTCTTCCCCCGTCAATCGTGTAAAACACGTGCTCATCTGGCAACTCGCAATTTAGGGGTAAATCGGCAGGTATCGAATGCTCAGCGAGAAAGTCGGCGATGGCCTGTCCTTTCACTGCCTTAAGAGGGCGATAGGCTATCGAGAACTCCATCAAGAGGAAGGCCCATTTAGCGAGCCGTCCCGTTAGTATGGCTTTTGACATCAAATACTTGAGAGGATCCACTTTTGATATGAGATGGACCTCATGCACCAAAGCATTGTGTCTGAGCTTCGTTATTGCGAAGATTAACGCCAGGCAGTGTTTTTCGATGGGGGAGTAGTTGTTTTCTGCCCCCAGGATAACTCGACTTAAATAGTAAAGGGCTCTCTCTTTCCCTTGGTCATTCTCCTGTGCCCATAGCGCGCCTAAAGAGCCTTCAAGGGCTGTTGTGTATAGGATGAGAGGCTTTCCTTTGACCGGAGCGATCAGTACCGGCGGATTCTATAAGTATTGCTTGATTTCGTCCAGTGCGCTTTGGCATTTGCGGTCCCAGACGAAAGGAGTCCCCTTCTTCATTAGATAGCTGTAGGGGCGGCATTTGCCGGAGAGATTGGCTATGAACCGTCGGATATATGCGAGCTTTACTTGGAGAGACCGTAGTTGCTTGAGAGTTCTTGGCGGAGGCATTTCCATGATCGCCTTGATCTTCGACGGGTCTATCTTAATGCCCCGGTGTCGTATGATGAATCCTAGGAATTGCCAGAAGAAACTCTGAACGTACATTTGAGAGGGTTCATCTTCAGGTTGTATTTCCGAAGGTGCTGAAACACGATCTTCAGATGCTCCCAATGCTCCTCGTACAATTTGCTTTTCACTACGAGGTCATCGATATAGCATTTGACGATTTCATGTATGAGGTCATCAAAAATCTTCGTCATGGACCTCTGATAGGTGGCGCCGGCGTTCTTCAGACTGAAAGGCATCACTTTGTAGCAGAATACGTCCAGAAGAGTCCGGAAAGCGGTATACTTCTGGTCTTCCGGATGCATCTTTATTTGATTGTATCCTGATGAGCCGTCCATGAAGGAGAAGACTTCATGAGTGGACGTGTTGTCTATCATCAACTCAGTGACTGGTACGGGAAAATCGTCTTTCGAATAGGCTTTTTTAAGGTCCCGAAAGTCCACGCATATGCGCACCGTCCCGTTTTTCTTCATCACTAGGATAATGTTGGCAATCCGTCAGGGTACTGAACCTCTTGGATGAAGCCGGAGTCGATTAGCTTCTTGACCTAGGCGTTGATGCTCATTTCAAGTTCGAGCTGCATTCTTCTCGGCGCTTGTTTGACCAGCTTGACGTCCGGAGAGATCGCCAATTTATGGACGGCTATTTCTGGATCTAATCCCGGCATCTCAGAATAGTTCCATGCGAAACAGTCTTTATACTGCATGAGCATGTCTTTGTGCGTAGCCACTTTTTCTTCAGACAACAGCTCACTGACGAATGTCGGCCGTGGGTCGTTTTTCATCCCTAAATCAATTTCCTTAGGTTGTCCACAGTAGTGTGTATTCCATCTTCCAGTTCTTTTAGCGCCGGCGAAAATTTTGAGATCAACTCATCTTCATCATTTTCGAAGCACCAGGACAGGTCATCCATGTTCTCGTGCACTCCTTCTTCCGATAGCGTTATCACGTTACAGGTACGAGATCGCTTCCAAGAGCGATGTTGATCCGGCTCTACTCTCGCTGCATACATGGCTTTCGGTTCATGCTTCTGTGGTGGGGTTACCCTCCAACTGCTGGATAAAGCGAACCTGGATTACTGATTCTGGTCTTCTACCCGGTCTTTGAATGTGAAGAAGTCTTCGAGAGGATGTCCTATCGCTCGGTGATAAGAGCAATAATCCAGGTGATGAAGCTCGCTTTCTTGATCGGGGTGTTTGGACTCCGGGAGCGTAATCATCTGATGTTTCATGAAAAGACCGAATATCTTCCTTGTCTTGTCTTGGGGAAAATAATATGCTCGACCCATCTTTTTTATAAGAGATGAATCTCGGCTGCTCAATTCTCGATCGCGTGGCTTCTTGGACCCGTTTTGCTGCTGTCGAACGTTTTTTCCGTTCTTTAGCTTGTTTTTACCTCTGCGTCGGGTCTTCCGTATGACAGGCTGGCGACGAAGGGCATCGTCATTCTTCGTAGCCTGTTGAAGGAGGCGCTACGTTCTGGCTTTCTCGTAGATGGCCATTTCGCGGCTATGGTCATCCTGGACCTTTTGACCCGCTTCCCTTATTATCTTGTCCATCCGTTCTTCGAACGACGGACTTGGCACTTTCATGGCGGGACCTCGTTTTGGTTCAGGATTAGCGTCTTCTAACAGAGCATCTCCTTTTTCATCAAAGTCATGTATAACGTAGCAGCCATGGAATCTCTCCCGTTTCTTGGGTAGAACATATCCAAGCCCGATCGTTTCCATTCTCCCATTGGGCAACTTTCGCTGAGTTCCGGGGACGTTCCAGATCCTGTTGTAGAACTGAGCTTGTCGCGCGGTCTGCTTAAAGGGTACGCCTTGGCGCCTTAACAACCTTTTTAATCCTTCTGTGTAGTATCTGGGCAGAAGGATGGGCTGGAGCCTGTCAAGTGCAGAATCGGCACCGTTCCAGATTTCTTTCTCTACTTTGGTTTCCGCGGATCGATAGAAGAGAATCGCCTTCTCATCTTTTCGCCTGGGAGGGACGTAGAATGTCTGCAGTTCTTGCACATTATACGTATCAAGTGCATCGAGGTCTTTATAATACTCTTGCAGAACCATGGCTATTTGCAAACTCCGTTCATCGCCAATGAAGGCTTGTATTGATGGCTGAACAGAAAATACTGCATTGACCTCATTTTCAGAGTCGCTGCCGAAGACCAATATAGGGGTGGACGGTCTCGGCTTGTTGCATTGGCGCGGCCTTGAATAGACTATCTCTTCTTCCTCCTCGGTATCACTCCCGAAGACCGAAATAGTGGTGATAGCTTTCTGCTTATTCTCCGGTTTACAGCATCTCTCCATGTCTTCAAAGTCTGGAAAGAAGTACTTGGCGTCTTCGTATTTGCGGACTTCATTCATGGAGAATGGATTTAGCTCCCCCGTTACGGTATACTCGAGACCGTCTTTGAAATACTTTATACACTGATGCTGTGTAGAAGGGATGATATTGTACTCGTGTAGCTAAGGCCTGCCGAGCAAAGCGTTGTAGGAAGTCTTGGCGTCAATGACATGAAACTTGATGTCAATGACAAGCAGCCCAAAGCGTAGCGTCAGTATCACAGACCCAAGCGTCTGTGATGACTGGGAGTTGAATCCGGAGATAGTGATTTTATCCCAAGCGAGGTATTGAATGCTCATGCAGATTTCTTTTAACACCCTCACATTTAGGAGGTTGATAGAGGACCCGTTATCAACTAAGATCTTTCCTATCTTGATGTCATGGCAATATCCGGTGACGTACAAGAGACGGTTGAGCTCGCATGTTCCGAGGAGGAGATCTTCGTCGCCGACGTCAGCAGCGTGCACTTCTTCCAGCTCATCCTTCATCTTTTCTTCGGTAAAGAAAGCTTGGAACTGCTCTGGCTCTTGTAATGCTTTGATCAAAGAATCTCTCACCTCTTTAGATAGCAGAAGGGCAACGAGAATGCTTAGCTGCGAGGGTATCATTCTCAGGTGTGCCAGAACGTTGTAATCCACCTTGTTTTTCTTTGGCGAGTCCTTGGCTGTCAGCTCTTTGGCGACTTGATCATCGAGGGCGATATCTTCAGGGACTTTTTCCTTCCCTTTATCTTTTTTACCCGACCCCTTATTTGTGGGTCCGAGATTCTTCTCGGATAACTAGCGATTACGCAGCTGAATGTTCTCGCAAGTCTTTATCTCTTCTGTTTCGGAGATGGATTCCTTGAAAAGAGGGCCAAGGGCTATTTCTTCATCAGAATCTCTCCCGAAGGTGAGAACTTGCGATCCCTTGCTATCAACCATGTGACAGTTGCCGTCAGTTCTTTTGTGCTCATCTGTCGTGCTCTTCTGCTCTCGATGTGTTTTGCGCTTCATCCGCTTGAAATGCTGCCGGTAGGCAACATATCCTCGCCACCAGTTTTTAAAGGAATTTCATTCTTCAGTAGGGTGCGTGGTCCTCCGATGGTACAAGCAGTAGTTTGGATGTCCATCAGTTTCGTCAAGGTGTATCCCACCAGGAGTGTTTCCTTTGGAGGATGGCAGCTTCATTCCCATTGACAGGGCTTTAGCGAATCTTTTCCTCATTTTAAGCCTGCTTCAGTCTGCCGCAGGCGTGCTTTGATCTAGTTGGAGTGTTTCGTGACTCGTGACTTCTTTAAATTGACGCCGACTTCTGGCCTTTTCAAATATGGCCATTTCGCGTTCTTGATCATCCTTTCTCTTCTGACGGGCTTCATTCAGCAGAAGGTCGATCATCTCGTCAGACGGTTTCAAGAGTTTTGGTTTCTACCCTGCCCCCAGTTCCTTTATGCCTGTTCCCCGCCGAATGACGGCGCACAAGACCGCGATGGCCTGACGCTGAGATTCGGGGCAGATGCTATTTGGTTTTATCTGTCCATCTCTCCGAAGATGCCAAGTTGATTTATGGCACCGTATATCGGAGGTTTAGACGGATGCGGCCGATGTAGCAGACTTCGTCAGATTCCCCCTTGCTTGAGGGGTTTTTGATTGTGGGGACGCTCTTCCCTGCAGGCGCAAGCCCCTGCAGTTAATTACTCTACCGCATCACGGTAACAACTTTCTCCTTCTACAGAATTTTACTTCATGTCGTGTGTGTTTGTTTTGTTTGTGGTTGCCCGTGGATTGTATATGGAGACTGAGTAATGCCGTCGCCCGTAGGACGTGGATTAGTCCAAATCCGTATTTACTTAGATTTGGGTTTGGTGTTTTTAGTTTAAGGATACGTTAGCCGTGCTTGGGGCTAAGATCAACTTAAACGTTCGTTAAGGATACGTTAGTCTCGTTTGAGACAAAGATCAACTTAACGTGGTGATCCGTTTGGTATATGGCCGTCGGGACTCGTCACCTCTCTGACGTCGTTGAAGGATTACAATGACAGGTGTCAGAGGAGTTCAAAGATGTACCCTTGAACCAAAGTTGATTTGGAGTTTTATAGACCGTTTGAATGTTTAAGGATGCGTTAGCCGTGTTTGGGGCTAAGATCAACTTAAACGGGATCGTTTAGATCCGGCAAAAGAGCATTTGGAGGTTCTATTGTTCCAGTTTAGGGACGTGGTGGTCCATTATTAGTTTAAGGACGTCTCGGTCCGATAATAGTTTAGGGACATCTCGGTCCGATATTAGTTTAAGGACGTTTCGGTCCACGAGTTTAAGGACCCCGCAGTCCATATTGATGTGTGGTCGTCGGGACCCGTCGCCTCTCTGATGTCGTTGAAGGATTACAACGATGGGTGTCAGAGGAGTTCGGAGATGTACCCTCGAACCGGTCGTAAATTGATTTAGGGAGCAGCCGTGCTCAGTCAATTTAATTTGAGGACTTACGGCCATGATTGCGCTAAGTCCAGTTGAAAAATATTCAACGCTTTTATTTGTTTTTGGTCTGTTAGACCTGTGCTAGGGCTTGGCCCATTTTTAAATAATGCATTGCATTATTTTCTATTTTTTTGTTTGGGCTCTGCCCATAAAAGATGCAGAGCATCAATTTATTCTGGGCTCTGCTCATGAACGATGCAAGGCATCTACTTTGTTTGGGCTCTGCCTCTTTTAAAATGCATAGCATTTTTATTATTTTGTTTGGGCTCTGCCCATTTATAAATGATGCAGAGCATCAATTTAATTAGGCCTGCTTGGTCTTTTTGATTTGGGCCTGGCCCTTTAAGAAATGTCTTGCATTTATCAGGCACTTTGCGCCAATCAGAGAGCGCAAGCGCTTGTAGTGTTGACACGTGTCGCACAAGCGCAGTGCGCTGCGCTAATGCGCTGCGCCTGCGCTGCTGACACGTGGCGTGCTCTGGTGGCTTGCGCCAATCCAGGAGCACAACAGCGCAGTTTTCAAGTGCAAGGCACTATGATTTAAGAATCTTTTAGATTCAAGAACCAATGGTTCATAAAAGAAGTGCAAAGCACTACTCATTTCCTTGATCTAATTTAGATCAAAGAAAAAACAAGTTTTTCTTTTTATTTCAGGAACCAAAGGTTCATAAAAGTGCAAAGCACTATTCTTTATTTTGTTTTTCTTGTTTTAAAGAACCAGTGGTTCATAAGAAGTGCAAAGCACTGTTTATTATGTGAAGATCATTGATCTTGTTTTTAGATCAATGATCTATTAGAAGAAATTTCTTCTATTTTGTGAAGGTTTTTACCTTTTTCTTGAAAACTTTTTCAGAGTTCTCTCTGTTTGAAGCTCTTGATTTTTTCAAGAATGTTGATGCCTTTGAATTGAGGTCTGGGGTCCTTTTTATAGTGTCCATAAATTGGTTAAATTTGTTAAAGAGATCTTTCTCTGAGTGATTTGGGGGATTTTCCCCATCGTTGGATCTTTGATCCAAAGGCCTCTGTTTTACAGAAGAAAATCTTCTTGTTTTAACAAGAACAGAAAAGATTTCTTTAAAATCTCAATTCTGTTTTGCACAAACGCCCCAGCGCGTGACACGTGTCGCGCAGCGCTTGCGCAGGTGTGCTTGCGCAACTGCGCAGACACGTGTCGCGCAGCGCTGTGCTTGCACGGCTGTGCTTGTGCAGCTGTGCTTGCACAACTGCACAGACACGCGTCGTGCAGCGCAGCGCTTGCGCAGCTGTGCTTGCGCAACTGTGCAGACACGTGTCGCGCAGCGCAGCTGTGCTTGCGTAACTGCGCAGACACGTGTCGCGCAGCGCAGTTCTTGCGCAACTGAAGCGTTGCTTCCTTTACTTTTATTTTAAATAGAGCTTTGCTCTGATTGGTGCGCTGCCTCGGGCGCTGCGCTGATGTATCAACTTTTGACACGTGGCGCGTTGCGCGCAGCGCAAAGAATCTGAAGCGTTGCTTCATTTACTGAAGTTTAAATTTTGAAAGTAGAGCTTTGCTCTGATTCGGGGAAGATGAAGCGTTGCTTCATCTTCCGCCTTGGAATTTGAACTGAGCTTTGCTCTGATTGGGGTAAACAAATGCCCCCCCACCGTTGCGCTTACGTGGCCCTCAAACGTGAGCGTAGCGGTGGCAGAATTTCAACCGTCGCTACAACTCTTGGAAGTTGAAACGGCACTTCAATGCCTATAAATAGGACCTTTGGTCCCTTAGATGATTTTCATCTCTGCAATTTTACTTTCAGAACTCAGAGCCCTGCTCTCTTGTTCAAATACTTTTAAAAGTTCAAACTTTAGAGAATTTTAGGTAAAAATATTAATTTTGATTAAATTAAATCAATTTTAAGAGCCTTGCTCTCAATAGATCCCCGATCTAAAGAAGACGCATTTAGGGTTTCACTTAGCAGAGCTTTGCTCTAAGGGGGTCTATAGAAGACTAAGGAGAGCCCTATTATGGTTCCATTAATAGAGCTTTGCTCTCTAAAAGATCTTCCCTGTATTTTCTCATTTCATTAATGGAGCTTTGCTCCTCCCAAATCATATAGAAGAACTCTTAAGCATTCTTCATGGATCTTGGAAGTTAAAGATGGAATTTTATTCCTCAGTACATTATATCGTTTCGCTTAATCAGTCTTTCTGATAATTTTTTGTTGATTTTCTTTTACAGAAACAATGAATGCCCACATGTACAATCTTGACGAGATCATCTCTTACGGGGACATCCGCCGACTTGGCCATTCTCAAAATCGAGAGTTCACAAACGTGGAGTGTGCTGAAATCATGAGACGCTTCAACGCATATAATGGTCCACTGCTTCCCCGACGTTCCTCCCTCCTGAAACTTATCGTGGGAGCCATCTGGGAAGCGCTCCCCCTATTCTGTTCCGGTGTGCCGCTTAGGGCGTTGGATGTCGCTGAGGATAAGGTGCACTCGGTGTACCTGATGAACTTTATCTCGAAGAGACGGCGAGATAGTCTTGTCGATCTCTTGCACGAGGTCTTACAACAGTCTGCCATACTCGCTGCTTATCGGAGGGTGGAAGACATTAGCGGGGACCCTGACGCTTGTGCTCGCGAAAGAACGCACACTAGGATGGTCCGCGAGGCTTGGAAAGTCATAGATAGGGTTGCTTTCGAGTTCCTCAATCCATGTCCTGGGTTCGAGGTTATACCTTTGTAATAATATTGCTTTATGATTGTAAGGATTTTTGGCAATATTAATGGAAAAGTTTTATCCCAGCTTGTCTTATTCTTCGTTCTGAGTCTTTTGCCTATGCATGAATGAGTATGTCTCGAACGCTTGATCAAATGTAAATCGGATGTTCTTACTGTCACTTCCTTCTTTCTTTTATTGTGCGTATGCTGTCTGAATAAACAGGGTTGATAGATAATAGAGTAAGCATCTAGATTTCTCCAAGAGATAGCAATGGCTTAGGCCGCAGGTTCAGATCTGCCGCCTAAGACTTTTCAACTCTATGAGCCGTGAGGGTCTCATAGAGACTTTTCTGCCTACGGATCGAGAGGATCTCGTAGGTGGATTTTTTCCTTAGGAATCGTGAGGATTCCTAAGTGTGTTTTCTCTTATAAGTCGTAAGGATCCTATAAGAGAATTTTTCCCTCTTACGAGTCGAGAGGACCCGTAAGCGGTTGCTTCCCTCCTTGTCGAGTTTCGAGTTTGGAGAGTGAGACCCGTGGATAGTGTGCAAGAGACCGTTTTGGGCCAACTTGCAGGGTCCCAGTGCTTTGGAAACAGGCTCCTTTTATGCCTATTGCCTAAGTCTTTATCTCACGAGTCGAGCTGCATCGAAAATTTCTCGCAAAGACATCAATTTCTTCACAAGTCGAGACGAATCGAGCATTTCTCACAAGAATATCCTAACGTCACAGTTAACCTCTGCTCTTTTCGACAGAAGTCCGTTAGGGTCTGTGGTACTTAGGGTTTTGGCCGTCGTACCGTCACATAAGATGATATGTTCCTCGATAGGCAATAGTGCTGTTCGAGTAGCTCTGTGACTGCCGTGTCTCTGATCCCTTCGGGGGCTGGACAAGACGTCTTCAAGCAATCTTCCTAGGCAGTTTGACCGTCGGAAGAGCAAGCGTTAGGAATTTGCCATGCCGCTTTTTACTTGAGGTTAGGCTTATTTTGGCGAGCCCCGATGAGTCATAACCACTCCGCGCTAGTGTGGGATGATCTCCGATAGTCTTTCGGGTTTTATGTAAGTTGCCGTCAAGACCCTGAAGCTAGGAATTTGGCCTTTGCTTCGTTTGCTGGCATTGCGTCTGCTGTATCGAGACGAATGTCGCGGTGGGAACTAGGGATTTTGCCGTGGTTCCATTTGTTTGATTGTCGCGTCTGAACCCTGCTGGAGGAAGAATGCTAGGGTGACAACTCGTCTGCTGTATCGAAACGAGCGTCGGGGTGGAGCTGGAATTTTGTCGTGGCTCCGTTTGTTTGATTGTTGCGTCTGCTGTGTCGAGATGAACGTCGGGGTGGAGCTGGAATTTTGCCGTGGCTCCGTTTATTTGATTATCACGTCTGAACCCTGCTGGAGGAAGAACGCTAGGGTGACAACTCGTCTGCTGTATCGAAACGAGCGTCGGGGTGGAGCTGGAATTTTGCCGTGGCTCCGTTTGTTTGATTGTTGCGTCTGCTGTGTCGAAACGAACGTCGGGGTGGAGCTGGAATTTTGCCGTGGCTCCGTTTGTTTAATTATCGCGTCTGAACCCTGCTGGAGGGAGAACGCTGGGGTGACAACTTGTAACATTTTCAAAAATATAAAATATTAATTTTGGGAATTTTTATGATTTAATATTATTTTATTGATTATTTTAGTATTAAATCTATATTTAAATGCAAATAAATAGGAAAAATTTGAGAAAAATTATGGAAAATTCTAAAATAGGGTAAATTAGTGATTTATGACATTTTTAAGTTGTTGTGATCATTTTGACACTAATTTAGTGCTAATCGCGATTAAAATCGCTAATCGGGTTTTTCGGCAATTTTGTGCAAAACTTGCACCTATCACTTTTTTCTACACTTGTGCATTTTTGTTGCCATAGATTTCTTTTGGGGTTACTATTCTCATGAGAAGGTTTTGGTTTAATGAAAAAGGGAAAAAGAAAAGAAAAAGAAAAAGAATGAGGGTTGGTGAGAGAGAGGGGTATGGGCCATTGACCTTGAGACTTAGCCACTTTCTCCCATCATTTTTCCCTCCCTCTTCTTCCTCTAGCTGCTGCTGTCCTCCCTCATCTTTCC
The DNA here is from genome assembly GCA_030015575.1 of Agapanthus africanus. Lineage (NCBI taxonomy): Eukaryota > Viridiplantae > Streptophyta > Magnoliopsida > Asparagales > Amaryllidaceae > Agapanthus > Agapanthus africanus. Next base: position 186,751,301 of record JASDDO010000024.1, read on the forward strand.
CCACCTCTTCAATCCCTCTCTTCATCTCTAAAACAACCCCAAAATCCAATGTCTGTTTCATTAAAGTTGTGCACGAGCCAGAGACCTTCAAGATGGATCAAGAAAGCGTGGATTTTGACCACTAGGGGCAACTCAAGAAAATTCTTGAGTTGCCAAGTGAGGTAAATTCTGAACCATTAGCTTAGTTTTAACTTTAATCATACCCCTATGCAAGTTTCATATCGATATCGGGTGAATTGTGGATATTTGGACAAAATTAGAGGAGATGAGGGTAATGTTGAGTTTTGACCTTGCAATTGAGTTTAGAGAGTGACCTTAGACCCTAATTGACCAATCCCCTGCCCTAAAACAACCTGAAACCCAAAATACGGAATTTCGAGACTTCATGTCGGTTTTTGAGTACCTGAAACTTGCAGGAAAATCTGGAGCACACCGGGACTTTTTCAGGAAAAATAAGCAATACCAGAGACCTAATTGGGACCACAGGAGACCACCCTAGGAAGACGAGCCACATTGGGCATGGGGGGGCCGGCGAGGCCGGCCAAACAGTAGATGTGGCCGGCCCCTCTGTGATGAAATCCCCCCATATTGCTTCTGTACCTTCCTTGCACCCTGCATAGCACCCTGGAGTTGTTTATTTGCCTTGGTTTGGCCTGAGATGAAATCTGGGAGCATTTTCTTGGGTTGCTGCCTTGAATTTTGATTTGGTTTTCCGTATTTCAAATTCCAGATTTTGGTATTTGCGTGTTATCTCGATCGTGTGACGTTTGTACGTCTATATCGAGTGATTTCGAGTTGTTTTGCGAAGGTTAACCGTAGGTTCTAACCTATAAGCTTTTTTGCGTATCGTGTCGGTTTTAGCGTATCGTATTGGATTTAGTGTGTCGTTTCAAGTGTTGATTTGGTTTTGATGCGATGCGATACGTGTGATTTGTGTAGGTACGCCGCGACGATCCGAGACGATGCGGAAGATGACGGAGACATCGACACCGACACGCAGGATACAGGTGAGTAGATTATATCTACAGGGGGAAGTCGGGTGGATGGCGTATAGCACCCCCGCAGTCCGTAGATAGATTACTTTGTAGTTTATTGTGTTAATAGGTGTATTTTGGATAGCTTATGGTTAGTAGTGACTAGTGTAGTCATAATCACGAACCCTAGGATAGAACTACACCTACACACACACCCTTGCATATTACTTATACTTACACGGTGTTTGATGACTTTGGAGATGAGTCGATGATGTGGGCGTGGTGCCCTGAGATCGGTGATTTGGTACGATTCATATGTGGGATATGATTTGTGATTCTTGCGGGTTTGGGATATGTGTTTACCCCCGCATGTATATTTCTTTGATGGTATCGACTTGTACTAGAAATAGAGTAGTACCCCCAGACTGTATGATCTGATGATAGTGATACCTGTTATGTGACGAAATAGTGAGATGTTGACCTGTACCCAGCTTTTGGGGATGCCGTACGATGATTTACCGTACGAGCCGATATTGATGATAGATCCGCACTCATAACTCGAGGATATCTTACGATATGACATTGAGGCGAGATCACCGACTATATATCTATATATATATACATTGACTCAGTTTTAGGTGGTTTCCACACCTACCCCTCCTGATCGACCTGATGCTTAGATGTAGTTTGCATAGTAGATTCTTCACTGTGGTGTTGACTATTCCCGAGTCTTGCTCATTTCAAATGGCAAGCCGCGTTACTGTTCATTTACTCTTCATTCTACAGCTCGCATTGCATTGCATGCTTATATGTTATTGCTTCATATTCCTGGTGTGTATGCCTTTACAAATTCCATGCTCATATTAGTGTTTCATATAGCATGTATTATAATTTATGGATTTCGCACTGTGATATGATTGCATATGATGATTCTGGATTATTTTACTCCTGAGTATATATATATTAGTGGTATGGGACGCTGATATATATATATATATATATACGCATACTTATTATATTATCAAGATGATCCATAGAGAGGAGCCTATGTGCTCGGAGCCTATGAGCTCGATGTGATGGGAGCCTATGTGCTCGGAGCCTATGAGCTCGATGTGAGAGGAGCCTATGTGCTCGGAGCCTATGTGCTCGGAGCCTATGAGCTCGATGTGATGGGAGCCTATGTGCTCGGAGCCTATAGCTCGGAGCCTATGAGCTCGATGTGATGGGAGCCTATGTGCTCGGAGCCTATGAGCTCGATTGGAGAGGAGCCTATGTGCTCGGGGCCTTTATGGTAGATGGTATATTATATTTCCCCTACCCCCTATTTATTATATATGCATTGCATGCATGATGCTTATTGTCAACGGGTGACAGGTGGACAGGTTCCACATATATATACAGACTGGATTTACACTTATCATACTTCATTTGTATATATAACAGGGTATGAGGGCGCTGTTATATATACCCTTACACCAATATTAGTGGTATGGGACGCTAATATATGTGTATTGATATCATTGATATTTCATCATATTTACTTCATGCAGACATACCTTATACTGATGACATGTTATTACCTGAGTACCTGGCACCACATACATATTTAGATGTTACCTTGCCACCTTATCATACTTCAGATGTACTCTTGTGGATTATATTACTGATCGTTGACTTAGGATTATGTCTTGCATTCGATTTCTGCTTGTAGATGTTTCTATTCACAAGTTGGCAACTCACCCCCGTTGTGCCACAGTTCTTGCAGGTTCTGCCGTACAGGTTCTATTACGGCATTTCTGGCACACTTCTTTCTTGCGGGTGACTTGCTTTTGGTAGGTGGATTCTTTCGCATCAAGAATCACCATTGTATTTATTTTATTTCATTGTATCTAGAAGTTGTCCATCAACCAAAACTTGTATATTCTTTCAGACTTAGAGACAGTATTGTATTATTCGACCTTAGAGTCGCGCTTAGTAGTATTGCTGTTTTTCTTATTGCTTTTGAGTTTTCTTTGGATTTGATCCTCGCCACTTGGCGTTGTATATTATTATCATATCTTGTGTGGTTGTGACCGTCGATTGACGAAAAGCTAGCTCCCGCTTGGGGATGCCTTTATCATTGCATATATATATATCGTTATTCTTGTTTTACCCCATTCGGGGCCATTTTTACAAAGGAAACTCTGCCGAAAATTTTAGAAAAGACTTTATTGTTTTCAAAACGTACCTTCGGCTTAGTTATTTAAAAACCTTGATTTCAAACCTGTATTTCTTCACTTCTTTAAACCAGTTTTCTTTACTTACTCTTCAAAATGGTTTTAGATTTCTGGGCTTTTGGCTTACTTGGATCAGATGGAGTCCTATAGACTTCATATGGTTCAAGGGCCAGTCACGTGCTCTTTCGGGTCGTGACAAAGTTGGTATCAGAGCGCTAGGTTGACCTTGGTTCGAGTCTAAGTTTGACTATGTGGAGCCTAGGGAGTTATTTATATACGGAACTTAGGCTTGACCTTACGGAACTTAGACTTGGTCGAGGGGGTATTCGACCCGAACTTTCGTCGTATTAGGATGACCCTTGGTTGATGGATTAGGTGACTAAAGTAGAGTGACGTACCGTTGGTATGTTCCGCGGCATACTTACGACACGCCACTCCGCTTAAGGAACCTTAAGATGTACATACTTTCGAGATCAGTGATTCTCTTCATATCCTGGATTATTCGTCCATTTGAGATTCCCGATTCTATTAGTTTCATGATCATACCTTCATTGATATTGTTCCTTCCTATGATCATGTATCCACTTTGGATCTGTTGTTTCCCCTTCTTGCCACTGGTGTACTCTCTTCGATACTCGATTGAGATTCCTGTCACCATGTTTGAGCGCAGTTTGGGCTGCTGCTAGGGTTACGGCCGGTGTGAGCTCGTTTGGTACGAGGGCCGACCATTGTGTTTTCTGGTGACATGGGAACGTCTCGGGTTAGTATTGGTGATTGTGACCTCTAGTGGAGGCGAGTGCTTGGTCTTGCACCGGATGATCGGGCCATTGTTAGAGCTGCCAGTTGAGAGAGGACTGTTGATGTACAGCATACCTCAGAGATTGTGATGTCGCCTACCGTGCAGACAGATGGACCAGCTGTTGCTGAGATTGACAGGATGTTGCTTTCGGAGCTTACGAGCTGAGGTTGCCGGAGCATTCGGGCAGATATGCGACAGTTGATAGCTAGTCTACCCGGTTTGAGAGACGAAGGTGATTCGTCCGATTTTGCGCCAGAGCGGGCCCAGTTGAGTTGAAGATTTCCAGTGTGGAGAGTGTTACTCAGATCTAGAGCAGGCTGATTCAGAGATGACCGCTTATGTATTGCCTTTCCTGGAGGATTGAGGCGTGGTTCGGCGTACAGGCATATGAGCCAGTTGTTGCTGCAAATGATGAGATATCGCCCAGATGATTGGAGCTACTGCAGCATGAGCCTGTTCTTAGAGAGATGATAGCGAGTCGCTAGTCACCGAGGATGAATGACTAGGACGTGTGGTGAGTTCGCTTACCCCGATGCGAGGTCATCAGATAGTTTGTTTCCAGCTAGAGACGACTTCACGCTGATTCGTTGAGAGTCGATTGAGTCGATCGAATGTCAGGAGCCTATTTTCCAAGTTTAAAGTATACGGAAAGACATGCAGGTGATTCTATGGACCCTCTAGAAGAATGAAGCCCTAACTCGACTTAATGACCGTGTGACAGCCTTTGAACCTTAGGGTTTACGGCGGTTCCGCGGCGCCATTAGTGAGGCTTGGGTTTGCCCTTCTACGGCTGGACCACCGACGCTGTGGCATGTGCTCGATACTATTAAACTGTACCCGAGATGTGAGCTCTTGGGGGATTATGAGGATCTGACGAGTCGATCGGATGGTTCGACATCTTTCGGATATCGTGATGGGACACTGCTTGGGAGACTCCAGATGCGAGCGTAGCCGTCGGAGCGCAGCTCATGTAGCCATGATGAGACGAGTCCGAATCAGTCGACATTTGAGCAGAGTGAAGAAAAGAGTTCGTACGAGATTTTGACGAGATGACGTCCCACTCCGCTGACATTAGAGATGTGTTATGCACCCCGAGGCGTGGTATATGGATATATCTTCCAGAAAGAAGCGCGATAAGTATGCAGCCGTTCCGGAATAAGCTTTAGCCTCAGCATTGGATGATGACTTCCGGGCATTTCGGCAGGATTGAGGTTTGAGAAAGGGACCTCGACAGGACCCTTCGGGAAACGATACGAGAAGACCTAGACCAGGAGTGGTCGTGTTGCGCACACCCAGCAGGCCAGAGTTCGGCATTGTCGACGAGGTAGTTGACCAGGATCGGATAAAGGAACTTAACCAGATGCGTTGCGAATTGATCAAGGACGGACGAGTGATGAGTTTTCCTCCGATGGTTGGGACGTGTTCCCGAGGACCAGTTCGGCCTGACATCTTCTGCAGAATGATGAAGCTACAGAATACGCGATTTCGAGTCCGTGTGAGAGACTTCAGATTGACCGTGGCCAAGAACAGTGCAGTGCATAGCAGCTTGGCGTGACGTCATAATGGACAACGATGGAGACAGTTGGAACAAGAGGTTCGTGTGAGACACTGACGAGCTGTCATTGCTTCCCGTCGAGACTAGAGACCTGATATGCTTACAGAGACGTTGGGATGTGACCAGTTTCTGAGAAAATATTGTTCTGAGGACACAGGTGTCTTTTGAGCGAGAAGAGGTTGTGCAGGAGAGCCAGCCTCCGTACAGATCGGCATAGGCGAAATCGGAAGAGACCTTGAGCAGGATTCCTTCCAGGACGTTGCTGCAACGATGTTTGCACCCAGGATCAGATGTGTGACGTGCATTCAGAGAGCCAGAGGCCGACGCCAGTGATATGCTGCCTTACGAGTGGTCGTGAGGTTTGACTGAGAGGTGACCAGAGAAGTACCAGAACGGAATCGTCCCCGTTAGCACAACTGACAGGGCCGATGAGCCGATTGACTGTGAGATGGGTAACCCACAGAGAAGGTAAGGACCCAGAGTCAGAAGACGCCAGACCGTGAGCAAGAGGCATGTAGATATCCTGCGCTACTAGCAGTGGATGCACCGACTCCTTCTCGACCTCGAAGGAGGAACTACCGAAGACGGTATTTATGATTTGTGATTTTGTGATTCGATTATCACGTATCCGTCATTTTGGATTTCGGTATTCTGGGCGTTCTGTTTGCATGATTTAGTTTTGATGACTGAGTTTCATGATATTGGTTTCATGCACCCACTGGATATTTATATATTTTGCGCAGAGTTATTACATTTGAGACTTTGATTGAGATTTCATGCCTACAGTATGCAGTGATTTGATTTGTACTTCCAGCGTAGCTTACATGCACCTTTAGTGTTTTGATATACGATTTTGGTGCACGCTAGCTGCACTAAATCGGGATTCTTCGTACATTTCACATGCACCTGATTTATTTTTTCTGTCAGGCACACACGTTGCCTACGACAGATGTTTCGTGCACACCAGTTGCGCCTAGATGTTGTTTTGTACCTCTGTTTGACACATTTATGGATTCTGATTCCTTGCGCACCAGACGCATAGGATATTCTTATATATGCATTTTGGGGATTTATTTCTAGTAGGGCATTACGTTTTTTTGATATTCTTATGTGTTGATGTTTTCGGAGCCCCGACAAAATGGATTATACTGAAATTGTTTTAGTAGTGGGGGTTTAAATTTAAATTCGGGGACCGAATTTCTTTAAGGGGGGTAGATTGTAACATTTTCAAAAATATAAAATATTAATTTTGGGAATTTTTATGATTTAATATTATTTTATTGATTATTTTAGTATTAAATCTATATTTAAATGCAAATAAATAGGAAAAATTTGAGGAAAATTATGGAAAATTCTAAAATAGGGTAAATTAGTGATTTATGACATTTTTAAGTTGTTGTGATCATTTTGACACTAATTTAGTGCTAATCGCGATTAAAATCGCTAATCGGGTTTTTCGGCAATTTTGTGCAAAACTTGCACCTATCACTTTTTTCTACACTTGTGCATTTTTGTTGCCAGGGATTTCTTTTGGGGTTACTATTCTCATGAGAAGGTTTTGGTTTAATGAAAAAGGGAAAAAGAAAAGAAAAAGAAAAAGAATGAGGGTTGGTGAGAGAGAGGGGTATGGGCCATTGACCTTGAGACTTAGCCACTTTCTCCCATCATTTTTCCCTCCCTCTTCTTCCTCTAGCTGCTGCTGCCCTCCCTCATCTTTCCCCACCTCTTCAATCCCTCTCTTCATCTCTAAAACAACCCCAAAATCCAATGTCCGTTTCATTAAAGATGTGCACGAGCCCGAGACCTTCAAGATGGATCAAGAAAGCGTGGATTTTGACCACTAGGGGCAACTCAAGAAAATTCTTGAGTTGCCAAGTGAGGTAAATTCTGAACCATTAGCTTAGTTTTAACTTTAATCATACCCCTATGCAAGTTTCATATCGATATCGGGTGAATTGTGGATATTTGGACAAAATTAGAGGAGATGAGGGTAATGTTGAGTTTTGACCTTGCAATTGAGTTTAGAGAGTGACCTTAGACCCTAATTGACCAATCCCCTGCCCTAAAACAACCTGAAACCCAAAATACGGAATTTCGAGACTTCATGTCGGTTTTTGAGTACCTGAAACTTGCAGGAAAATCTGGAGCACACTGGGACTTTTTCAGGAAAAATAAGCAATACCAGAGACCTAATTGGGACCACAGGAGACCACCCTAGGAAGACGAGCCACATTGGGCATGGGGGGGCCGGAGAGGCCGGCCAAACAGTAGATGTGGCCGGCCCCTCTGTGATGAAATCCCCCCATATTGCTTCTGTACCTTCCTTGCACCCTGCATAGCACCCTGGAGTTGTTTATTTGCCTTGGTTTGGCCTGAGATGAAATCTGGGAGCATTTTCTTGGGTTGCTGCCTTGAATTTTGATTTGGTTTTCCGTATTTCAAATTCCAGATTTTGGTATTTGCGTGTTATCTCGATCGTGTGACGTTTGTACGTCTATATCGAGTGATTTCGAGTTGTTTTGCGAAGGTTAACCGTAGGTTCTAACCTATAAGCCTTTTTGCGTATCGTGTCGGTTTTAGCGTATCGTATTGGATTTAGTGTGTCGTTTCAAGTGTTGATTTGGTTTTGATGCGATGCGATACGTGTGATTTGTGTAGGTACGCCGCGACGATCCGAGGCGATGCGGAAGATGACGGAGACATCGACACCGACACGCAGGATACAGGTGAGTAGATTATATCTACAGGGGGAAGTCGGGTGGATGGCGTATAGCACCCCCGCAGTCCGTAGATAGATTACTTTGTAGTTTATTGTGTTAATAGGTGTATTTTGGATAGCTTATGGTTAGTAGTGACTAGTGTAGTCATAATCACGAACCCTAGGATAGAACTACACCTACACACACACCCTTGCATATTACTTATACTTACACGGTGTTTGATGACTTTGGAGATGAGTCGATGATGTGGGCGTGGTGCCCTGAGATCGGTGATTTGGTACGATTCAAATGTGGGATATGATTTATGATTCTTGCGGGTTTGGGATATGTGTTTACCCCCGCATGTATATTTCTTTGATGGTATCGACTTGTACTAGACATAGAGTAGTACCCCCAGACTGTATGATCTGATGATAGTGATACCTGTTATGTGACGAAATAGTGAGATGTTGACCTGTACCCAGCTTTTGGGGATGCCGTACGATGATTTACCGTACGAGCCGATATTGATGATAGATCCGCACTCATAACTCGAGGATATCTTACGATATGACATTGAGGCGAGATCACCGACTATATATCTATATATATATACATTGACTCAGTTTTAGGTGGTTTCCACACCTACCCCTCCTGATCGACCTGATGCTTAGATGTAGTTTGCATAGTAGATTCTTCACTGTGGTGTTGACTATTCCCGAGTCTTGCTCATTTCAAATGGCAAGCCGCGTTACTGTTCATTTACTCTTCATTCTACAGCTCGCATTGCATTGCATGCTTATATGTTATTGCTTCATATTCCTGGTGTGTATGCCTTTACAAATTCCATGCTCATATTAGTGTTTCATATAGCATGTATTATAATTTATGGATTTCGCACTGTGATATGATTGCATATGATGATTCTGGATTATTTTACTCCTGAGTATATATATATTAGTGGTATGGGACGCTGATATATATATATATACGCATACTTATTATATTATCATGATGATCCATAGAGAGGAGCCTATGTGCTCGGAGCCTATGAGCTCGATGTGATGGGAGCCTATGTGCTCGGAGCCTATGAGCTCGATGTGAGAGGAGCCTATGTGCTCGGAGCCTATGAGCTCGATGTGATGGGAGCCTATGTGCTCGGAGCCTATGAGCTCGATGTGAGAGGAGCCTATATGCTCGGAGCCTATGAGCTCGATGTGATGGGAGCCTATGTGCTCGGAGCCTATGAGCTCGATTGGAGAGGAGCCTATGTACTCGGGGCCTTTATGGTAGATGGTATATTATATTTCCCCTACCCCCTATTTATTGTATATGCATTGCATACATGATGCTTATTGTCAGCGGGTGACAGGTGGACGGGTTCCACATATATATACAGACTGGATTTACACTTATCATACTTCATTTGTATATATAACAGGGTATGAGGGCGCTGTTATATATACCCTTACACCAATATTAGTGGTATGGGACGCTAATATATGTGTATTGATATCATTGATATTTCATCATATTTACTTCATGCAGACATACCTTATACTGATGACATGTTATTACCTGAGTACCTGGCACCACATACATATTTAGATGTTACCTTGCCACCTTATCATACTTCAGATGTACTCTTGTGGATTATATTACTGATCGTTGACTTAGGATTATGTCTTGCATTTGATTTCTGCTTGTAGATGTTTCTATTCACGAGTTGGCAACTCACCCCCGTTGTGCCACAGTTCTTGCAGGTTCTGCCGTACAGGTTCTATTACGGCATTTCTGGCACACTTCTTTCTTGCGGGTGACTTGCTTTTGGTAGGTGGATTCTTTCGCATCAAGAATCACCATTGTATTTATTTTATTTCATTGTATCTAGAAGTTGTCCATCAACCAAAACTTGTATATTCTTTCAGACTTAGAGACAGTATTGTATTATTCGACCTTAGAGTCGCGCTTAGTAGTATTGCTGTTTTTCTTATTACTTTTGAGTTTTCTTTGGATTTGATCCTCGCCACTTGGCGTTGTATATTATTATCATATCTTGTGTGGTTGTGACCGTCGATTGACGAAGAGCCAGCTCCCGCTTGGGGATGCCTTTATCATTGCATATATATATATATATATCGTTATTCTTGTTTTACCCCATTCGGGGCCATTTTTACAAAGGAAACTCTGCCGAAAATTTTAGAAAAGACTTTATTGTTTTCAAAACGTACCTTCGGCTTAGTTATTTAAAAACCTTGATTTCAAACCTGTATTTCTTCACTTCTTTAAACCAGTTTTCTTTACTTACTCTTCAAAATGGTTTTAGATTTCTGGGCTTTTGGCTTACTTGGATCAGATGGAGTCCTATAGACTTCATATGGTTCAAGGGCCAGTCACGTGCTCTTTCGGGTCATGACACAACTCGTCTGCTGTATCGAAATGAATTTCGGGGTGGAGCTGGAATTTTGCCGTGGCTCCGTTTGTTTGATTGTCGCGTCTGAATCCTGCTAGAGGGAGAACGCTGGGGTGACAACTCGTCTGCTGTATCGAAACGAACGTCGGGGTAGAGCTGGAATTTTTCCGTGGCTCCGTTTGTTTGATTGTCGCGTCTGAATCCTGTTGGAGGGAGAATGCTGGGGTGACAACTCGTCTGCTGTATCGAAACGAACGTCGGGGTTGTCTCTAGGTTGCTGGTGAACCGTCGAGGTTTGGAACTAGGGATTTTGCCGTGGCTCCGTTTGTTTTATGATGTTGTGTCTGCTGTGTCGAGACGAATGCTGAGGTGGACTTGGGATTTTGCCGTCACTCCGCTTTGCTGACCATGGGGTTTTTTGTTGGCGTTGCATTTGCATCCTGCTGGACTGTGAAGGAACGCCGTTGTTGACATTGTGTCTGCTGTAACGAGACGAATGCTAAGGTGGAGTTGGGATTTTGCTGTCACTCCGCTTTGCTGACCATGGGGTCTTTTGTTGGCGTTGTATTTGCATCTATTGCGACAAATGTCGAGATTGTCTCTAGGTTGTCTATGAACCGTCGAGATTTGATTTCGCTTTCTGATGAAGCCTGTTGGGAAGGTATATTCCCTCTTTGTTTGTGCCCCTGGAGTGTATACAGGAATCGATGTGATCTAACCTGTAGGGCTTAAGTTTCATTCATTTTTTTATTATTATTATTTTATTTCCGCGATGCTCTATCATTTCAGCTTTTATATCGCGAAGGTCGCGATTGCCCAATCATTTCGGCTATTTTTCGCGGTGCCCAATCATTTCGGCTATTTATTTTATTTTCACTCGCTGCTTTTTATTGCGAGTTGCCCAATCATTTCGGCTTTTTATTTTATTTTTACTCGCTGCTTTTTATTGCGAGTCGCCCAATCATTTCGGCTGTTTTTGTATGCATACATTTTTACTTGCTGATTTTGTTGCAAGTTGTCCCATCATTTCGGCTATTTAATATGCATTTTCAGCTCGCTGATTTTTATCGCGAGCGTAGAACTTGAAATCCGGTGCCAATCTCAGCATCAGCATCGCTACAACCGGAATATTGCCAGGAGCGAATCATCATCTGCCTCCGTTGATGTCGAACAAAGGTGGCTTAGCGAACAGGGTTAAGGTCCTGTTGACTAAGGCTTTTGACTTCATGAGCCGTAAGGGTCCCACAAAGGTATTTCTCCCTACAAGTCGTGAGGATCTTGTAGGTGTATTTTCTCCTTAAGAATCGTGAGGATTCCTAAGTGTATGTTCCTCTGTAAGTCATAAGGATCTTACAAGAGGGTTTTCTCCTTGTAAGTCGAGAGGACTTATAAGGGTTGTTCATCATGCGTACATATCCCCAGTCACGGATGAGACTTGGTTAGGGAAATGTTTATTCGCGCCCGTGGATCGTATACAAGGGTCAGTATTGAGCCACTTGTAGGGAAATATTGGAAGTTGTGGGGGTTGCTTAAGCACAGGTTTAGGTCTCTGCAACTTAAGACTTTCAAATCTTATGAGCCGTGAGGGTCCCATAAGAGAGTTCTCCTTACGAGTCGTGAGGATCTCGCAAGTGTATTTTCTCCTTAGGAATCATGGGGATACCTAAGTGTGTTGCTCCCTTATGAGTCGTAAGGATCTCACGCGGGTGGCTTCTCCTCACAAGGTCGAGAGGACCCTATAAGAGTCTTTTAACGAGGTTGCACCCTTTCGGGTTTTCACAAACACTCGCCGGTAGTCCTGCTGTTTTTACTCACGGAGCCCTTTTGGGTTTTCATCCGTGCCCATTTTGCTTATGGACATACCGTCTTTTTTTTATTTTTATATATATATATATTTTTTACGAGGTCGCGCCCTTTCGGGTTTTTACGAACACTCACCGGTAGCCCTGCTGTTTTTATTCACGGAGCCCTTTCAGGTTTTCATCCGTGCCCATTTTGCTTATGGACATACCGTTTTTATATATTTTATTTTTCTTCTCTTTTTTTTTCGTCAGCCTACGGATGCTGCGGTATTAGTTTAAAGACGTTTCGGTCGTTTGCAAGTTTTAGGACATTGTGGTCCGTCATTAGTTTAAGGACGTTTCGGTCCGTCATCACCGTATTTGAGGCGAAGCTCTAGTTTACTGACTTTTCGGTCCCTGGGGCCTTCCCTATTAATGAGCATGATGCCCCCGGCGTCTCCATCTTTCCCGATGCGTACGGTTGTGGCGGGCTTACCTTCCAGTTTTCAGAGACGACGAACTTGCCTTGTTGGTATTGATCTTCAACCCAGTTTTTGAAGACGTAGCAATCCTCGATCAGGTGACCCAGTACTCGGTGATAGGGACAGTAGTTGGGCTCATTGACATCATTTGGTCGCGACGGACGTTTTGGCTCCCGCAGATTTATAAGTCGGTTGCGCAACGCCAACTCGAACAGTCCCCTTGTTTTATCTTGCGGAAAAGAGTAAGGACGTTTCAACTTTTCTTGGAGGGGTTGCTGCTTGTTGTTTCGGCAAACAACCGGTCTAGGGCCACTCGATTGCTGTTGAGCATTGGCTACGAGGGCTGTTTTTCCCTTCCCTTTATCCTTTTTGTTCGATCCCTTATTTGCGGGGCCGAGATTTTTTCTGAGCAGCGTGCGATTACACGGCTGAACGTTATCGCAACTTCTCAATTCTTTCATCTTTGAAATGGATTCCTTGAAGAGAGGGTTGAGGGCAGCTTCCTCGTCAGAGTCGCTTCCAAAGGTGATAATTTGCGATCCCTTGGAGTCGGCTATATGACAATCGTCGGCGGCTCTTTTGCGCTCATCTATCACATTTTTCTGATGTCTACAAGCTCCACACTTTTTCCTGTTAAAGTGTTGCTTTTGAGCGACATACCCTTGCCACCAACACTTAAAGGAGTCGCGGTCTTCGGTAGGATGTGTGATCTTCTGATGATATAAGCAAAAGTTAGGATGCATCTCTACTTCACCGAGAGTATTTTCTTCAGAGGGTGGTAGCACCATTCCCGCTGACAGGTCTTTAGCGAACCTTTTCCTCGTCTTGAATTTGTTTTTATCCGCAGCGGATGGCTTTTGATTTGACGAGAGTGCTTCGACTATTTAGTCTAGTAGTCGGCGTTTGGCTCCTTCCAGTATGGCCATCTCACGCTCTTGATCGGCTTTAACTTTCAAACGAATCTCATTCAAGAAGGCATCGATCAACTTGTCTGACGGCCGCTGAATTTCTGGTTCAAGGTTCGCCCTCGGTTTCTCGGCGCAAGGAGCCTCTTTATTATCTGCCAATGAGTGAGAGATCACATGAAAAGTTTCCCTCGGCGTGTCCGTCTTCTTTGGAGTATGCGGCTGTGGTGGGTTTACCTTCCAGTTTTCAGACAGCGCAAACTTGCCTTGTAGGTAGTGATCCTCGATACATCCCTTCAAGACAAAACAATCCTCGATCGGGTGACTTACCGTTTGGTGATAAGGGCAGTAATCGGGATTATTAAGATCGCCTGGTCGCAACGGACGTTTTGGATTCGGCGGATTGATGAGTCTGTTGCGTACTGCCAGTTCAAACAGTCTTCTCGTTTTATTTTGAAGAAACGAGTAAGGACGTCCTAGTCTCTCCTCGAGGGACGGGCGTGGATGCGCGTTATTTTGGCGAACGACCGGCTTTGAGTTGCTCGGCTATTGTTGAGCGTTGGCAACGACAGTCGCCTTCCCTTTTCCTTTCTCATTTCGAGAGTCTGGTTTTGGAAGAGACGGTCCGTGGCCCATCTGGTCCATCTGGGCTAATTTGTCGATCAATGCTTGGAAGGTGGTCGGCCTGAAGAACATCATGAATTGTGAGATGGTCGCTTGCGGATCAAGAGTGCCCACGAACATGCCTACCGCAAGTGCCTCTTCTATGCGTTGTTCGCATTTCGACCATAGGTTCCGCCATCGTGTTGTGTATTGGACCCACGTTTCGCCTGGCTTTATCCTGGCATTTATCCGTGCTGTTATCGGGGTGCGTTCACTAGCACTCGCGAATCTTTGCATGAACAGTAGCTCTATCTCCGCAAATGTTTTGACAGAGTCATTAGGTAGATCCGAATACCATTCAAAGGCTGTTTCTACTAAGCTATCGACGAATTGGCGTAGCAACAGCTTGTCATCGCCTCCATTATTGCCGCATAAGGCCCTGAATTGAGCGACATGTTGATGCGGATTCCCTGTCCCTTTATATACGTGGAACTTAGGGATCGTATATCCCGGCGGGTAACTGATTTGGTCATACCAGCCCGGATAGGGTCGTCCAGTTCTAACCGTTTGCCCAGCCATTTCACTCGCCTGATGAGTTCGTATTTGCCGAGCTATATAGTCATCCAGCGCGGCCTTAGAAATGGTTTCGTCTTTGGCTGCTGAAAGAGCCGGCGGAGGATCAGATGTTTCCCCTCCGTCATTTCCGACAATGACTGGAGGGTCTTCAGCTGGAGGGTCCGGCTGTAACATCATCCCTACCATGTCTTGGAAGAGGAGTGCCATTTGTTTTATGTTAGCCGCTTGTTCTGCGGCTTCTATGTCCTTCTTTTCAAGGATTCTACGTAAGAAGTCAGCATCAGTTTCTTGTTCATGACGCTGTTCTGATGATACTTCCGAACTTTCTTTCGGTCCGGTAAGTGCAGCCATCACAGTCATCATTTCCTGAAGCTTCTGTTGATGCCCCTGAGCTTTCGTCACAGATCGGGTGAGCGGTCGGTGACTCGTTGAAGCACGGCTTTCCTCCTTTCCGGAAGCCATATAAACAGTGTGCACCACCATGCCCCCAGACTTGGGGCGTTTGTGTTCGGTGTCTTTGCGATTTGCCAAAGACACAGGGTTTTTTTGCGGCCTCCTTTTTTGAGTGATTGGAGTTGAGGGGGCCGTTGTAGTTGGCACCCAAGTAGCTTTTGCTTTTTATGGTTTGACAGAGTAATCCTTCCCCTACCGAACCTTCATTGTTTTCTGTCGGCGGAGATAGTTTTCATCAATCATCGACTCTTGGACCTGTCGCCAGACTTTGTAAATTTTAGAGGACAGCCGTTGAGGTGGCTGCTCTAGCTTCTTCTCTAGAGTATTCTCCATAGGTAAAGGAGTTCGTTTCAACATCGCAGTAGGAGAATTTATGCGCACCGTATTCAGCAATTCAAAGCTGTTCCCGGTTAGAACAGCAGCATCGATCCCCACCATCGGAGCTGGTGGCGTAAATCCAGAGGGGGAGTTGCCCCCAGCCTTTCTTACTCGACGCCAGTGGCGACTTCGGGCATGACTTGCGGATGGAGTCACCTCCGTTGTTGGATAAGCTTCTTCATGCCCCCTGCCCTGGGTAGGGGAAGCAGCTTTGAGGACCTCGCCTGGAGCAGCAACCGGAATAGCCAGCCTTGTAAAAACTGACTTCTCGGAAGGAGGAACCCTTCCAATGATTTCGTCCGCTTGAGCCGGGATAGCTATCCGCTTTGGGATGGCAGTTTCGGGCATCGCAGGTTTGCAGACGTTCTGGCCCAGTCCGTTGAAAACTGAGGTATTGAAACTGGGCGACCCGTTGAGAGGGGTCGCGGTAGTGGTAAGCCGATTAAAGACCAACTTCTCCGGGGTTTCTTGCAACGTCATTGTGGCATTGAAGCTCAACGGTGGGAGCATGGTCTCGAAGAATAATCCAGTGGTGGCTTGAGTTACCCGCTCCACTGGTATCTTGAAAATAGAGGCCGCTTGGGGCCCATAAGTTACTCCTCCAGCAAGGACCGAGCGAGAGTTGCAGTTGCAGGCAGTGCAGTTTGAAGCCATTGATCTTCTGTTTTCTGCACGGAGCAAGACACCAAGTCTTAGTACCTCGAATCCACAGGCAACCACAGTAAACCGTGATTCGTTCGCGAACACGACACACGAAGTGTGGAGTGGAAAGAGGAAAAGGTCCCACCGGGCGTGCCAGAATCTGTACCCCTCCGAAGGACGGCGCACAAGACTGCGAGCTCCTGAAGCTGAGATTCGGGGCAGATGCTATCTGGTTTTATCCGTCCACCTCTCCGAAGATGCCAAGTTGATTTATGGCACCGTATATCGGAGGTTTAGACGGATGCGCCGATGTAGCAGACTTCGTCAGATTCCCCCTCGCTTGAGGGGTTTTTGATTGTGGGGACGCTCTTCTCTGCAGGCGCAAGCCCCTGCAGTTAATTACGCTACCGCATCGCGGTAACAACTTTCTCCTTCTCCAGAATTTCACTTCATGTCGTGTGTGTTTGTTTTGTTTGTGGTTGCCCGTGGATTGTATACGGAGACTGAGTAATGCCGTCGCCCGTAGGATGTGGATTAGTCCAAATCCGTATTTACTTAGATTTGGGTTTGGTGTTTTTAGTTTAAGGATACGTTATCCGTGCTTGGGGCTAAGATCAACTTAAACGTTCATTAAGGATACGTTAGTCTCGTTTGAGACTAAGATCAACTTAACGTGGTGATCCGTTTGGTATATGGCCGTCGGGACTCGTCACCTCTCTGACATCGTTGAAGGATTACAACGACAGGTGTCAGAGGAGTTCAAAGATGTACCCTTGAACCAAAGTTGATTTGGAGTTTTATAGTCCATTTGAATGTTTAAGGATGCGTTAGCCGTGTTTGGGGCTAAGATCAACTTAAACGGGATCGTTTAGATCCAGCAAAAGAGCATTTGGAGGCTCTATTGTTCCAATTTAGGGACGTGGTGGTCCATTATTAGTTTAAGGACGTCTCGGTCCGATATTAGTTTAGGGACGTCTCGGTCCGATATTAGTTTAAGGACGTTTCGGTCCACGAGTTTAAGGACCCCGCAGTCCATATTGATGTGTGGTCGTCGGGACCCGTCGCCTCTCTGACGTCGTTGAAGGATTACAACGATGGGTGTCAGAGGAGTTCGGAGATGTACCCTCGAACCGGTCGTAAATTGATTTAGGGAGCAGCCGTGCTCAGTCAATTTAATTTGAGGACTTACGGCCATGATTGGGCTAAGTCCAGATGAAAAATATTCAACGCTTTTATTTGTTTTTTGTCTGTTAGACCTGTGCTAGGGCTTGGCCCATTTTTAAATAATGCATTGCATTATTTTCTATTTTTTTGTTTGGGCTCTGCCCATAAAAGATGCAGAGCATCAATTTATTCTGGGCTCTGCTCATGAACGATGCAAGGCATCTACTTTGTTTGGGCTCTGCCCCTTTTAAAATGCATAGCATTTTTATTATTTTGTTTGGGCTCTGCCCATTTATAAATGATGCAGAGCATCAATTTAATTAGGCCTGCTTGGTCTTTTTGATTTGGGCCTGGCCCTTTAAGAAATGTCTTGCATTTATCAGGCGCTTTGCGCCAATCAGAGAGCGCAAGCGCTTGTAGTGTTGACACGTGTCACGCAAGCGTAGTGCGCTGTGCTAATGCGTTGCGCCTGCGCTGCTGACACGTGGCGCGCTCTGGTGGCTTGCGCCAATTCAGGAGCGCAACAGCGCAGTTTGCAAGTGCAAGGCACTATGATTTAAGAATCTTTTAGATTCAAGAACCAATGGTTCATAAAAGAAGTGCAAAGCACTACTCGTTTCCTTGATCTAATTTAGATCAAAGAAAAAACAAGTTTTTCTTTTTATTTCAGGAACCAAAGGTTCATAAAAGTGCAAAGCACGATTCTTTATTTTGTTTTTCTTGTTTTAAAGAACTAGTGGTTCATAAGAAGTGCAAAGCACTGTTTATTATGTGAAGATCATTGATCTTGTTTTTAGATCAATGATCTATTAGAAGAAATTTCTTCTATTTTGTGAAGGTTTTTACCTTTTTCTTGAAAACTTTTTCAGAGTTCTCTCTGTTTGAAGCTCTTGATTTTTTCAAGAATGTTGATGCCTTTGAATTGAGGTCTGGGGTCCTTTTTATAGTGCCCATAAATTGGTTAAATTTGTTAAAGAGATCTTTCTCTGAGTGATTTGGGTTATTTTCCCCACCGTTGGTTCTTTGATCCAAATGCCTCTGTTTTACAGAAGAAAATCTTCTTGTTTTGACAAGAACAGAAAAGATTTCTTTAAAATCTCAATTCTGTTTTGCGCAAACGCCCCAGCGCGTGACACGTGTCGCGCAGCGTTGTGCTTGCGCAACTGTGCAGACACGCGTCGTGCAGCGCAGCGCTTGCGCGGCTGTGCTTGAGCAGCTGTGCTTGCGCAACTGCGCAGACACGTGTCGCGCAGCGCAGCTGTGCCTGCGCAACTGCGCAGACGTGCTTGCGCAACTGCGCAGACACGTGTCGCGTAGCGCAGTTCTTACGCAACTGAAGCATTGCTTCCTTTACTTTTATTTTAAATAGAGCTTTGCTCTGATTGGCGCGCTGCCTCGGGCGCTGCGCTGATGTATCAACTTTTGACACGTGGCGCATTGCGCGCAGCGCAAAGAATATGAAGCGTTGCTTCATTTACTGAAGTTTAAATTTTCAAAGTAGAGCTTTGCTCTGATTGGGGGAAGATGAAGCGTTGCTTCATCTTCCGCCTTGGAATTTGAACAGAGCTTTGCTCTGATTGGGGTAAATAATGTCGTCTTCTAACGCCGAGTGAGTTTCTTCGTTAGTTAACGCCGAATGAGAGATCATGTGGCAACTTGCCATATAATCCTCAGATTCTTCTGACGAGTCATCTTCATCGTTATTGTCGTTATCTCCGCTCTCAAGAATATTGTTGAGAAATTCTTGGAGTGTGACCGGGGTTCGCGCCTTTTTGTTGTATTCCTCCAGCGCGTCAATATGTTTTTGCAGGTCCGTGCGCTTGCCATCAGGCTTCACAGGCTTTTTGGTCTTCTTCTTCTTCTTTAAAGACTTTGACGGCTAGGCATGGGCATTTTGACTAGCGCTACCAGTTCTTGGCTTCGGGCGCGGCTTCAGCATTCCCTCAATGATCTCGGGTTCCAGCGGACCAATGGAGCTTCTTCTATAAAAGAGCACGATACCCTTGGTGTGTCCACCTTTTTAAGAGTGTGCGGCTGGGGCGGGCTTACTTTCCAATTCTCGGATAGTGCGAATTTGCCATGTTGGTATTGGTCCTCAATCCAGCCTTTGAAAATGAAGCAATCTTCGATTGGATGGCCTATTACTCGGTGATAGGGGCAGTAATTGGGATTGTTGACATCACCGAGCTGCAGTGGGCGTTTTGGATCCGGCAAGGTGATGAGCCTGTTGCGCACCGCCAGCTCGAACAGTCTCCTCGTTTTATCCCGAGGAAACAAATTAGGGCGCTTCAGCTTCTTATTAAAGAATCGATGTCTGTCGTCTTGGCGATCAGTTGGTTTTGGACAACTGGGCTGCTGCTGAGCATTGGCGACGAAGGTCGCTTTCCTTTTCCGCTTTTCGTTTCAAGGTTCCATCTTCGAAGAAGATGGTCTATGACCCATCTGATCCATTTGGACCAGCTTGTAAATCAAGGTCTTAAAGGTAGTCGTCTTGAAAAACATCATGAATTGGGATATGGTCGCCTGCGGATCAAGAGTACCCACGAACATGCCTACCGCATGAGCTTCTTCGATGCGCTGTTCGCACTTCGACCATAGATTCCGCCATCGGATTGCATACTGAACCCATGTTTCTCCCGGCTTCACCCTGGCATTGATCAATGCCGTGATTTGGGTGCGTTCGCTAGCGCTTGCGAACCTTTGCGTAAACAGTAACTCCATTTCTGCAAATGTTTTGACGGAGTTGTTCGGGAGTTCAAAGTACCATTCGAACGCTGTCTCCGAAAAGCTGCCAAAAAACTGGCGAAGCAGCAGTTTGTCGTCACCCCCAGTATTACCGCACAAGGCTCTGAATTGAGCAACGTGCTGGTATAGATTCCCCATCCCCTTATATACATGGAATTTAGGGATCGTATATCCCGGCAGGTATTTTATTTGGTCGTACCAACCCGGATAGGGTCGTCCAGTCTTAACAATTTAGCCGGCTGCTTCGCTCGCCTGATGAGCTCGTATCTATTGAGTGATATAGTCACCCAAGGCGGCTTTGGAGATGGTCTCCTCTTTGGGTGCTGATAGAGCCGGAAGAGAGTTTGATGTCTCCCTTCTGTCGTCTTCAAGGATAATCGAAGGGTCTTCAGCTGGAGGATCCGGCTGTATCATCATCCCGACCATATCTTGGAATAAAAGAGCCATTCGTTTTATGTTGGCTGCTTTTTCCGCGGCCTCTTTGTCTTTCCTCTCGAGCATTCTTCGGAGGAATTCGGCATCCGTTTCCTGTTCTTGACGCTGCTCCGACGACGCCTCCGGGCTTTCTTTTAGCCCAGTGAGTGCAATCATAGTTGTCAGCATCCCCTGGAGCTTTTGCGGTTGTTGCTCCTGAGCCTTTGTCATTGATTGGGTGAGCGGTCGGTGACCCATAGAAGCACGGCTTTCCTCTTTTCCGGAAGCCATATAAACAGTATGCACTATCATGCCCCCAGACTTGGGGTGTTTGGATTCAATGCCCGTGCGATTCGTTACAGGGGCAGGGATCTTCTCTGGCCTTCTCCTTTTGTGGGCAGTCGAAGTTGAGGGGGTCATTATGGCGGGCACCCAAGTAGACGACACCTTCTGTGGTACGATAGGGTGGTCATTCTCTTGCCGAAATTTCATCTTCTTCGGTCGGCGGGAGTAGCCTTGATTGATCACCGAGTTTTGGACCTGTCGCCAAACCTTGTGAATTTTAGAGGACAGCCGCTGAGGGGGTTGTTCTGGCTTCGCTTTTGTAGCATTCTCCATAGGTGGAGGAGATCTTTTTAGCATGGCCGTCGGAGAGTTTTTGCGCACCCTCCTAATTGGTTCAAAGATGTTCCCACTTGGAACAACAGCGTCGACTTCCACCGTTGGAGCCGGCGGGGTAAGTCCAGATGGGGAATTGCCCCCCGCTATCGTCACTCAGCGCCAGTGGTGATGTCGAGCGTGTCGAGCGGACGAGACCACTTCTGCTGTTGGATGAGCTTCTTCATGCCCCCGCTCTGATGAGGGGCTGTTGTCATCGTTGGCTTGTCGAAGATCGACGTCTGCTGTGAGGGGATGGCCAACCTGTCGAAGGCAGACTTTCGAACAGGGGTAGCAACCTTGGCGACTTCGCTTGGAATGGGAGTTGGAGCGTCCAGTCTTGCAAAGACTAATTCTTTAGCAGGAGAAGCCGCTTTGATGACTTCATTTACTGGAGCAGGGATGGCTATCCGTTTCGGGATAACCCTTCAGGTATTGTAGGTTTCTTCATGGTCCCATTGGAGTTTTGGCCCAGTCTGTTAAAGACTGAGGCGTTGGATTTGGGCAACCCATTGAGAGGGGCCGCGGTAGTCGTAAGCCGATTAAAGACCGACTTCTTCGGAGCTTCTTACGACGGCAGAGGGGCGTTGAAGCTCATGGGTGGGAGCATGGTCCCAAAGAAAAGCCCAGTGGTGGCCTGTGTCACCTGTTCCACTGGCATCTTGAAAACGGAGGCCGCTCGAGGCCCATAAGTCACTCCTCCAGCAAGGACGGAGTGGGATTTGTTGCAGTTGTTGCAGTTTGTGCAGTTGAAAGCCATTGATCTTCTATTTTCTGCACGGAGCAAGACACTAAATCTTAGTATCTCGAATCCAAGGGAAACCATAGCAAACCGCGATTCGTTCGCGAAACACGACACACGAAGTGTGGAGTGGAAAGAGGAAAAGGTCCCACCGGGAGAGCCAGAATCTGTTTACCGCCGAAAACAGAGATGAAACCGCGTAGGTCGTCTTGCCTGAATTTGGGGGAAGATCCTATTTTGTTTTATCCGTCCACCTCTCCGAAGATGCCAAGTTGATTTATGGCACCATGTATCGAAGGTTTAGACGGATGCGGCGGATGTAGCAGACTTCGTCAGATTCCCCCTCATTGTGAGGGTTTTTAATTGTGGGATGCTCTTCCCTGCAGGCGCAAGCCCCTGCAGTTAATTACGCTACCGCATCGCGGTAACCACTTTCTCCTTCTCCAGATGGTCACTTCGTGTCGTGTATGTTTGTTTTATTTTTGGTTGCCCATGGATTGTATACGGAGACTAATTTATGTTGTCGCCCGTAGGGCGTGGATTAGTCCAAATCCGTATTTTCTTAGATTTGGGTTTGGGTTGGGTGTAAGGATCGTTAATCTCATTTGAGACTAAGATCAATTTTAACATTTGTTAAGGACACGTTAGTCTAATTTTTGACTAAGATCTACTTAACAGGATCATTTAGATCCAACAAAAGAGCATTTGGACTCTATTGTTTTAGTTTAGGGTCATTGCGGTCCATTGGGTTTAAGGACATCATAGTCCGGTTTAAAGACGTCATAGTCTGTGTGGTTTTGGCTCAACCGTTTAGGGGTGAGCCAAAAGTTATTGGTTGTTGGGACCCTCCATCTCTCTGAAGACGTTGAAGAATTACAACGACATATATCGGAGGTATGAAGAGATGTACCCTTGAACCAATGTTGGGTGAGAGATCTGTAGTCAAGTTTGGGACTAAGATCAATTAAAAAGATTCATGAGCATATGGGCTCAATTAATCCAAATGAGGGATCTATGGCCAACTTGGGCTCGGCCCACTCAATTAAAATGTTGGACATTTAATTAAACTCAGTCCTTTTCATTTAACAATGCTAAGTATTGGTTTTGGGTTCTGACAACCATTTGTCTTTTATTGAGTGCTGAGTATTCATTATGGCTCTGGGGCTTTATTTAAAGAACAGTTTATGTTCCCTCAGCGCACACGTGAGGAGCATGTGGTGCATTTGGCGCTGAGAGCCAAACTTAGAGCGCTAAGGCGCTTCCTGTGAGATAGCGCACACGTGAAGAGCACGTGGCGCGCTTGGCGCTGAGCTCCAGACATGGAGCGCTGAGCTCCAGACATGGAGCGCTGAAGCGCTTCTTGTGAGATAGCGCACACGTGAGGAGCACGTGGCGCGCTTGGCGCTGAGCGCCAGTTAATGAGTGCAGAGCGCTCCTTGTGAAATAGTGCACACGTGAGGAGCACGTGATGCGCTTGGCGCTGAGAGCCAACCCTGAAGCGCTGTGCGCTTCTTTAAATTGGAGCGCTAGGAACGTTGCGGCGCTGTGCGCCAGACTTGGAGCGCTGAGGCGTTTCTTTTTAATTGGAGAGCTAAGGCTCTTTTCAGACAGCTTCAATCAATTATGCGCTCTGAGAATTAAACTCTCGTTTATAAGAGACTTTGTCTCATGGATCCAAGAACTATGTTCTTCTCTTTTAATAAGAGATGTTTACAATCTCTATTGTTTTTGGTGGAAGACCTTGTCTTTATGGATCTTTGATCCAAGGAAAATTAAGTTCTTTCTCCTCCCCTTTTATAATGAGATGTTATGATCTCTTTTTGTGAAAGACATATGTCTTATAGATCCATGATCTTGAAGAAGAACTAGGTTCTTCTTCTTTTTATAAGATACTTCGATCTCTCTGCTTTATTTATCTTGAATAAATTCTTCTTCCGAGAGCTTGCTCTTCTCTTTGAAATTTCTCAAAACTTGTGGGGGGTTCCTCTGTGCAAGACTTGAAGTCTTGGGTCCTTTATATAGGGGAGGCTGATTTGTTGAATCAGTTGAAGAGATTTTTTCTCTAATTGATTTGGGGATGTTTCCCACCGTTGGATCTTTGATCCTAGGGCTTCTGTTTTACAGAAGGCAATCTTTTTGTTTTTAACAATATTGGGAAAATCTTTTCCCATACAGAACTTATTCTGTATCTTGGTGATTTTTAATCACCATTGGATCTTTGATCCAGGGGTGCTCTAATTTTCAGAGATAATTTGATGACTTTTAGTCATCTTTGTTGGATCTTTGATCCAAGGGTGGGGAACATTTAGTTCCAGCGCTAGCGCTCTCATGCTTTTCACGTGAGCGCTGCATCAGAGTCTTTGACTCTTAGCATTGGCGTTGGCGCTGTTAGCGCTAGCGCTCTCGTACTTTGCACGTGAGCGCTACATCAGAGTCTTTGACTCTTAGCGCTGGCGCTGCTGGCGCTAGCGCTCTCGTGCTTTGCACGTGAGCGCTGCATCAGAGTCTTTGACTCTTAGCGCAAGCGCATTTAGCGCGAGCGCTTTTATGAAGCGTCGCTTCATTTCAAACTTCAAAATTTGAACAGAGCTTTGCTCTAATTGGGGGAAACAAGGGGAATATTTTTAGTGAAGAGAGTGTGAGGTTTTGGCTAAGTTTTGTGGTGGTTTTGTGATGATAGAGGAGGTGCAGAGATGAGGAAGATGAAGGAGGAGAAGAAGAGGAATGAAGTGAAGAATGAGGATGAACCTTGATCAAGAGAAGACCCATTTCCCTCTCTCTCTCTCATCCTCACTCAATCCCATACCTCATGGTCTCCCATTCAATGCCTCTATGTCTTTTATTTTCTTTATTTTAAAACAAAAGCACAAAAAAACCAATTAATGAAATGAAGCATGGTTCAAAAATATGTAACAAGTGTTTGCAACATGTCATGTTACATGTCATGTACCCAAAACAAGATTAATGCATAATTAGTAAAATATTAATCAAGTTTAGCATTAAACTTGTATATAATTAATTATAAAAATGCCCAAATCCAATAAATACCTTTTTAATAAATAATACATGTTAATCTCCAATTATTTTTCAAATATTGGTATATAATTATACCATTTTACGAAAACCCCAATTCGCAAATCGAATAGTTTTCGTGAAATATAATATTTCATTATTTAAATTCCAAAAATATTATTTTATTTCTGAAATTTTACAATCTTCCCTCCTTAAATAAATTCGGTCCCCTAATTTAAATTTAAACCCCCAAATACTAAAACATTTCAATAATTAATCAAATCAACGGGGCTCCGAAATCATGGAATACTCAAATATAACACAACGCATCGAGTGCGCAAGTAAACGAATGCAAGCCACAAAATCGAACTCCATCAAGCGTAACGAAATCACTGGAGTTATAATGGAAATGTAAGTCTCGAAATCCACTGCTGAAATCCAATATGCTATAGTCAGAATCATAATACGTATATAGTACGCATCCTTGTAAATTCCTCTAAAAACTGAATAAAACACATTCAAAATCTTTTCCGAATTGCTGTGTGATGCGTAACTCACGGCACAAGTGGCGGACGCTCATCTGTAAAGTAGTAAATATACGTTCATATATGTTGCTCAAAATATACGTCCCGCCTTTTGAAATATCCCAAAAGGTTCTCCTCATAAAAGTTCGTGTCTCTCACGGACATATAGGAAATAACGAGACTATAGCTCCTTTTTGAAAACCTCTTGGTAAACTTTTTATGCATGTAAAAATACTCAGGTACTGTCCTCAGATCAGTCATGCTCGGCTACTATATAATATAGTATCCATCATGAAAATATGATGCTCAAACGTAAAATCAGCCTCAAAAGGCGTATCTAACATCACGTGCGTCTGGTGCGCACGGAAAAAAAAGCCAAATACAAATGCCAAGAATGTGCACAAAAGCCAAACTAAGTGCAACGGGTGTGCATGAAGGCATCTGTCAAGTGCAACGGGCGTGCACGACAACAACATCAAGTGCATCTAAAGTGCATGAAAATCTCCATCAAGTGCAACTAATATGCATAAAAATCTCAATCAAGTGCATCTGATGTGCATAAAATCTCATCACATGCGTCCCCTGTGCGCAAAACATCTAAATCAAGTGCGTCAGGTCCGTACAAAAACCTCTAGTGTAGTAAATGCATGAAAATATAAATCTGGTGCACTAGGTGCCTGAAAACCCATCAATGTTTCAAATGCGCACAAAAACAACACCAAGCGTGCCAAGGTGTATAAAATCATAAACGTGTGCAACTGCGTGCACAAAACACGTGTCAATGCACTGCAAGCAAATGGAATCTATACCGACTGCATAAATCAAGTCAAGTGCATACAACATGCACGAAATCAAATCGAATGTAATGAAATACATAGAATCATAAATACGTGCAATCAAATGCACAAAATCGATATCAAGTGCAACAACTGTGCACAAATCAAAATATCCAGTGTAACGGTGTATAAAACATAAACCCAGTAGGTGCAGCCATGGTGCACGAAAACAAATATCACGAAACCCAATCATCGAAACTCAAAATACAAGCGATAAAAGTGTGATACTCGGGTCACAAAACGCAATTCGTAAATCATCGAAACTCAAAATACAAGCGATAAAAGTGTGATACTCGGATCACAAAACGCAATTCGTAATAAATGACATTGAGGTACAACTACTTCAATGTCGAAAAATGCTGGTGCGCCCAAAATGGCAGAGCAAGAACATCTGCTTGCCTCCTGCCTATGGTCTGGCGTCCTCTGTCTCTGGGTCCTTGTCTCCTCTGTGGATTCCCAATCTCACAATCATTCTGCTCGTCGGTCCGGTTGGGTATAATGACGGAACAGTTCTGCTCTAGCACTCCTCTGATCATATCTTGGCCAATCAACATGACCACTCGCAAAACAGCACGTTACTAACGGCGGCATCTAGCCCCCTGAATACGCGCGATACAATTAATCCTGGGTGCAAATCTTTATCGCTGCGGCATCCTGGAAAGAACCTACTTAGGGTCTCTTCCGATCTCATCTATGCCGAACTATACGAAGGTTGGCACTCATGCTTAACTCTTTTTCTCATCCGGATAGCTGCGTCCTCAGCATGAATTTCTTCTGGAATTTGTCCGTATCCAACACCTCTGCATACATAACAATCCTCTAGTATCAACAAGGAGTAACAACAGCTCGTTAACATACCGTACGAACCTCTTGTTTCACCCATCTTCATTATCATCCACTTTGACGTTATATCTTGCTGGCTGCGTACTGCGATTCGTTCTCGGCTACAGTTAATCCGGAGTCTCTCACACGGACTCAAAATTACGAACTCAGGTATCTTCACCACTCTGTGGAAGATATCGAGTCGATCACGTCCTCGGGAACTCATCCAAAACATCGAAGGAATATGCTTCATTCGTCCATTCTCGATCAACTCACAACGCATCTAGATGAGGTTCTTCTATCCGAAGCTGGTGAACTTACCGATCTCACATCGGAGCATCCAACGACAATGTCCTCTCTTGCTCGATTTACTCTAAATCTGAGTAAGATCCTTCAAACTGGAATTCTACAACTCAACTAAGCCTGCGTCGGCGCATCCAATGAGACGAATCATCTTCGTCACTCTATCCAAGATGGACTAGCAGTCTTCTGTCACATCTCTGTCTGAAACCTCCTGTGGTTTCAGCTCATAAACTCTAGAGGCGACATTCCGTCAATCACAGCAACAGCTGGGTCATCAGTCTGCACGGTAGACAACATCGCGACCTCTGGGGTAGGCTGTACATCAACAGTCATCTCAATCTGGCAGCCACTATCAATGGCCCGATCATCCGGTGCAACTCCGAACACCTACCTCAAACGAGAGATCTCAACACAAACACAATACAGATACGTTCCTATGTCACCAGAAAACATCATGGTCAGCCCTTGTCCGTGATGAGCTCGCTCTGACCGCGTCTCTAGCAGCAGCTCTCTTTGCGCTCAATACCCTGGTGACAGGAACCTCTTGCAGGTATCGATGAAGATAGATCAAAGGAACGAAAGGAATTAATAGGTTCGAAATGGATATATGATCATAGGAAAGTGTCACGACCTGAAATGGTACGTGACTGGCACTTGAATCATATGAAGTCTATAGGACCCCATCTAATTCAAGTAAGCCAAAAATCCCAGAAATCTAAACCATTTTGAATAAGAAGTGAATAAAACTTGTTTTAAAGCAAGTGGTTTAATAACATAAACCGAAGTATGCATTTTTTAAAATCTCTGGTCTTTTCTGAAAATTTCGGCAGAGTTTCCTTTGTAAATACTGGCCCCAAAAGGGTACAACACATGAAATATATATAAAGTCATTAGCTCTTCGCCAATTGGAGGTCACAACCACGCAAGAAATATAATATACAACGCCGAAGGGCGAGGATCAAAACTCAAAGGAAACTCAAAATCATCAAGAAATCCCATAATAATACAACGCGCGACTCTAAGGTCGAAATAATAAACACTGGTCTTCTAAGTCTATAAAATATACAAGTCTGGTTGATGGAGTTTCTAGATACAACTGAAATAAATAAAGTACAATGGTAGTCACGATGCGAATGAACCCACCTACCAATGCAATCACCCGAAAAGGAGCAGTGTACCAGAAAAGCCGCAACGAACCTGTATGGCAAAACCTGCAAGAAACTGTGGCACAACGAGGGTGAGTTGCTAACTCGTGAGTAGAAAACATCACCGAGCAGAAATCGTATGTATGACTCAATCCTAGGTCAATACGATCCGTAATATATAACCTCAAAATGATAAAGTCTGAAGCATGATAAGGTGGCAAGGGTAAACATCTATGCATAAGTATAATACTAAGTGCTCGTGTGTCACGCCCCGCTTCCCAGAGTACGCTAAGGTAGGCACGTGACATGGCCAACTATGCTACCTGTGGATAGAAATTATCCTTCCACGGTCACATTACGGCTGTAGAGATATCAAGAACAATAATAAAACTATCTAGCACATATCCATAAGCCAAAATAAAATGAGTCAAGGATAAATAATGCGGAATCAAGAGATCCAATACAAGAATAACTGGAATGTATGTCCCATAATGAGGGCTCACATCAGGAATAAAATGCTGAAAAGTAAAAGAACTAACTACTATTGAGTCCTCACTGCTCAGCCTGCTGGCTGAAGTACTCCTGCTCGGACTGCACCAAAGGTACGGAATCTGGGCCATGCAAAACCCAGACGTCAGCGCGTCATAACATCAAGCAATAATATATAAAACAAGGTAGCAAGACATGCGAATATAATCATAAATGGTAAAGCAGGTGTAACAGCAATATAAATCAGGGCAGTGAAAGGTAGTGTACAGTGAGTAATCTAAACTGGTCTATTGGGTTGAATAGTCTCAAGTCTTTGAAATCAATTTGATGAATCATCGATGTAACTCAATAGTATCCCGTGCGTTCCCGGGACCACGGTCAAGATTCTCGGGCTGAATCCGAGACGTGCCGCTAGGCAGTAAAAGGGTAGTATGTAAAGATGAGTGATGTCAGCATCATCACCCCGGGGCTGGCCTAGCCCGTAAGACTGATCAGTAAAGGTATCGAACTGTCGAGTTACAAGTCAGGTTTCATCATTGATTTCCCCATACCCCCAAATTATATATGTTCAAGTCAGGTATTAAAAAAATCTAGAGCTAATGCCAACACAGGATCAGGCAGGTACAGGTTTGTCTGGATAGACAACAGGAATGGTTCGTGAGGACAACAGGTCAGGTTTGTTGGCATTAGACACAAGATCAGGTAATAGGAAAAGCATGGTAAATCAGGTCAAGTCAAGTAATGTATTGGTGTCATGTCATGTCAAGAGTTGCACGGTACCATGTCGGGTCAAGTAATAGGTGTAACAAGTCATGTCAGGGTGTACAAGATATTGTGTGGGTGCTCATAATCGAACTAGTATAAGCATGGGTATGCAAAACAAGCATGGGTACTAAAAGAACAATAAACTGGAACATGAAATATGGTATGCGAATAGATACAGGTTAAACTATATGAATGTACGGTTTGTTAGTTATATGTATGCCCTAGAGGCCATTACTGTACATACGATGTATATTGTAGTGGATGCTAGGACATATATAGGGAGGACTTTCTTGCTCGACATGATAGTATGCTATCTGGTTGTACTTTATCTTAACATGTACTCTGATTGTCTCTATGTTACATATTGATAAAGCCCTTAGGATATGTACTCGACTACTGGGACTATGATGAGATCATACTAGTGGGGCCACGATAGTCGGCGAGTACATCCTATAACTGTTCCTAGTCGAGGGTGTATCGAGACAGGGCATCGATACACCAGAGTAGACTAGCGTATACGCATCTTGACCCATATGATGGGCGATGGATGATCCCATATCCATCGGTGTTTGACATCAAGGATGGTGTACGGGTGCTCAGTGGAGACTGGGTACACTGGACGGACTCGCCGAGAACTCCCAGATGGTATTATACCATACGTCAGATGGCAGTTCTCCGGTGACACTGGTACAGAGTAGTCTGTCGACCCGAGATCGTCATAGAGTCTTGTGTGATTCCCACTGTGCTTTGATTTCCATCATACCACGTCCAAGAGGGCGTGCAAAAAGGTGGCTTTTGGGTACAGTCCCGAATCACATGGAGGCAATGAGCGATAGGAGGGGATTCGTCTCTCCCGGTATAGGGAGTTGATGTTGTGCTGTGTTCGATTGGCTATAACCGGAAATCCCTGGCCAGGGTTGCTGAGATTTACTGGTAAGTGTTATCAGTAGTTTCTCGAACTGTTATAGACCTCAAATCGACACGACTTATCAAGCTACTGGGGTCTGACGTTTACCACCCCTAGACGAGATATGCGACATATCAGACGACGAGACCGGACTGAACGGGAGTGTTACTGTTTGGATTCACAGGAGAATGTACAGGCTTGCTTGTTGATCTTCTGAGCGCTCAATACCTGGGTAGCTGTTACGTTTAGCTGACCGCTTGCAGCTTGTGGGTGTTTGATATGATCATCACCTACTGCCGGCGTATTGACGATTCTTTAGAGTCCTACAAAGAGGTTTCTTGGCTCAGGCAAAACGGAGTAGGGGCACATATGTGATATGTGCGGGACCGAGGATATTACGATATGAGATACCGTATTCTATTCTCGCGATATTTGATATCAGCCGGGTCATCGGATCAAGTGTTGATTCGATGAATCGGTACGGATAAATATTAGTCGGTTATATGCGATATAGCCGGATTGTCGGATCAAGTGTTGATTCGATAATTTAATGTATAATAATATATATATGATATATTAAATTACATTAACTAATATTTGCTCACTAAAAGATTATTTTTCTCACTCGGGTAATACATTGATATATATGCGATATATGTTAATTGTATTATTTTATTTTGTTACAATAAATATTATATATGTGATATATAATATTTTAACATGATATGATAAATAATGCAACATGTTTTGTAAAGATTAATCAAGATTAGGGTTTGATTTGGGTTAATGACTTCTAGTAGATTTTAGAAGGTTTTCTTTTTGTTTTGTGTAAGATATTTACAAGTGACTCATGCTTTAACCCAACCCAAACCCTAACCCTAGTTAATTCTCTACAAAGGTTTACTTGACCATGGTTGCATAATTCTATCATATTATTCTTTTCCTATTCATCACAAAAGGATTATCAATAATGTTCATCTTCTTCCTCCTTGATTCTTTCATGGAAAAACCTTTCTTGATTTTTTCCAAGTGATGAATAAATATGAGAAAAAGATAAATAAAGAGAGCAAAAATCCTACTTCATCATCCTCATCTTCCCTTTCCATTTAGATAAGGGTGTTCACATCATTTCATGAGTGTTAGCTTGTGTTAAAGAAACTTCAAGGTAGATCATCTTAGTATCGAAGATCGGAAGCAAAGGTTGCGTCTTTCTCTTCGTGGAACCTCTCGAGAGTCCGGATCCCGATGATCGCAGCGAAGGGACCACAACACGGAGCATATGAAGTGAAGGACCGGATCTACAAAGGTTGTAATCTTTCTCACTTAGTGTTAAAATGTTTAGCATGTTAGTTTTCGCCTGATCTCTAGTTTAAAGTTCCGTATTCGGGTTGTTCGGCACGGCTAAATTTTTAATCGGGCATGGTTGATGCCTCGTAGACCCTTGTGCGCGTGCCTAGCAACCCAACAGTGGTATCAGAGACAAGCTAGAGCTTTAGGCGAGGTCTAGACGAAGTTTAAAGTCCGATCGAACCCGGAAAACCCGATAAAACCCACTCTCTGGAAATTTTCTGAAAATTTGGATTTTTGTGAATTAAAAATATCCAAAAATTACAGCAGGTAATTATAAGAATTACTGTGAAGCACGTGAGCGCAAGTCGACCAAAGAGCCGCGGAACCGCGGCCCCACCCCAGCATGTGCGGCGGTTCCGCGGCCACATGGTCGATTCTTGGCACGTGGTTTTCACAGTAACTCCTATTTTGTAATGTTGTATTTTCTGGGAATTTTTAATATTTATTCAACTGTTGAATTTTCTGGGTTGTATTGGGGACTTAAAGATTCGATCGGATATTTTAACTTTGTTTAGTTTTGTCCGGATAATTTTAGAAACTGTTAAAAAGTTCGAACGGATATCAATAACTCACTTTTTCCCCTGTCGGAAAATTTTTCAAAAGTTGGATTTTTCCTCGTGTTTAAGAACGTTCTAAGTCGTGCAAGTAAAGCGGTGGAACCTCTAGAAGACAACAAACCTTAACTCGATTATGTGACCGTCTTGAACTGCCTTTTGAACCTTAGGGTTTGGGGCAGTACGGCGTGCCACATGTGAGGCGTTGGCTTGACCCTTCTACGGCTGGACCATTGCTACTGTGGCATGTAATGGATGTTTTTAAACTGTTTTCAAGTGTTGAGATATGTTGGGGAAATCTTGGGTGTTTGATTATTCGATCGGAAAGTTTAATTTTTTCTATTTATCTGGAATGTGATACAATATTTGGAATCCATAAATTGTTATGAGATAACTGATTTGAATATTATAGACATAGCAGTTTAGTCTCAGTTGATCGGTTGCTACGGAATTTTGATGTGATTAAAAGTCCGTCGCAATCACGTAGCGTACGCGGATACTCGCCGGGTAAACTTAATAGACAACCACGTCCCATAGCCCCGACCAAGTGACTGTAGGAGAACCCCGTCGCCGAAAGCATCCGTTCGGGTGCTCGCGGCAGCGGTGTTCCGCCTTAGTGCACTTCGTCGACGGCATCTGGGGGTGCGGCCGTCTACTAAAGTTTGCGACGAGCATTCAATCAGGTCGTCGGGAATCTTGTTGAATTGCCCGACTTGATATTGAAAAGAGTTTTCGATAATGAGACTAAAATGCGGGGTTTATAATTGTTAGGCATGCGATGTCTAAGGAATTCATTTGGTTAGGCATGCGATGTCTAAAGAGGTTGCGGATTCCAACTGTTGTAGTTTTATACTTTCTTTTCTGTGACCGTAAGCGTAGTATGTGGTGTATCGCCGGCTTCGTTGCTATACATCAACGACAATCGGGATACGCATACTTGCTTACGTTGATGATATGAGATATTATGTGTTGTTGTGATATGTTATATTGGATCGTCGCGTTTTGAATAGCCGGGGGTTTTATGTGAGATGAGAGTTTTTCTTTTTCATTCATGTAAAATTCTTTTGTATGTAATATTCTTTTATTGGGGCACTTCCAGGCAGCGGAAGATGTCACCGTTGTATATTATTTACTTTTCCGCATTAGGTAGACCCAAGGAGGGGAGCACAAGTAACCGGGTTCTAGGGTCCAGTGGGAGACCATCTCGAGGAGTCGAGACCGGGTCTCCTAACCCTAGAATTGGCAGTGTTACTTGCCGCTCTCGTAGGGGTCTAGGGATGTGGGTTTGGCTATTCATCGCGACCGTGGAATCCGTGTTTTATACAGGCTCGTATTGAAAACACGGACGTCCTAGTATATCCAATATTTCATATATGTTTCTTCTGCTGCTATGTTCTGTGATGAGATCATATTACTGCCTGTAACGAATGTTTATATTATATTTATGAGATATATGTTATATTGCAGATTTCGTTTCAAATGTGATGCTTGTGAAGCACAATTAAAATGGGACTTCATTAATGAGATTAATGAAATAAAAGAAACCTAAGATGTTGTAGAAACTTGTTTAATAAAAACCGGTAGCTCTAGTTCTTGCTTTGCATAGCGGTGTTCTTTGTAGAACATCCAGCACCTTATTCGATAAGGAAAGGACCGAGATCCCTTCACCGGGAGTGACTCCTTTAGCAATGACTGGCAGATGCTACAAACTCGGTTTGTCTTTTGATTGCTTCTATAGTTTTTGCTTTGCATAGTGGTATATATGATATATCCTGCACCTTATTCGATGAGGAAAGGGCCGACGATCCCTTCACCGGGAGTGACCCCTTTAGTAAAATTAGAAAAGCCTCAAAAACACTCCATTTAAAATCACTCGATTCTACAACGATATCAAGTTCATTACGCAAAGGGTTTTCATAAAAACCTGCCGTAGCCCTCCGTCATTTCAGATAAGTAGTAGTTAGTATTCGTGCTACGTTTGTTGGCCTGCGTCAAGGCGTAGTGTGCGGTAGCTAACTAGTATTTATCTGCTTATGCATATGATGCGATTGAGTTAGGCTAGTCGTGCGACTTTGTTGACCTTAGCCAAGGGTCGTGCGGGTGGGTTTAATTCAATCGGGAAATGACGGGTTGAACTTGGCTAGCACTTATGATTTGTTGACCTTAGCCAAGGTCATAAGATGCTAGGGGCAAAATATTATTGGGAATTTCAAGAGTTAAAATTTGCAATGAGATTGCATACCTTCTATAAGATAGTTGGATCCCGATACCCACTGCGAGTAAGAGTTACTCCTGGGAGAGTTTTACACATTACAATTAGCCGATCAAGTAGGTGTCTAGAAAGGTGTCAATGGGGTTACGCCTCTGGGAAAACGAGGTTTACTTTAATTAGGTTCGTGCGAAAGCACGGGGGACCTCCCTCAAAGTACCGACACTGGCCTGGCTGAAAGATTGGCGAACTTGTAGCGTGTAATTAATCCCGGCTAGTCTTTCCTTTTAGGGTTTGAAGGAAGATTTGACTAAAACAGTGGGAGACATCCTGATTAGATATATTAGATAACCAATCTAATCTTGCAAGAGCATACGCTGAGTGTTTTCTTCTCTCTCTCTCCAGATAGCGACCATATCACGCCTTAATCAAAATAATAAAACGGATATATTGACCGAACCCGCTTGTTATACTGAGCTGGGGAACGTTGGTCCCGCTCCAACTTATAATTGTTATAAGACAGAGCAGGAAATTGGGGAATACCGGATTTCCCGTGCCGCCCAAACGAAAGAAGTGCATGCTGATGCATCTTCTTCGGGTGTGTTCATTACAGAGAACTGTTTCCCAGTATCCTTTACATCCTGGGTATGTGATACCGGATCAGGATCCCGTATATGTAATCTGTTACATGGGCTACAGATAGGTAGAGAACTGAGAACGGGTGATAAGTTTCATGAGACAGAAAACGGTGCAAGTGTTGCAGCCAAGTCTGTTGGTCACTGTCACCCTGTATTACCGGAATACATTGATTCTGAACAAATGTTATTAGATACCGAACCTGATATACAAAATCATATCAGTCTCTTTATTAGTAAAGAAAGGATATAATTTTGTATTGTTGGATAATGTTTTGAACATTTCCTATATCAAGAGTTGATCGGTTCAGGCACGTTATCTAAAAGCATTGACGTTCTAAATCAAACTACAGTTCTTAGTATACAGAACACACACAAGAGGAAGAGTTCAGAAATGAATGAATCCTTCTTGAGGTATTGTAGACTAGGTCATATCAATGCGACCCGACTGGCTGAAGTTACATTTAGATGCATATTTAAATTAGTTTGAATTTACATCTTGTGAAACTTGCCAGTCATGTCACAAAGATAAAATGACCACAGCTCTGTTTATTGGAAACAGAGAAAGAGTTAGTGAACTCTTGGGAATAATACATGATGATGTATGAATTTCCCCTGTCTACACATGCCAAGACCGGTTCTTTGTACTTCATTACATTCTCTGATAATCTCTCAAGATTCAGACATGTGTTCCTGTTGAAACATAAGTCCGAACCTTTTGAGATATTCACAGAATATAAGTTAGAAGTAGAGAACCAAAATACGGGTATAAGTATTATGTCCTTTGATGAGATCAAGGAGGAGAATACTTGAGCACGGAATTCCTGGACTATTCTAAAGGAGAATGAGATTCTCTCTCAGCATTACTCCTCCGTATACACCATAGCACGATGGTATATCGGGACGGAGCAAACTCACCCTATTAGATATGGTGTGCTCTATGATGAGTACTACTGAGTTTCCTATTTCCTTTTGGGAGTCATGCACTTGAGAAGTTGCATAGCTATTGAACAGGGTTCAAATCAAATCAGTTGCCTACCGCTTCATATGTGATATGTAAAGGGAAGAGCCCATATCTTAAGCTTGTTAAGATTTGGGGTTGTCAGGCCTATGTCTAAAAGCAAAATCCGGACAAGCTCGAGGAAAGGTCTGTTATGTAGAACTGGAAATGTTCCATCTATACAAACTGTAGCTAATGATTTGGTAGAACCAAAGGATTCAATAGTTTCCAACGAACCCCAGCCTCTCCGCCGATCTAGTAGGGTTCCTCACCCACCTGAGAGATACTTCGGTTTCTTTATGACAGTGGGAGCGAGGATTGCATCATGAGATGATGACTCAACTAGTTTCGAGCTGGCCATCAGGAGTGAGACTCTGTAAGAATGGCTGGATGCTTATCGATCTGAGATGGAATCCTTATACGCCAACAAAGTATGGACTTTGGTTGCTTTATCTGAAGGGTTAAATCCCCATTAGGAGCGAGTATATCTTGAGAAGATTACTTGGTGTACAGGGAAAAGTTGAGACTTTCAAAGCTAGACTTGTTAAAGGTTTGCATCATAGACCAGGTATGGATTATGTTGAAACCTTTTCTAAGAATCTATGCTTAAGTCCATCCAGATCCTACTTGCCACTGCTACATACCATGACTACGATATCTGGTGGTTGGGTGTCATGACAGCTTTTCTGAAGTGATGTTTTAGAAGAGAGCGTCTATAAGTACACAGCCAGAGAGCTTCGTAGACAGTGGGAGCAGCGGAAACGTGTGCAAGATGTTTTATATAATAAAACAGGCATCGCGGAGTTGGAACATCTGTTTTGATGTGGTAGTCAAAGAGTTTGACTTCATCAAAATGGTAGATGAACCTTGTATATACAAAAAGGTAGTAGGGAGTATGGTGGTGATCCTCGTAGTGTACGTGGATAACATACTCTTGATAGGGAAGGAGTTTCCTATGCTACGCTCGGTCAATCTCCGCTTATCACAAGGATTCTCCATATAGGATCAAAGTGATACCTCCTAAATCCAGGGTTTTTGGATCTATGAGATAGATCTAAATGGATGTTAGGATACTCACTAGTTGTAGTGAGATGGTATCAATCGATCCTGGGGAGAATCACTGGAAAGGTTCCAAGGTGATAAGGACGACTAAATGTCAGTCGCAGGCATTGTCTTTACCCTCAGTGGAGGGACGGTATGGTGGAAGAGTTCCAAGCTAGATACCGTGACATACTAGACGATTAAAGGCAAGATACATCGTTACCAAGGATGCTACCAAAGAGGCAGTCTGGATATATATAAGTTCATAAGATGAACTTCGTTCCTACCATTGTGTGATAATGGATTTGTGGCTTTAGCCAAGGAACTACCGTCCCATCAGAAATTCAGATATAATTCTTAGGCAGTATCACCTGATCATGGAGATGGTTGATCTCCAGGGAGATCGAGGTTAGGAGAGTAGACACAGAGAACAACAGCGCGAATCCACTCACAAAGGCCTTTTTCCCAGTAGAGACTTTTATGGGATGGTTGAGTATGAGATACTTCAACCGCAGCTAATTGTTGGGTATGCGATACCATAACAGATGGCCCTAGTGCAAGTGGGAGATTGTTAGTTATATGTATGCCCTAGAGGCCATTACTGTACATACGATGTATATTGTAGTGGATGCTAAGACATATATAGGGAGGACTTTCTTGCTCGACATGATAGTATGCTATCTGGTTGTACTTTATCTTAACATGTACTCTGATTGTCTCTATGTTACATGTTGATAAAGCCCTTAGGATATGTACTCGACTACTGGGACTATGATGAGATCATACTGGTGGGGCCACGGTAGTCGGCGAGTACATCCTATAACTGTTCCTAGTCGAGGGTGTATCGAGACAGGGCATCGATACACCAGAGTAGACTAGCGTATACGCATCTTGACCCATATGATGGGCGATGGATGATCCCATATCCATCGGTGTTTGACATCAAGGATGGTGTACGGGTGCTCAGTGGAGACTGGGTACACTGGACGGACTCGCCGAGAACACCCAGATGGTATTATACCATACGTCAGATGGCAGTTCTCCGGTGACACTGGTACAGAGTAGTCTGTCGACCCGAGATCGTCATAGAGTCTTGTGTGATTCCCACTGTGCTTTGATTTCCATCATACCACGTCCAAGAGGGCGTGCAAAAAGGTGGCTTTTGGGTACAGTCCCGAATCACATGGAGGCAATGAGCGATAGGAGGGGATTCGTCTATCCCGGTATAGGGAGTTGATGTTGTGCTGTGTTCGATTGGCTATAACCGGAAATCCCTGGCCAGGGTTGCTGAGATTTACTGGTAAGTGTTATCAGTAGTTTCTCGAACTGTTATAGACCTCAAATCGACACGACTTATCAAGCTACTGGGGTCTGACGTTTACCACCCCTAGGCGAGATATGCGACATATCAGACGACGAGACCGGACTGTACGGGAGTGTTACTGTTTGGATTCACAGGAGAATGTACAGGCTTTCTTGTTGATCTTCTGAGCGCTCAATACCTGGGTAGCTGTTACGTTTAGCTGACCGCTTGCAGCTTGTGGGTGTTTGATATGATCATCACCTACTGCCGGCGTATTGACGATTCTTTAGAGTCCTACACAGAGGTTTCTTTGCTCAGGCAAAACGGAGTAGGGGCACATATGTGATATGTGCGGGACCGAGGATATTACGATATGAGATACCGTATTCTATTCTCGCGATATTTGATATCAGCCGGGTCATCGGATCAAGTGTTGATTCGATGAATCGGTACGGATAAATATTAGTCGGTTATATGCGATATAGCCGGATTGTCGGATCAAGTGTTGATTCGATAATTTAATGTATAATAATATATATATGATATATTAAATTACATTAACTAATATTTGCTCACTAAAAGATTATTTTTCTCACTCGGGTAATACATTGATATATATGCGATATATGTTAATTGTATTATTTTATTTTGTTACAATAAATATTATATATGTGATATATAATATTGTAACATGATATGATAAATAATGCAACATGTTTTGTAAAGATTAATCAAGATTAGGGTTTGATTTGGGTTAATGACTTCTAGTAGATTCTAGAAGGTTTTCTTTTTGTTTTGTGTAAGATATTTACAAGTGACTCATGCTTTAACCCAACCCAAACCCTAACCCTAGTTAATTCTCTACAAAGGTTTACTTGACCATGGTTGCATAATTCTATCATATTATTCTTTTCCTATTCATCACAAAAGGATTATCAATAATGTTCATCTTCTTCCTCCTTGATTCTTTCATGGAAAAACCTTTCTTGATTTTTTCCAAGTGATGAATAAATATGAGAAAAAGATAAATAAAGAGAGCAAAAATCCTACTTCATCATCCTCATCTTCCCTTGCCATTTAGATGAGGGTGTTCACATCATTTCATGAGTGTTAGCTTGTGTTAAAGAAACTTCAAGGTAGATCATCTTAGTATCGAAGATCGGAAGCAAAGGTTGCGTCTTTCTTTTCGTGGAACCTCTCGAGAGTCCGGATCCCGATGATCGCAGCGAAGGGACCACAACACGGAGCATATGAAGTGAAGGACCGGATCTACAAAGGTTGTAATCCTTCTCACTTAGTGTTAAAATGTTTAGCATGTTAGTTTTCGCCTGATCTCTAGTTTAAAGTTCCGTATTCGGGTTGTTCGGTACGGCTAAATTTTTAATCGGGCATGGTTGATGCCTCGTAGACCCTTGTGCGCGTGCCTAGCAACCCAACACGGTTAACGATTAGAGCTAGGGTTATGGTTCCAACATTAAGTATTATACACTTAAACAAATATGGATTGTTAAAAAGACTCGTTATCCTGGGTTAAAAGATCTAGGGATGCAAATTGTATCTAAAACAGGTTAAAGATGCACACGGGTGTCCAATAGGGTAAAACTAAAAAAAGGTACCATAGACTATGTAAATAGTTATTATGTGATTTAAAATAAAAATGTGGTTACTAGGTTTAGTAAACTAAATACAACGGGTAGGTTTCAAGTTCTGAATCTAAAATATTTAAACGGAACATCGCACTGTTAACTTGGAACACCTGACTTCAGATTCTATCTATAGATTTAATATGAAATTAAATAAATAAATATAGGAATATGATGAATAGCATGTGACAAGTTTCACTTGCCTCTACGGATCGCGATACGGTATACGGAACGTCACACGTCAGCGAGAACAGTCGCGTCGGGGGTACGGTACACGGAATGAGTCCAAATAACGCACACGGGTCAGAGATGCCTGCTGGGTCGTTGTGAACATCGCCGTCGTCAGCATTCCAGCAAACAATATAGAGGTTAAATATTTTACAGGAAAGAAACATGTACAGGAGAAGAAAATAGAAGGAAACCGAGAGAAGAAAAGAGGTACGAGAGAGAGACGGGTTACTGGGGTTGGATCAGCAACACAACGGGGAGACGAGATGGCGGCGTGAGATCGTCGGAGCTCCGGCCAGGGAACGTGTAGGGATGTGCAGGTTCTGGCGGCTAGGGTTTGGAGTCGGTTCAGGTTTCGTTGCAGGGTACGTGCAGGGTCAGGCGCTCGGGAAAGAGCAGATGAAAGGAGGAGAGGGAGAGGAAGGCGGTGACGACGAGATGAGGGAGTCGGCGGCGACAAGGTGGCGGTGCTGGGTTAATGGCTGCAGTGGGTTTTCTGGGTTTGGAGAGGGATGAGAGGAAGGAGATGAAGTCGGGGAAGAAGTTGATGATGAGGGTTGAGAAGCGAGGTCGAGGGAGGAGGAGGTAGAGGAGTAGGGTTAGGGTTTTGGTGGGTTCTCGTGGAGAGGGTGCATGGGGTTTAAAATAAGAACGAAGGAAAGAAACGAGGAGAAGAAGAAAGAGAGAAGGGAGGTGACGGGATTCACGTGGCGGTGACGAGAATCAAGAAACGAACAGTGTTCGCGAGAGGAGAGAGAAAGAGAAGGGAGAGAGAGAGAGATTTCGTGGGGTAGGAGAGAGGAGGAGAAAGGAAAGAGACTGAGAGAGGGCTCGTGGGGACCACCAGAGAATAAGGAAGAAAGAGATTGGCTCATGGGAATAAAGAGAGAGAGACTCGGTGTGGGGCCCAGCAATAAAAAGAGAGGATTCTGATTGGTTGATGGATAAAATAAAGGGAAAGAGAGAACCGCTTAGTTAAAGAAAATAAATTTTAAAAGATTTAAAATCGTTTTAGGGAAAATAGTCTTAACTGAAAATATTTAGAAATTAAATTTAAAATTCAAAAAATTGAATTTTAGCGGGATATAAAATATTCCAGAATTGCGCCCGGGTCGGGTCCAAAATTTTGAATTTGAAATATGAAAATTATTAGCAAGTTCCAAAAATTAAAATGAAGGATTTTGTAACAGAAAAACATACCCCCAAGAACGGACGCACATATGTGCGCGTAGCCATCCAAACGCGTCCGTTTCACTGAACGGAACGAGAACACCATGCAAGGACGCTACCACAGGGTTAGGGGTACCAAGCAGGCTATGTCATGTATTTTTAAATTATTTTAAGTGACTTAAATTGTTATATGCAAAATATGTGATGCTAGGGTATCCTCTAACTAGAAAACAACAAGCTCAAGCAAGTAGGTCGAATATAAAGTAAACTGCCATACACAACCAAACATGGTAAATGAAATAAATAAACACCACAAATAACACATACGGAAACAGAAATTGGTATAATTGAACTCGGTTGTTATATTATACCCAACTACAAAAGAATTTCATCCTCGAAATTCCAAGAACACAAAAGGATAAACGACCCACAAACTACAAGAAAATATGGGGAAACTTCAGCCGGATTTCATTTTCTCGTTCCCAAGTTGACTCTCCATGTGAGCGATTACCCAAAGAAACAAGTACAAGAGGGATAACCGTGTTCTTAAGAACCTTTTCCCTTCGATCCACAATCGCAATCGGTCGCTCCTCAAAAGTCAAGTCTTCTCGGACAGTTAGCTCCGAATGATCCACCACATGTGTTTCATCTCGAACATACTTATGGAGTTGAGATACGTAAAATACATCATGCACATTCGCCAAGGATTGCGGTAACGCCAAACGATACACTACCTCACCATCACGCTCCAAAATCTCAAAAGGTCCAACGAATCGAGGACTGGGCTTTCCTCGACTTCCGAAACGAATCACCCCTCTAGTCGGTGATATCTTCAAGAATACCAAATCACCCACGGCGAACTCTAGAGGCCTTCTCGACGTATCTTCCCAACTCTTCTGTCGGTCTTGTGCTGCTTTCATATGATTCCGGATAGCGTTAACTTTCTCAACTGTCTGCACAACCAAATCCGGTCCCAACAATCTTCGTTCACCGACATCGTCCCAACAAACAGGTGAACGACACTTGCGACCATATAAAGCTTCGAATGAGGCCATCTGAATAGTCGCCTGGAAGCTGTTGTTGTAAGAAAACTCCACCAAATGTAGATGATCCTCCCATGAACCCTTGAAGTCCAACATGCAAGCTCTCAACATGTCTTCAAGAGTTTGGAACGTTCTCTCTGACTGGCCATCTGTTTGAGGATGATAAGTTGTGCTAAAGTTCAACCGAGTCCCCAAACTTTCCTGT
This sequence comes from Agapanthus africanus, assembly GCA_030015575.1. Taxonomy (NCBI): domain Eukaryota; kingdom Viridiplantae; phylum Streptophyta; class Magnoliopsida; order Asparagales; family Amaryllidaceae; genus Agapanthus; species Agapanthus africanus. Next base: position 186,794,683 of record JASDDO010000024.1, read on the forward strand.
AAGCTCTTCCAAAAGTGTGATAAGAACCGAGTGTCACGGTCGGACACGATGCTCATCGGTACTCCTTGCAATCTTACAATCTCCTGCATGTACCGTTCTGCCAAGGTTTCTGTTGATTGACCAACCCGAAAAGGAATGAAATGAGCTGCCTTGGTCAAACGATCAACAATCACCCAAACTGCATTGTTGCCTTTTGGACTCCGCTGTAGAGCTGTCACGAAATCCATGGTTATATGTTCCCACTTCCACTGAGGAATCAGAAGTGGTCGCAATAAACCAGCAACCCTTTGGTGTTCAGCCTGAACTTGCTGACACACCAAGCATTTAGCCACAAAGCGGGCAATCTCCCGTTTCATGCCTTTCCACAAGAAATGTTGTCGTATATCTCGGTACATTTTCGTGCCTCCTGGATGTACGGAATATACTAAACTGTGTGCCTCCTTCATAAGTTCTTCACGAATATCTCCCTTTGTCACACACAACCGGCTACCATATCTCAACGAACCATCTTCATGGATCAATAAATCTGTTCGAAGTCCAGCTTCAACCTGTTCTCGAAACTTTTGCAATCTAGGGTCCTGCGACTGCATTGCTTTAATATTCTCGACCAACGACGAATGTACCTGCAGCTGCATCAACTGTCCCGAAGAATGCGGTAGCACAACCTCCAAATCAAATCTTCGAAAGTCTTCAATGAGTTCCTTCTGTGCAGTCAACATCTGAATTGCTGGTAACCGACTGAGTGCATCCGGCACAACATTAACTTTCTCCGGATGGTACTTAAGATCAAGATCGTAGTCAGCCATCAGCTCCAACCATCTACGTTGCCTCATATTAAGCTCCTTCTGCGTGAACACATACTTCAAGATTTTATGATCAGTGAAAACCTCGACCCTTTCGCCCAAAAGGTAGTGTCTCCAAATTTTCAAAGCGAAGATCACAGCCACAAGCTCCATGTCATGAGTTGGGTAATTCTTCTCATGGGTCTTCAACTGTCTCGATGCGCACGCTATAACCTTCCCATGCTGCATCAAAACACATCCCAATCCTTTCCCAGATGCGTCGCTGTGAATTACCAATCCTCCGGAATTGTTTGGCACGGTCAGAATAGGAGCGGTTATCAATTTCTGCTTCAACGCCTCAAACGCTGACGCACACCTATCCGTCCACATAAAAGGTACCTCCTTGCGCGTAAGCTTAGTCAACGGTTCTGCCAGACGAGCAAAGTTCTCCACAAATCTTCTGTAATACCCGGCGAGTCCAAGAAAGGTTCTTATCTCCGCAACATTCTTCGGAATCGGCCAATCTCGAACTGCTACAATCTTTTCGGGATCAACAGCGATTCCGTCGCCAGACACGACATACCCCAAAAACTTTACTTCCTCCAGCCAAAATTCGCACTTGCTCATCTTTGCATATAATTTTTCTTGCCTCAGCGTCTGCATGCGGTCTTCAAATGTTCTGCATGCTCTTCAATACTCTTCGAGTAGACCAGAATATCATCAATGAACACCACAATAAACTGGTCCAAGAATGGTGAAAAGATTCAGTTCATCAAGTCCATGAATATCGCCGGTGCATTCGTTACTTCGAAGGGCATCACTAAATACTCATAATGTCCATACCGAGTTCGGAACGCCGTCTTGCAAATATCATCTGTTTTCACTCGGACCTGATGATATCCGGATCGCAAATCTAGCTTCGAAAATACTCTCGCACCACTAAGCTACTCAAATAATTCGCCAATGCGAGAGATCGGGTACATGTTCTTAATAGTCGCCCGGTTTAATTCTCGATAGTCGATGCGCATCCTCTTTATGCCATCCTTCTTCTTGACTAGAAGAACTGGAGCTCCCCAAGGCGTGTTACTGCTTCGAATCCAACCCTTCTCAAGTAATTCAGTAACCTGTTTCTTAACTTCTTCCAACTCCACTGGTTCCATTGGATAGTACGCTTTAGAAACTGGCGCTGCACCAGGAACAAGATCAATCGCGAACTCTACATCTCGCTTCGGCGGTAATCCTGATATGTCTTCAAACACGTCCATAAAATCTCGAACAACCGCTGGCTTTTTATCTTGAGCAATCTCCATCGAAGAAAGAACATTAGCTGTCGGCCTAGCCCTAAACTCGACTGGCCCGAAAGAACTGCTTCCTCCAGTGAAGATAAACTCAGGATGTCCTGGAATCTTTAAAATTACTTTCTTTGCCCTACAATCAATGTGAGCATGGAAAGTGCCGAGAAAATCCATTCCCAAGACGACTTCATAGCTGCCCGTATCAATCACCAAGAAATCTGCAAAAAGCTCCCGTCCGCAAACAACAACTGCACAATCCTTACACTCTCTACTAGATATGGTTTTCCCATTCCCGGTGTGTATGTCCCAGAAACTAGATAGAGTCGTGCAAGTGATCGAGTGTGTAGCAATGAACTTGGACGACATAAAACAGTGGGATGCACCAGAATCAAATAACGCTAATGCGGGAAAGCCATGAACAAGTAGAATACCTGAAACAACTTCTCCTGAGGCCTTAGCTTCCTCAGCCGTCAAGGTAAAAGCTTGAGCCTGATTGGGTCCTTGAGTCAGTTGCTTCTGTTCCGGAAACGGTTTCTGCGGTGGCTTCTGAATATCAATCTTCGTGCGAAGCTTCGATGGACAAGCGTTGATAGTGTGATCCGCCGCTCCACAAACCAAACAGAGTCCCTGCCTCCTTCGACAATCTTTTTGCACGTGTCCAGGTAGACGGCAGTAGTCACAAATCATGCTCCTTCTTGGATCAACAACAGGCTTCTTCATCGGTGTTACGCCACGACGGTTCACTGGAATACCCCTGCGTCCATGTGCTCGGTTCGGTGCAAAACCCGGCTTTCGTACTGTGATTGCTGTCTGCTGTGAACTCCCAGTCTTCCCAAATAAGCTCTGCTGTTCTCGGGCCGCCGTAAGTACCTGTGAGAAAGTGGTCAAACCCAGGGAGAGAATCTGCCTCTGGATGTCCACATCCAAACTGTGCATGAACCTCCTTGCCCTATCCGTATCGTTGGCAACTAAAGGTCCAGCGAATCTACTGAGCCGCGTCCACTCAGCTGCATGTACATCTACAGGTGCACCGTTCTGCTTTAGACTAATAAACTTCTCATCCATTTCCTCCCGTGCAGTCCGCGGGAAGAACTTCTCCAGGAAACTCTTTGAAAAATCCGCCCACTTGATCGGCTTGGGCAAGCGGGTCTCCTCCATAAGCCACCATTCACGGGCGTAATCCACAAACTGGATGCGTACCACATCCACCCTCTTATCATCTGGGATCTGTGCTGCAATGAGTAGATTCTCCGTGTCAACCAGCCACTGCTCTGCTGGCAATGGCTCCTCCAGGCCAGTAAAGACAGACGGACCCAGTCTCCTGAAATCCGCCACGGTACCCATACGATCTCCTGGTCTGGACACAACATTGTTCACGGACTGCTGAACGGTCCGCAAACCTTCCTGAAAAGATTCAGCTTACTGCTGGATCAGCTCGGTCTGTCGCTTTTGATTCTCCAACATCCCACGTACTACTCCCCGCTTCCCAGAGTACGCTAAGGTAGGCACGTGATATAGCCAACCATGCTACCTGTGGATAGGAATTATCCTTCCACAGTCACATTACGGCTGTAGAGATATCAAGAACAATAATAAAACTATCTAGCACATGTCCATAAACCAAAATAAAATGAGTCAAGGATAAATAATGCGGAACCAAGAGATCCAATACAAGAATAACTGGAATGTATGTCCCATAATGCGGGCTCACATCAGGAATAAAATGCTGAAAAGTAAAAGAACTAACTACTATTGAGTCCTCACTGCTCAGCCTGCTGGCTGAAGTACTTCTGCTCGGACTGCAGCAAAGGTACGGAATCTGGGCCATGCAAAACCCAGATGTCAGCGCGTCATAAAATCAAGCAATAATATATAAAACAAAGTAGCAAGACATGCGAATATAATCATAAATGGTAAAGCAGGTGTAACAGCAATATAAATCAGGGCAGTGAAAGGTAGTGTACAGTGAGTAATCTAAACCGGTCTATTGTGTTGAATAGTCTTAAGTCTTTGAAATCAATTTGATGAATCATCGATGTAACTCAATAGTATCCCATGTATGCCCGGGACCACGGTCAAGATTCTCGGGCTGAATCCGAGACGTGCCGCTAGGCAATAAAATGGTAGTATGTAAAGATGAGTGATGTCAGCATCATCACCCCGGGGCTGGCCTAGCCCATAAGACTGATCAGTAAAGGTATCGAACTGTCGAGTTACAAGTCAGGTTTCATCATTGATTTCCCCATACCCCCAAATTATATATCTTCAAGTCAGGTATTAAAAAAAATCTAGAGCTAATACCAACACAGGATCAGGCAGGTACAGGTTTGTCTGGATAGACAACAGGAATGGTCCGTGAGGACAACAGGTCAGGTTTGTTGGCATTAGGCACAAGATAAGGTAATAGGAAAAGCATGGTACATCAGGTCAGGTCAAGTAATGTATAGGTATCATGTGATGTCAAGAGTTGCACGGTACCATGTCGGGTCAAGTAATAGGTGTAACAAGTCATGTCAGGGTGTACAAGATATTGTGTGGGTGCTCATAATCAAACTAGTATAAGCATGGGTATGCAAAACAAGCATGGGTACTAAAAGAACAATAAACTGGAACATGAAATATGATATGCGAATAGGTACAGGTTAAACTATATGGATGTACGGTTAACGATTAGAGCTAGGGTTGTTAGTTATATATATGCCCTAGAGGCCATTACTGTACATATGATGTATATTGTAGTGGATGCTGGGACATATATAGGTAGGACTTTCTTGCTCGACATGATAGTACGCTATCTGGTTGCTCTTTATCTTAACATGTATACTTTCTGTCTCTCTGATTACATGTTGATAAAGCCCTTAGGATGTGTACTCGACTTCCAGGACTATGATGCAGATCATACTAGTGGGGCCTGGGCAGTCAATGAGTACATCCTTCATTGTTCCTAGTCGTGGGAATATCGAGACGGGGCATCGATATTCCAGAGTAGACTAACGTATATCTTCTCGACCCATGTGATGGGCGATGGATGATCCCATATCCATTGGTGTTTGACATCAGAGATGGTATGCGGGTGCTCAGTGAAGACTGGGTACACTGAACGGACTCGCCGAGAACTCCCAGATGGTATTATACCTCACGTCAGATGGCAGTTCTCTGGTGACACTGGTACAGCTTAGTCTGTTGACCCGAGATCGTCATAGAGTCTTGTGTGTCTCCCACTGTGCTTTAATTTCCACCCTACCACGGCTCTACTGAGTCGTGCAAACAGGTGGTTTTTGGGTACAGTCCCGATTCACATGGAGGCAATGAGCGATAGGAGGGGATTCGTCTCTCCCGGTATTGGGGGTTGATGTTGCGCTATGCTCGACTGGCCATAACAGGAAATCCCTGGCCAGGGTTGCAGTGACCTACTGGTAAGTGTTATCAGTGGTTTCACACATGTCATAGACTTCACGTCGGCATGACTTATCGAGCTATAGGGGTCTGACGTTTACCACCCCTAGGCGAGATATGCGACATATCAGACGAACAGACCGGACTGTACGGTAAGTGTTACTGGTTGGATTCACAGGAGTGTGAGCGGGCTTGCTCGTCGTTCTTCTGATCGCTCAATACCCGGGTGACCGTTACGTTTAGCAGACCGCTTGCGGCTTGTGGGTGTTTGATATGATCATCATCTGCTGCCGGCGTATTGACGAGTCTTTAGAGTCCTACACAGAGGTTTCCTGGCCCAAGCGAAACGAAATAGGAGCGCATATGAGATATGTGCGGGACCGAGAATAATGCGTGTATGTGATACCGTATTCCATTCTCGCGATGAATGTATCGAATAGTTATATGCGATATAACCTAGTTATCGAATCAAGGATTGATTCGATAACCTGATACATTGGATACTAGCCGGTTATATCCGACATGACCGGATCATTGAATCAAGTGTTGATTTAATGATTTAATGCATAATTATACATTTGATATATTACTTTGCATTAACTAATATTGGTTCACTTTAAATGGATTTTCTCACTTGAATTGTGCAAGTTGTATATGTGATATACATTTGTGCACATGATTGTATCATGTTTGATGATACATGCTTACTTGGTTAAGTGTAAAGAATTAAACCATGGTTAAACTAATGATTAGGGTTTTGTTTTTTCATTTACTTATTTATCTATTTATTTATCTTTTTCATTTTGGAAAGGAGAATGACAAATGGTGGATTTTCTTTGTTTGCTAGTTGAAGGTTCTTGAAGCTTTGAACTAGTCCATCATTCTTGTCTTATACTTAACCCTAACCATTCAAGTTAACCATGGTCCATTCTCTGCAATTAACCAAGGGTTAATATATGATAAGTATTGATTTATTTATCTATTAATTCAACACTTATCATATCTTCTTCTTCTTCTTCATCTTCTTCTTCCATGAAGAAAAGCTTGCTACATCAATGGCAAGTGATGAAAACAAGTGAGAAATCCAATTCTAAAGTGAACCCACTTCCTATTTCTTCATCCTCTACCTCTTGCCAAGTAGTATAGGGTGTTTTCTTCACAAGTTTCATGACTTGGTGAAGTCGGAGTTTGATCTTGTGATGCCTCGACGTAGATCATCTTCGGCATCGAAGCCGACGATCAAGCCCGCCCATTTCTTCGATGAAGCCGATGCTAGAGTTCGGGATCCGACTTGGACAGCGGAGGGACATCGTCGCGGAGCTTAGTAAGTGGTGGACCGGATCTACAAAGGTTGTAGTCACTTTCCTTTAGCATTTAATTCGTTTACATGCTTGCATCGCCTATATATCTAGTTAACGATCCGTATTAGGGTTTGTAGGCACTTGTAAAATTTGAATTAGCCATGTTTGATGCCTTGTGAGACTTCATTAGTGTGCCTAGGAATCCTACAGTGGTATCAGAGCCTAGCTAGAGCCTTAGGTGATGCGTAGAAAGAATTAGAAGTCCGATCGAATCAAAACCCAAACCCAAATTTGCTCTCTGGACAATTTTGAAAAACTGGGTTTTTTCCAGATTAAAAATATGCAGAAAAATCAGCAGGAGATTCTAAGAATTACTGTGAAGCCCGTACTCCTAAGTCCACCAAAGTGCGGCGGAACCGCGGCATTAGCATGGCTAATGCGGCGGTTCCGCGGCCATGTGGTCTTTTCTTGCGTTAAAATTTGCACAGTAATTCTTAGTTTGCAGTGCTGGTTTTCCTGGGAATTTTTAATATTTTTTCAAGAGTTGAATTTTCTGGGTTGTATTGGGGACTCGGTGTATCGATTGGATTGTCTAATTTTGTCAGTGTGCTTTTCCGGGTATTTTTAGAATATGTTAAAAAGTTCGACCGGATATAAATACCCACTTTTTCCCCTGCCGGGAAATTTCCAATTGTTGGATTTTTCCGTAGTTTAACGACGTTCTAAGTAGTGCAAGTAACGCGATAGTCCCTCTAGAAGACAACAAACCTTAACTCGATTATGTGACCGTCTTGAACTGCCCTTTGAACCTTCGGGTATGGGGCAGTACGGCATGCCACATGTGAGGCGTTGGCTTGACCCTTCTACGGCTGGACCGTTGGTACCGAGGCACGAACTGAATGCTGTCAGACTTATTTCATGTGTTGGACTGTATCGGGAAAACTTGGGTGTTCCATTGTTCAATCGGAAAGTTTAACATTTTCTATTTATCCGGAATGTGATACAATACTTGGAATTCGCAAATAGTTATGAGATGACTAGATGAATGTTATAAACATAGCAGTTTAGTCTCACTTGATCGGTTGCCACGGAATTTTGATGTGATCAAAAGTCCGTCGCAATCACGTAGTGTACGCAGATACTCGCCGGGTAAACTTAATAGACAGCCTCACTCCATAGCCCCGACCAAGTGACTGTAGGAGAACCCCGTCGCCGAAAGCATCCGTCCGGGTGCTCGCGGCAGCGGTGTTCCGTCTTGGTGCACTTCGTCGACGGTATTAGGGGTGCGGCCGCCTACTAAAGTTTGGGACGAGCATTCGATCAGAATGTCGGGAATCCTGTTGAATTGCCCGACATGTTATTGAAAAGAGTTTTCGATAAATGAGACTAAAATGCGGGGTTTATAATTGTTAGGCATGCGATGTCTAAGTATTTCATTTGATTAGGCATGCGATGTCTAAAGAGGATGCGGATTCCAACTGTTGTAGTTTTACACTTTCTTTTCTGTGACCGTAAGTGTAATATGTGATATTGCCGGTTTCGTTGCTATATGTCAACGACAATTGGGATGCGCATATTTACTTACGTTGATGACATGTGATGTTATGTGTTGCTGGATATGTTATATTGGATCGTCGTGTTTGAATAGCCGGGGTTTTTTTTATGTGAGATGAGTGTTTTTCATTTTCATTCATGTAAAAACTTGTATGTAATATTCTTTTATTGGGGCACTTCCAGGTTGCGGAAGTTGTCACCATTTTTATATTATTTACTTTTCCGCATTAGGATAGACCCAAGGAGGAGGGCACAAGTAACCGGGTTCTGGAGTCCAGTGGGAGACCAACTCGAGGAGTCGAGTCCGGGTCTCCTAACTCTAGAATTGGTAGGGTTGCTTGCCGCTCTCGTAGGGGTCTAGGGGTGTGGGATTGGCTATTCATCACGACCGTGGAATCCGTGTTTTATACTAGCTCGTATTAAAAACACGGACGTCCTAGTATATCCAATATTTCATATGATATTTTCTGCTGCGTTGTCTGTGATGTGATCATGTGATGTTCTGTGATAGATATAATATATAGTATATATGATATATTATATAGACGTTACTTATGTTTTACACCCGCGCTAGCCCTTCCCCGCTCTGCCGTTAGTTACCTAACCTAACGGTGCACGAGAGGACATCGAGGCGAATGCGGATGGCATAAGCGTACGTTATATTTATCTGTGATGATTAGGTGGACTTAAATGATGGGATATTCATTAATGAGATTAATGAAAGAAAATAAACCTAATTGATGTTGTGGAATCGAATTTCAAAATAAAAACAGGTAGCTACAGTTCTTGCTTTGCATCGTGGTGTTCCTTGTAGAACATCCTGCACCTTATTCGATAGGGAAAGGACCGAGATCCCTTCACCGGGAGTGACTCCTTTAGCAATAACTGGCAAATGCTACATCACTCGGTTTGTCTTTTGATTGCTTCTATAGTTTCTACTTTGCACAGTGATATATATGATATATCCCACACCTCATTCGACAAGGAAAGGGCCGACGATCCCTTCACCGGGAGTGACCCCTTTAGCAAAACTAGAAAAGCCTCAAAAACATTCCATTTAAAAACCATTTGATTCCGCAACGAGATCAAGTTCAAAGCGTTAAAGGTTTTCATAAAAACCATTCGCAACCCTCCGTCATTTTAGGAAGTAGAGTACTTAGTATTCGTGCTGTGTTTGTTGACCATAGTCAAGGCACAGTGTACGGTACCTAAGTGATGTCTTCCTACACCGCATATGATGCGATTAGTTAGAACAGTCGCGTGACTTTGTTGACCTTAGTTAAGGGTCATGTGGGTGGGTCTAATTAATCATGAAATGACGGGTAGAACTTGACTAGTACTTATGATTTGTTGACCTTAGTTAAGGTCATAGGTGCTAGGGGTAAAAACTATTATCGGGAGTTTCAAGTGTTGAAATTTGCAATGAGATTGCATACCTTCTATATGATAGTTGGATCCCGATACCCACTGCGAGTAATTGTTACTCCTGGGAGAGTTTTGCACTTTGCAATTAGCCGATCAAGTAGGTGTCTAGAAAGGTGTCAACGGGGTTACGCCTCTGGGAAATTGAGGTTTACTGTAATTAGGTCCGTGCGAAAGCACGGGGAACCTCCCTCAAAGTACCGACACTGGCCTGGCTGAAAGATTGGCGAACTTGTAGAGTGTAATTAATCCCGGCTAGTCTTTCCTTTTAAGGTTTGAAGGAAGATTTGATAAAAACAGTGGGAGCCATCCTGGTTAGATAAAATATATAACCAATCTAATCGATGCATCTTTTTCGGGTGTGTTCGTTACACAGAAATGTTTCTCAGTATCCTCTGCATCTTGGGTATTTGATACCGGATCAGGATCCCAGATATGTAATCTGTTACATAGGGCTACAAAAAGGTAGAAAAACTGAGAACGGGTGATAAGTTTCATGAGACAGAAACCGGGGCAAGTGTTGCAGCCAAGTCTGTTGGTCACTGTCACCCTGTATTACCAATACATTGATTCTGAACAAATGCTATTAGATACCGAACCTGATATACAAAATCATATCAATCTCTTTATTTATTAAAGAAATGATAAAAGTTTGTATTGATGGATAATGTTTCGAACATTTCCTATATCAAAAGTTGATCGATTCAGGCACGTTATCTAAAAACATTGACGTTCTAAATCAAACTACAGTTCCTAGTATACAGAACACACACAAGAGGAAGAGTTCAGAAATGAACGAATCCTTCTTGAGGCATTGTAGACTAGGTCACATCAATGCGACCCGACTGGCTGAAGTTACATTTTAGATGCATATTTAAATCAGTTTGAATTTACATCTTGTGAAACTTGCCAGTCATGTCACAAAGATTAGATGACCATAGCCCTGTTTATTAGAAACAGAGAAAGAGTTAATGAACTCTTGGGACTGATACATGATGATGTATGTAAGGTCTCCTGTCTACACATGCCAGGACTGGTTCTTTATACTTCATTATATTCTCTGAAAATCTCTCAAGATTCAGTCATATATTTCTGTTGAAACATAAGTCCGAAGCTTTTGAGGTATTCACAGAATATAAGTCAGAAGTAGAGAACCATTAACCGGGTTTAAGTATTATGTCCTATGATGAGATCAGGGAGGAGAATACTTGTGCATAGAATTCCTGGACTATTCTAAAAGAAGAATGAGATTCTCTCTCAGTGTTACTCCTCTGAATACACCACGGCACAACGGTGTATCGGGGTGGAGCAATCGCACAATATTAGATATGGTGTGCTCTATGATGAGTACTACTGAGTTTCCTATTTCCTTTTGGGAGTTATGCGCTTGAGAAGCTGCATACCTATTGAATTAGGTTCGAATCAAATCAGTGCCAACCACTCCATATGAGATATGGTATGGGAAGAGCCTATCTCTTAAATAAGTTAAGATTTAGGATTGTCCGGCCTATGTCTAAAGCAAAATCCGAACAAGATCGAGGCAGGATCAGTTCTGTAGAACTGGAAAGGTTCCAGCTATACAAAACTGCAATTGATGATTTGACAGAACCAAAGGATTCTATAGTTCCCGACGAACCTCAGCCTCTCCGCCGATCTAGTAGGGTTCCTCATCCGCCTGAGAGATACCTCGGTTTCTCGATGACAGTGGGAGCGAGGAATGCATCATGAGATGATGACCCATCTAGTATCGAGCAGGCCATCGAGAGTAGAGACTCTGTAAGAATGGCTGGATGCTTAGCGATCTGAGATGGAATCCATATACACCAACAAAGTATGGACTTTGGTTGCGATATCTGAAGGGTTAAATCCCCATCAAGAGCAAGTATATCTTGAGAAGATTACTTGGTATAAATGGAAAGGTTGAGACTTTCAAAGCTAGACTTGTTAAAGGTTTGCGTCATCGACCAAGAGTGGAAAATGATGAAACCTTTTCCAGGGACTATACTTAAGTCCATCCAGATCCTTTTTACCATTGCTACATACCATGACTGCGATATCTGGTAGTTGGGTGTCATGACTGCTTTTCTAAATAGTGATTTAGAATAGAAAGTCTATAATAACACAGCCAGAGGGCTTCGTAAACAGTGGGAGCAGCGGAAACGTGTGCAAGTTGCTTTATAGGATAAAACAGGCATCGCGGAGTTGGAACATCTGTTTTGATGTGGTAGTCAAAGAGTTTGACTTCATAAAAATGGTAGATGAACCTTGTATGTACAAAAGGGTAGTATGGAGTATGGTAATGATCCTCGTAGAGTACGTGGATGACATACTCTTGATAGGAAATGAGTTTCCTATGCTACGATCGGTCGATCTCCTCTTATCACATAGATTCTCCATATAGGATCAAAGCGATACCTCCTAAATCCTGAGTTTTGGGTCTATGAGATAGATCTAAATGGATATTAGGATTCTCACTAGTTATAGTGAGATAGTATCAGTTGATCCTGGGGAGAATCACTGGGAAGGTTCCAGAGTGATAAGGACGACTGAATGTCAGTCGCGGGCATTGTCTTTACCCTCAGTAAAGGGACGGTATGTTGGAAGAGTTCCAAGCTAGATACCGTGGCAAACTAGACGATAAAGGATGGTAACATCGCTATTATAGATACTACCAAAGAGGCAGTTTGGGTGTATATTGGTTCATAAGATGAACTAGGTTCCTACCATTGTATGACAATGGAAGTGTGGCTTTGGCCAAGGAACCCCGATCCCATCAGTGACCCAGACATATTCTGAGGAAGCATCGCCTGATCATGGAGATAGTTGATCTCCGGGGTGATCAAGGTTAGGAAAGTAGACTCAGAGGACAACACGGCGATCCACTCACGAAGGCCTTTTCCCAGAGAGAGACTCATATGGGATGGTTGAGTATTAGATACTGCAACCACTGCTACAGATGGCCCTAGTGCAAGTGGGATATTGTTAGTTATATGTATGCCCTAGAGGCCATTACTGTACATAGGATGTATATTGTAGTGGATGCTGGGACATATATAGGTAGGACTTTCTTGCTCGACATGATAGTACGCTATCTGGTTGCTCTTTATCTTAACATGTATACTTTCTGTCTCTCTGATTACATGTTGATAAAGCCCTTAGGATGTGTACTCGACTTCCAGGACTATGATGCAGATCATACTAATGGGGCCTGGGCAGTCAATGAGTACATCCTTCATTGTTCCTAGTCGTGGGAATATCGAGACGGGGCATCGATATTCCAGAGTAGACTAGCGTATATCTTCTCGACCCATGTGATGGGCGATGGATGATCCCATATCCATTGGTGTTTGACATCAGAGATGGTATGCGGGTGCTCAGTGAAGACTGGGTACACTCAACGGACTCGCCGAGAACTCCCAGATGGTATTATACCTCACGTCAGATGGCAATTCTCTGGTGACACTGGTACAGCTTAGTCTGTTGACCCGAGATCGTCATAGAGTCTTGTGTGTCTCCCACTGTGCTTTGATTTCCACCCTACCACGGCTCTACTGAGACGTGCAAACAGGTGGTTTTTGGGTACAGTCCCGATTCACATGGAGGCAATGAGCGATAGGAGGGGATTCGTCTCTCCCGGTATTGGGGGTTGATGTTGCGCTATGCTCGACTGGCCATAACAGGAAATCCCTGGCCAGGGTTGCAGTGACCTACTGGTAAGTGTTATCAGTAGTTTCACACATGTGATGGACTTCACGTCGACATGACTTATCGAGCTACTGGGGTCTGATGTTTACCACCCCGAGGAGAGATATGCGACATATCAGACGAACAGACCGGACTGTACGGTAAGTGTTACTGGTTGGATTCACAGGAGTGTGAGCGGGCTTGCTCGTCGTTCTTCTGATCGCTCAATACCTGGGTGGCCGTTACGTTTAGCAGACCGCTTGCGGCTTGTGGGTGTTTGATATGATCATCATCTGCTGCCGGCGTATTGACGAGTCTTTAGAGTCCTACACAGAGGTTTCCTGGCCCAAGCGAAACGAAATAGGAGCGCATATGAGATATGTGCGGGACCGAGAATAATGCTTGTATGTGATACCGTATTCCATTCTCGCGATGAATGTATCGAATGGTTATATGCGATATAACCTAGTTATCGAATCAAGGATTGATTCGATAAGCCGATACATTGGATACTAGCCGGTTATATCCGACATGACCGGATCATTGAATCAAGTGTTGATTTAATGATTTAATGCATAATTATACATTTGATATATTACTTTGCATTAACTAGTATTGGTTCACTTTAAATGGATTTTTTCACTTGAATTGTGCAAGTTGTATATGTGATATACATTTGTGCACATGATTGTATCATGTTTGATGATACATGCTTACTTGGTTAAGTGTAAAGAATTAAAACATGGTTAAACTAATGATTAGGGTTTTGTTTTTTCATTTACTTATTTATCTATTTATTTATCTTTTTCATTTTGGAAAGGAGAATGACAAATGGTGGATTTTCTTTGTTTGCTAGTTGAAGATTCTTAAAGCTTTGAACTAGTCCACCATTCTTGTCATATACTTAACCCTAACCATTCAAGTTAACCATGGTCCATTCTCTACAATTAACCAAGGGTTAATATATGATAAGTATTGATTTATTTATCTATTAATTCAACACTTATCATATCTTTTTCTTCTTCTTCATCTTCTTCTTCCATGAAGAAAAGCTTGCTACATCAATGGCAAGTGATGAAAACAAGTGAGAAATCCAATTCTAAAGTGAACCCACTTCCTATTTCTTCATCCTCTACCTCTTGCCAAGTAGTATAGGGTGTTTTCTTCACAAGTTTCATGACTTGGTGAAGTCGGAGTTTGATCTTGTGATGCCTCGACGTAGATCATCTTCGGCATCGAAGCCGACGATCAAGCCCGCCCATTTCTTCGATGAAGCCGATGCTAGAGTTCGGGATCCGACTTGGACAGCGGAGGGACATCGTCGCAGAGCTTAGTAAGTGGTGGACCGGATCTACAAAGGTTGTAGTCACTTTCCTTTAGCATTTAATTCGTTTACATGCTTGCATCGCCTATATATCTAGTTAACGATCCGTATTAGGGTTTGTAGGCACTTGTAAAATTTGAATTAGCCATGTTTGATGCCTTGTGAGACTTCATTAGTGTGCCTAGGAACCCTACAAGGGTTATGGTTCCAACATTAAGTATTATACACTTAAACAAATATGGATTGTTAAAAAAACTCGTTATCCTGGGTTAAAAGATCTAGGGATGCAAATTGTATCTAAAACAGGTTAAAGATGCACACGGGTGTCCAATAGGGTAAAACTAAAAAAAGGTACCATAGACTATGTAAATAGTTATTATGTGATTTAAAATATATATGTGGTTACTAGGTTTAGTAAACTAAATGCAACGGGTAGGTTTCAAGTTCTGAATCTAAAATATATAAACGGAACATCGCACTGTTAACTTGGAACACCTGATTTCAGATTCTATCTATAGATTTAATATGAAATTAAATAAATAAATATAGGAATATTATGAATAGCATGTGGCAAGTTTCACTTGCCTCTACGGATCGCGATACGGTATACGGAACGTCGCACGTCGGCGAGAACAGTCGTGTCGCGCGTACGGTACACGGAATGAGTCCAAATAACGCACACGGGTCAGAGATGCCTGCTGGGTCGTTGTGAACATCGCCGTCGTCAGTGTTCCAGCAAAAAATATAGAGGTTAAATATTTTACGGGAAAGAAACATGTACAGGAGAAGAAAAGAGAAGGAAACCGAGATAAGAAAAGAGGTACGAGAGAGAGACGGCTTACTGGGGTTGGATCGGCAACACAACGGGGAGATGAAATGGCGGCGAGAGATCGACGGAGCTCCGGCCAGGGAACGTGTAGGGATGTGCAGGTTCTGGCGGCTAGGGTTTGGAGTCGGTTGGGGTTTCGTTGCAGGGTACGTGCAGGGTCAGGCGCTCGGGAAAGAGCAGAGGAAAGGAGGAGAGGGAGAGGAAGGCGGTGACGACGAGATGAGGGAGTCGGCGGCGATGAGGTGGCGGTGCAGGGTTAATGGCTGCAGTGGGTTTTCTGGGTTTGGAGAGGGACGAGAGGAAGGAGATGAAGTCGGGGAAGAAGATGATGATGAGGGTTGAGAAGCGAGGTCGAGGGAGGAGGAGGTAGAGGAGTTGGGTTAGGGTTTTGGTGGGTTCTCGTGGCGAGGGTGCATGGGGTTTAAAATAAGAACGAAGGAAAGAAACGAGGAGAAGAAGAAAGAGAGAAGCGAGGTGACGGGATTCACGCGGCGGTGACAAGAATCAAGAAGCGAACAGTGTTCCCGAGAGGAGAGAGAGAAGGCGCGAGAGGAGAGAGAAAGAGAAGGGAGAGAGAGAGAGAGAGATCTCGTGGGGGGAGAGAGAAGGAGAAAGGAAAGAGACTGAAAGAGGGCTCGTGGGGACCACCAGAGAAAAAGGAAGCAAGCGATTGGCTCGTGGGAATAAAGAGAGAGAGAGACTCGGTATGGAGCCCAGCAATAAAAAGAGAGGATTCTGATTGGTTGATGGATAAAATAAAGGGGGAGAGAGAATCGCTTAGTTAAAGAAAATAAATTTTAAAATATTTAAAATCGTTTTAGGGAAAATATTCTTAACTGAAAATATTTAGAAATTAAATTTAAAATTCAAACAATTGAATTTTAGCGGGATATAAAATATTCCAGAATTGCGCCCGGATCGGGTCCAAAATTTTGAATTTGAAATATGAAAATTATTAGCAAGTTCCAAAAATTAAAATGAATGATTTTATAACAGAAATGCATACCCCCAAGAACGGACGCACGTACGTGCGCGTAGCCATCCAAACGCGTCCGTTTCACTGAACGGGACGAGAACACGATGCAAGGACGCTACCATAGGGTTAGGGGTACCAAGCAGGCCATGTCATGTATTTTTAAATTATTTTATGTGACTTAAATTGTTATATGCAAAATATGTGATGCTAGGGTATCCTCTAACTAGGAAACAACAAGCTCAAGCAAGCAGGTCGAATATAAAGTAAACTGCCATACACAACCAAACATGGTAAATGAAATAAATAAACACCACAAACAACACATACGGTAACAGAAATTGGTATAATTGAACTCGGTTGTTACATCGTGTCAGTGCCTCAGGTAGCAACATATCATAAATATGAGGTATGAATGCAAAAAAATGAAAACAGAATACATCATGAATGTGAAAACTGTTTTCTTTCTTTAGTGAGATTTCTGTATATATATAAATCGAGGTATCATCAATGAAATAAACATGAAATTAGTGTCAAGTATCGACATAAAACATAAATCCCAATATCTCAATATCTCAATATCTCAGGCTCCGGCAATCCGGACTGGCCTATAACCTCGAATCTCAATATCTAGGGCTCCGGCTATCCGGACTGGTCCATATCCTCAAATCTCAAAACCTCAGGCTCCGGCTATCCGGACTGGCCTGTACTCCGATCGGTATCCTCTGGATATCCGTCCAGTCACAATAAAATCACCGGCAGGTAGTGCTCCCCTGCCAAGCTCAACGCCATTATCTGCGACCATCTTGCCCCGGGGTACCGCACCGGGTCCACCATGCACCCATAGACGGTTCCTCCTCCTCCTCGAATCGGGTGTATGATATCGCTCAAGAGCCGAGAAAACTCATGGTGGACATATCTCAAATCATATCATGAGCAAACCGTAATTTTATCTTTAAAAATGATAATTTGTTTATAAAATCTTTGCATTTTCTCTAAATCCAGAAATCTCATGGAAATCCAAAATCATAAATCACGATATAAATAAATAATGAATACTGGGCTCCGGCAATCCGGACTGGCCTAAAATGTCATGGCTAATGAACATATAAATAAACATGAAAATCACAGTAATAAATGCAATATCTAAATTAGCATATAAAGGCATGCACACTAATACTATGTCGAAACTATCAGCTAGCAATTTATACTAATGAAGTAGTATTTTCTAATGTGTACGTGCCATGACAATTACCGATGATGTTGTGTGTGAGCCGGCAAGCAGGTGTACGTGTAGCATACGCATCATCGGTAATGGTGCTGGTGTCCTGACAGCATGGTTTATAATCACTAAAGTACACATTAAATATGCAATGCGATGATAACAACATGAATATACGGAACATGACTAATAACGCAACATATATGAATATAGATTTATATATGAGTCATACAGTTTTGACATTTTAAATGATACGAATCGTGGTGTTTGGAAATTAGGGCTACGGTGTTTTTAAGAAAAGGTATGTCCTTTGAAATATCCGTAGAATCTCTTGGCCTGTCTTTAAAATACTCACGATTCGTTAGTTTTGAAATAGGTATGACTCTGTTCTAGTCTAACATCTACAAGTAAACTACATGACTAAACTAACAGACTAGTCGAAAGGGGTAAGGAAAACCACCTAAGTCTGAGTCAATATTTATATATATATCTAGTAGTCGGTGATCCCGCCTCAATAGAATCACATACGATACACTATATATAATATGACATCCTCGAGTTAAGAATGCGGATCAATCATCATAATTATATCTCTTACGGTAAATCCATCGTACGGCATCCCAAATCTGGGTACGGGTCATATATCACATTTATCTCATTATTCATCTGGTATCCTTATCATCATATATCATGAACTGGGGTACTGATCTAAAGTCTAGTACATACTGGTACCATCTACATATATATTGTTAGTTATATGTATGCCCTAGAGGCCATTACTATACATGAGATGTATATTGTAGTGGATGCTTGGACATATATAGGGAGGACTTTCTTACTCGACATGATAGTATGCTATCTGGTTACTCTTTATATTAACATGTACACTGATTGTCTCTCTGTTACATCTTGGTAAAGCCCTTAGGATGTGTACTTGACTACCTAGATTATGATGCGGATCATACTAGTGGGATAAAGGTAGTCCGTGAGTACATCCTTTAATGTCCCTAGTCGTGGGTGTATCGAGATGGGACATCGATATACCAGAGTAGACTAGCGTATACGCTTCTCGACCTATGTGATGGGCGATGGATGATCCCATATCTATTGGTGTTTGACATCAGAGATGGTATACGGGTGCTCAGTGGAGACTGGGTACACTGGACGGACTCGCCGAGAACTCCTAGATGGTATTATACTTGACGTCAGATAGCAGTTCTCTGGTGACACTAATACAGGTTAGTCTGTAGACCCGAGATCGTCATAGAGTCTTGTGTGATTCCTACTGTGCTTTGATTTCCACCTTACGACGTTCAAGAGGACGTGCAAAACGGTGGTTTTTAGGTACAGTCCCGAGTCACATGGAGGCAATGAGCGATAGGAGGGGTTTCGTCTCTCCCGGTATTGGGGGTTGATATTGTGCTGTGTTCGAATGGCCATAACAGGGAAGTCCCTGGCCAGGACTGATTTAGAAATTTACTGGTAAGTGTCATCAGTAGTTTCTCGACCCGTTATGAGCCTCATATCGGCATGACTTATCGGTTATTGGGGTCTGACGTTTACCACCCCTAAACTAGATATACGACATATCAGACAAGGAGACCGGACTGTACGGTAATGTTACTGACAGGCTTTTGCAGGAGATAGAGCGGACTTGCTTGTTGATCTTCTGATCGCTCAATACCCGGGTAGCCGTTACGTCCAGCTAATACCGTTGACGGCTTGTGGGTGCTTGATGTGATCATCACCTACTGCCGGCGTATTGACGAGTCTTTAGAGTCCTACATAAAGCTTTTACTGGCTCAGGCAAAACGAAGTAGGAGCACATATGTGATATGTACGGGACCGAGAATAATGCGAGTATGTGATACCGTATTCTATTCTCGCGATATTTGTATCGAACGGTTATATGTGATATAGCCGGGTTATCGAATCAAGTGTTGATTCGATAAGTTGGTACATTTAATATTAGTCGGTTATATGTGATATAGCCGGATTATCAAATCAAGTGTTGATTTGATAATTTAGTGTATAATTGTATATTTGATATACTAATTTACATTAACTAATATTAGCTCACTTAAGCATTTATTATTCTCACATGTGCACACTTAATATATACGGGATATATATTAATTGTGTTTTATTTTGTATCATGGTTGTTGATACACACTACATGGGTGTATGAGACTTACACCATACTAATTATAATGTTGGGTTTTAGTATTTAAAATAATTCCAAATTAGTGGATAATAGCTCACATGCATGAAGCTTCATGAAGCTTGTGGATGCATTGACTTAGTCCACTAATTTTGTTTTACTTAAGATATTTATTAACCTAACCATTATAATTTAGCCATGGTTATGTCTCTACATGAGTTAGTATATGATACAAACTCACCCATGATTCATTCTCTCACCTAGTTAGTTCATTCTCATCTCTTGAACTCTTCTTCTTCTTCCTTGAGCAAAAGCTTGCTAGGTTTTTCTAAAGAGAGAAAATATTGTGAGAAAAATAAAAATAAAGTGAGCCCACTTCCTACTTCATCATCCTCTACTAGATTAGCACTTTAGTATAGGGTGTTTACTTCGCTAATCTCTTGTTAGTGAAGTAGTAGCTTGAGTTAGTGTCTTCTCGGCATAGATCATGTTCGGCCTCGAAGACTTCAAGCAAGATCGTTCCTTTCGCCTTGAGAACCATGCAAGAGTCCGGGAGTTCCATGATCGCAGCGAAGGGACCACTACAAGGAGCTAATGAAGTGAAGGACCGGTCTAGAAAGGTTGTATTCCATTATCACTTAGATGTAAAATAGTTTACATGTTGTTTCGTATGATTCTGTAGTTATCGATTCTAGTTTAGAGTTCTTTAAAATGACAAAAATTTGAAAATGGCATGGACGATACCTCCCGAAACCTTGTTGTCGTTCATAGGAACCCTACAGTGGTATCAGAGTCTAGCTAGATAATTAGACGGATTGTGTAGGATTACAAAACCGAAACTGCTCTGAAACTTGAAACACAAAACTATGGTTTCTTTCGATTTTTAAAGTTGTCAAAAAAAATTTAAACAAGTACAGAATGTTGTATGTGATATAACATGAACACTGGAGAAATTTGAAGCTTTTCTGAGCCAAAGTGGCCGGCCACACATACCCCCATCTCGGCCAAAAACCGAGCCCCACCCCTAAAATTTTGCCTGTGTTCTAGTGACTGGGTTTTGGTGTTTCAGGTGTTGTTTACTTTTGCTAAATTTTCATGTGATGTTAATTTACTATAAAGGCAACTCGGAGTATTTCGTAGTCATAATTCTAACTGTATTTGGGTTAGTTTAGACGGTGTTAAAAAGTTCGAACGGATATCAAATACCCATTTTAACCTTTGCCGGAAATTTTCCAAGTGTTGTATTTTTCCTTAGTCTAAAACTTTCATAAAATCATGCAAGCAATTCTATGGACCCTCTAGAAGAACGAAACCCTAACTCGATTATGTGACCATCAGAACCGCCACTGAAACTTAGGGTTTGTGGTAGTTCAGCGGTGCCACATGTGAGGCTTTGGTTGACCCTTCTACGGCTGGTTCATGGGAGCTGTGGCATGTTCTGGGACCTTTTAAACTACACTCAAGTGTTGAGCTTTTCGGGAAATTTTGGGTGTTTGTTGATTCGATCGGAATGTTTAACATCGTCTAGGAATTTCTGTAATGTGATACAATATGTGGAATTCATATAGTTAGGCATGAAATCCGAAGTATGAGATATTTTGGGTTTATGATGTCTAAGGTTAATATGGATTCCAAATGTTGTAGTTTGACATTTTCTTTTCTGCGACCGTAAGTGTAATATGTGGTGTATCGCCGGTTTCGTTGCTATATGTCAATAACAATTGGGATACGCATATTTACTTACGTTGATGACATGTGATGTTATGTGTTGCTGGATATGTTATATTGGATCGTCGCTTTTTGAATAGCCGGGGGTTTTATGTCAGATGAGAGTTTTTATTTTCATTCATGTAAAATTCAATGAATGTAATATTCTTTTATTGGGGCACTTCCGGGTTGAGGATGATGTCACCATTGTTGTATATTATTTACTTTTCCGCATTAGGATAGACCTAAGGAGGGGAGCACAAGTAACCGGGTTCTAGAGTCCAGTGGGAGACCAACTCGAGGAGTCGAGTCCGGGTCTCCTAACTCTAGAATTGGTAAGGTTGCTTGCCGCTCTCGTAGGGGTCTAGGGATGTGGGTTTGGCTAATCATCGCGACCGTGGAATCCGTGTTTTATACAGGCTCAAAATAAAACACGGGCCTCTTAGTATATCCAATATTTCATATGTTTCTTCTGCTGCTTTGTGATGTGATCACTGTGGATTATGAGACGAATGGATATACATTATATATGAGATATATAGTAGACGTTACTTATTTTTTGCACCCGCACTAGTCCCGTCCCGGTATGCCGTTGGTTAAGTAACATAATGGTGCATAACGGGACACTGTGGCGAATGCGGATGGCATAAGCGTACGTTGTATTTTCGTTTCTTCTGTGATGCTTAGGAAGCATAAATGATGGAACTTCATTAATATGATTAATGAAAAGAAAAGAAACCTAAAAGATATTGTAGAATCAAATTTTCAAAAAGGATAGCTCTAGTTTTTGCTTTGCATAGCGGTATTCCTTGTAGAATATCCAGCACCTTATTCGATAAGGAAAGAGCCGAGATCCCTTCACCGGGAGTAACCTCTTTAGAAAAACTAGCAGATGCTACAAACACTCGGTTTTGTTTTTGATTGCTTCTATGGTTTTTACTTTGCATAATGGTATTTATGAAATATCCTGCACCTTATTCGATATGGAAAGAGCCGAGATCCGTTCACCGGGAGTGACCTCTTTAGAGAAACTAGTAAAAGCCTCAAAAACACTCCTTTTCAGAATTCGCTCGATTCTACAACTATTTCAAGTTCATTACGCAAAAGGTTCTCTGAAGAACCTGTCATAGCCCTACATCATTTCAGATAAGTCCTACTTAGTATTCGTGCTACGTTTTTTGGCCTGCGTCATGGCGTAGTGTGCGGTAGCTAACTAGTGCTTATCTGCAGAATAAGATGAGATTGGATTAGGGTAGTCGTACGACTTTGTTGGCCTGCGTCAAGGGCCGTGCGGGTGGGTTTAATTCACTCAAGAAATGACGGGTTGAACTTGACTAGCGGACTATGGTTTGTTGGCCTGCGTCAAGGTCATAGGACGCCAGTGGAAAAAAAAATTATCGGGAATTTCAAGTGTTGAAATTTGCAATGAGATTGCATACCTTCTATAAGATAGTTGGATACCGATACCCACTGCGAGTAAGAGTTACTCCTGAGAGAGTTTTGCACATTACAATTAGCCGATCAAGTAGGTGTCTAGAAAGGTGTCAATGGGGTTACGCCCCTAGGAAAATGAGATTTATTTTAATTAGGTCCGTGCGAAAGCACGGGGAACCTCCCTCAAAGTACCGGCACTGGCCTGGCTGAATGATTGGTGAAATTGTAGGGTGTAATTAATCCCGGCTAGTCTTTTCTTGTAGGGTTTGAAGGAAGGTTTAATAAAAACAGTGGGAGCCATCCTGATTAGATAAAACAATAACCAATTTGATCTTGCAAGAGCATACGCTGAGTGTTTTCTTCTCTCTCTCTCTCCAGGTAGCGACCATGTCACGCCTTAATTAAGATAATAATATGGATGTATTGACCGAACCCGCTTGTTATACTGAGTTGGGGAACGTTAGTCCCGCTCCAACTTATAATTGTTATAAGACTGAGAAGGAAATAGGGGATTACCAGAATTCCCGTGCCGCCCAAACGAAGAAAGTGCATGATGATGTATCTTCTTCGGGTGTGTTCATTACCAAGAACTGTTTCTCAGTATCCTCTACGTCCTGGGTATTTGATACCAGACCAGGATCCCGCAAATGTAATATGTTACATGGGCTACAGACAGGTAGAGAACTGTGAATGGGTGATAAGTTTCAAGAGTTGAAAACGGTACAATTGTTGCAGCCATGATGTTGGCAATTATCACCCTGTATTACCCAATACATTGATTCTGAACGAATGTTATTAGATACCGAACCTGATATACAACATTATATCAGTCTCTTTATTAAGTAAAGAAGGATATAATTTTGTATTGTTGGATAATGTTTTTGAACATTTCCTATATCAAGAGTTGATCGGTTCAGGCACGTTATCTAAAAGCATATACGTTCTAAATCAAACCACGGTTCTTAACGTACAGAACACACACAAGAGGAAGAGTTCATAAATGAATGAATCCTTCTTGAGGCATTGCAGACTAAGTCATATCAATGCGACACGGCTAGCTAAGTTGCATAAGGATAGATATTTGAATCCGTTTGAATTTTCATCTTATGACACATGCCAGTCATGTCTCGAAGGCAAGATGACCAAAACTCCGTTTACTTGAAACAGAGAAAGAGTTAGTAAACTCTTGGGATTGATACATGATGATGTATGTAAGTCCCCTGTCTACACATGCCAGGACCGGTTCTTTGTACTTCATTACATTCACTGATGATCTCTCAAGATTCGACACATGTTCCTGTTGAAACACAAGTCTGAAGCTTTTGAGAAATTCAAAGAATATAAGTAAGAAGTAGAGAACCAACAAATGGGTATAAGTATTATATCCTTTGATGTGATCAGGGAGGAGAATACTTGAGCACGGAGTTCCCGAATTATTCAAAAGAGAATGATATTCTCTCTCAGCATTACTCCTCCGTATACACCACAGCACGTCGCTATATCGGGGTGGAGCAATCGCACCCTATGAGATATGGTGCGCTCTATGATGAGTACTACTGAGTTACCTATTTCCTTTTAGGGTTATGCGCTTGATGGAGCTGCATACCTATTGAATTGAGGTCCAACCAAATCAGGTGCCTACCACTCAATATGAGATATGGTATGGGAAGAGCCCATCTCTTAAGTAAGTTAAGATTTGGGGTTGTCCGGCCTATGTCAAAAGCAAAATCCGGACAAGCTCGAGGCAAGGTCGGTTCTGTGGAAGTTTGTTAGATATCCCAAGCATTCACAAGGAAATATCTTCTACCGCACCGAGGAACAAAAAGTGTTTTATTTCTCGGCATGCCACCTTTTTAGAAAAGGAATTTATTTTGGAAAGAAATTTGTGGTCATGAAGTAGAACTGGGAGGAGTTCCAGCTATACAAACTACAGCTGATAATTTGGTAGAACCGGAGGATTCAATTCCCAACGAACCTCGGCCTCTCCGCCGGTCTAGTAGAGTTCCTCATCCACTTGAGAGTACTTCGGTTTTCTCTATGATAGTGGGAGCGAGGATAGCATCATGAGATGATGACCCAACTAGTTTCGAGCAGGCCATCGAGAGTGGGGACTCTGTAAGAATGGCTGGATGCTAAGTGATCTAATATGGAATCTATATACACCAACAAAGTATGGACTTTGGTTGCTTTATCTGAAGGGTTAAATCCCCATCATAAGCAAGTATATCTTGAGAAGATTACTTGGTGTAAATGGAAAAGTTGAGACTTTCAAAGCTAGACTTGTTGCAAAAGGTTCTCGTCATTGACCAGATGTGGATAATGATGAAACATTTTCTCCAGTAACTATGCTTAAGTCCATCCGGATCCTACTTGTCATTGCTACATACCATGACTACGATATCTGGTGGTTGGGTGTCATTACTGCTTTTCTAAATAGTGATTTAGAAGAAAGCGTCTATAAGTACACAGCCAGAGGGCTTCGTAGACAGTGGGAGCAGTGGAAACGTGTGCAAGTTGCTTTATGGGTTAAAGCAGGCATCGCAGAGTTGGAACATCTGTTTTGATGTGGTAATCAAAGCGTTTGACTTTATCAAAATAGCAGATGAACCTTGTATATACAAAAAAGTAGTAGAGAGTAAGATAGTCTTCCTCGTATAGTACGTGGATGACATACTCTTGATAGGAAAGGAGTTTCCTATGCTACGCTCTATCAATCTCCTCTTATCACAAGGATTCTCTATATAGGATCAAGGTAATACCTCCTAAATCCTGGGTTTTGGATCTATGAGATAGATCTAAATGGATGATAGGATTCTCACTAGGTGTAGTGAGATGGTATCAATCGGTCCTGGGGAGAATCACTAGATAGATTCCAAGGTGGTAAGGTCGACTGAATGTCAGTCACAGGCATTGTCTTTACCCTCAGTGGAGGGACGGTATGTTGGAAGAGTTCCAAGCTAGATACCATGGCAAACTAGACGATAAAGGCTGGATCCATCGCTACCAAAGATACTACCAAAGAAGAAGTCTGGGTGTATATTAGTTCATGAGATGAACTTCGTTCCTACCATTGTATGACAATGGAGCTGTGGCTTATGCCTAGGAACCCCCGTCCCATCAGTGATCCAGACATATTCTAAGGCAGTATCACCTGATTATGGATATGGTTGATCTCCAGGGAGATCGAAGTTAGGAGAGTAGACTCAGAGGAAAACACGGCGGATCCACTCACAAAGGCTTTTTCCCATAAAGAGACTTTTATGGGATGGTTGAGTATGAGATACTACAACCACTGCTATATGATGGCCCTAGTGCAAGTGGGAGATTGTTAATTATATGTATGCCCTAGAGGCCATTTCTATACATGAGATGTATATTGTAGTGGATGCTTGGACATATATAAGGAAGACTTTCTTGCTCGACATGATAGTATGCTATCTGGTTACTCTTTATCTTAACATGTACACTGATTGTCTCTCTGTTACATATTGGTAAAACCCTTAAGATGTGTACTTGACTACCTAGATTATGATGCGGATCATACTAGTGCGACAAAGGTAGTCCGTGAGTACATCCTTTAATGTCCCTAGTCGTGGGTGTATCGAGACGGGGCATCGATATACCAGAGTAGACTAGCGTATACGCTTCTCGACCCATGTGATAGGCGATGGATGATCGCATATCCATTGGTGTTTGACATCAAAGACGGTATACGGGTGCTCAGTGAAGACTGGGTACACTGGACGAACTCGCCGAGAACTCCTAGATGGTATTATACCTGACGTCACATAGCAGTTCTCTGGTGACACTGGTACAGGTTAGTCTGTAGACCCGAGATCATCATGGAGTCTTATGTGATTCCTACTGTGCTTTGATTTCCACCTTACCACGTTCAAGAGGACGTGCAAAACGGTGGTTTTTAGGTACAGTCCTGAGTCACATGGAGGCAATGCGTGATAGGAGGGGTTTTGTCTCTCCCAGTATTAGGGGTTGATGTTGCGCTGTGTTTGGTTGGCCATAACAGGGACGTCCCTGGCCACGGGTGATTTAGAGATTTACTGGTAAGTGTTATCAGTAGTTTCTCGACCCGTTATGAGCCTCATATCGGCATGACTTATCGGTTATTAGGGTCTGACGTTTACCACCCCTACACTGGATATACGACATATCAAATGAGGAGACCAGACTGTACGGTAGTATTACTGACAGGCTTTTACAGGAGCTAGAGCAGGCTTGCTTGTTGATCTCATCGCTCAATACCCGGGCAGCCGTTACGTCCAGCTAGTACCGCTGACGGCTTATGGGTGCTTGATGTGATCATCACCTACTGTCGGCGTATTGACGAGTCTTTAGAGTCCTACATAGAGGTTTTACTGGCTCAGGCAAAACGAAGTAGGAGCACATATGTGATATGTGCGGGACCGAGAATAATGCGAGTATGTGATACCGTATTCTATTCTCGCGATATTTGTATCAGACGGTTATATGTGATATAGCCGGGTTATCGAATCAAGTGTTGATTCGATAAGTTGGTACATTTAATATTAGTCGGTTATATGTGATATAGCCGGATTATTAAATCAAGTGTTGATTTGATAATTTAGTGTATAATTGTATATTTGATATACTAATTTACATTAACTAATATTAGCTCACTTAAGCATTTATTATTCTCACATGTGCACACTTAATATATATGTGATATATATTAATTGTGTTTTATTTTTTATCATGGTTGTTGATACACACTACATGGGTGTATGAGACTTACACCATACTAATTATAATATTGGGTTTTAGTATTTAAAATAATTCCAAATTAGTGGATAATAGCTCACATGGATGAAGCTTCATGAAGCTTGTGGATGCATTGACTTAGTCCACTAATTTTGTTTTACTTAAGATATTTATTAACCTAACCATTATAATTTAGCCATGGTTATGTCTCTACATGAGTTAGTATATGATACAAACCCACCTATGGTTCATTCTCTCACCTAGTTGGTTCATTCTCATCTCTTGAGCTCATCTTCTTCTTCCTTGAGCAAAAGCCTGCTAGGTTTTTCTAAAGAGAGAAAATATTGTGAGAAAAATAAAACTAAAGTGAGTCCACTTCCTACTTCATCATCCTCTACTAGATTAGCACTTTAGTATAGGGTGTTTACTTCACTAATCTCTCATTAGTGAAGTAGTAGCTTGAGTTAGTGTCTCCTCGACGTAGATCATATTCGGCCTCGAAGACTTCAAGCAAGATCGTTCATTTTGCCTTGAGAAGCCATGCAAGAGTCCGGGAGTTCCATGATCGCAAAGAAGGGACCTCTACAAGGAGCTAATGAAGTGAAGGACCGGTCTACAAAGGTTGTATTCGGTTATCACTTAGATGTAAAATAGTTTACATGTTGTTTCGTATGATTTTCTAGTTATCGATTCTAGTTTAGGGTTCTTTAAAACGACAAAAATTTGAAAATGGCATGAACAATGCCTCCCGAAACCTTGCTATCATTCATAGGAACCCTACATATATATGCGTGTGTATGAAAACACATCGCCTAAGGACCCGCTATACTAATCATGTCGTATCTCATAATACGAACCATGTCATATCACCGATCTCGTGGCATCATGCCCAATCTCATCGACTCATCTCCAAATACCATATACTATCCTCATTATCCATGTATATGTATACGTGTATATATATATATATATACATAGTCCCATACCTATGTGTATATATATATACATATCCCCATATACGCACAAGTAAACAACTGTATGCGTGTGTGTGCGCGCGTGAGTGTAAACCTTATTCTAGGGTTTCGCGCTAACACTAAACTATAACATTAACTACCAAATACGCTTACACTAACCCAAAGTCCACTAAAGCCCTTCTAGCAATGTATACGCATCTTATAACAACATACAATATATATATATATATATATATATATATATAATAATAACGCATTCGCGTTCTATATTACGAAACTGCGGGGGTGCTATACGTCATCCACCCGATTTCCCCCGTAGATATATATCTACTCACTTGATCTTGCTTGCTGAAATCAATGTCGCCACGCCCTTGCTTGTCATCCCAAAGCTCACACGGAGGTACCTACATATACACAATCGCAAATGCGTATTAAAAGCAAGGCGGAAAACCAAATCGGCACGCGTATCACACATAGGTTAAAACCTATAGTTTACGCATGCAAGAAAAATCAAACAACTCCCGATATCGACGTACAAACGTCAAGTGATCGAGATAAACACCAATACCAAAACTTAAAATCATAAACATCAAGGAATACGAAGTAGCAACTCATGAAAATGGTCCCAGATTTTACCCTAGCTGAAATTAGCCAATTTTGCATACATGGAGGCTCTATTTTACTGATGATAAAGCCACAGAACAAATACGAATACATTTCACATCACCCTGGCCACAAATTGCGGCCAAGAACATTAAATCTGCGGCCACATGTAGGAATTGGGGTCCTGGGTTTTGGGTATGGTTCTAGGTTGCCTGCACATCTCTTTGTGTTTGCTAAATATTTTTCAGGTGTCCCGGGTGATAACAGATACCAATATATCCTCACAGAATCCACAAAATCCGATATCAGGGATTTCTAAGTTAGCGAATTGGGGTTTAAGTCCATGGTTTAGTCCATTATACCATCACTACAGGGGTTGTATGGTCTCTACTGATCTCAATTACACTTCACAACTCAAGATTACTTCAAAACCCTAACTTGGAATTTCCAAAGTTCACTAAACCTCGATATATCGATTCTAAACTAACCATAGAAGCTAATGGAATGCATTACTACACTAAGTGTGAAGGAATTAACTCATTTGGCAACTCAAGAAAATTCTTGAGTTACCCCAAGTCTTCAAAATCCAATTTTTCTTGGTCCAAAGTGTTTGTAGTGAGCTTGTGCGTGTTTTTAATGAAAGGGCATGATGTTTTTGTGTTGATTTGGGGTTGTGTGAGGAGGTGGAGATGGTGGAGGGAAGAAGGCAGCCATGGGATTTGAAAGAGGAAGAAGATACAAGAAGAAATGCAAGAAGAATAAGCCCATAGTCAACTTTATCCCTCACCTCTCTCTCTCTTGCACATACCCTTTATTTTAATCCCTTTTCCTTTTCTTTTCTTTTCTCCTCTTTTCTCATTTCATTTTAAAAACAAAACCAAGCAAAGAAAAAGAAAATCCATGGAGGAAAATATAACAAGTGTGAAAAAAATGACTTGGTGAATGTCACATGCACAAAACTAGCTTAATGCACGATTAGCGATATTTAATCGCGATTAGCATTAAAATTATATATAATTAATTATAAAAATTCATAGTTTGCCTAAATCACATAAAACACCCTCATTTCAGAAATTCCTACAATTTTCCAAATATTTCCCGATTTATCGGTATTTAATTATACCGTACTAATAAAATATTCATGATATTTATTATTTAATTATAAAAATTCCCAATAATAATATTTTATTTTTCTGAAATATTACAGAAAGAATGGAATCAACGGGAGTATGATCATAGGAATGAATAGAAACACGGATCTCAAGAATATACATCCTAAGGTCACTTAAGCGAAGCAACGTGTCGTAAGTATGCCGCGGAACATACACATGGTATGACACTCTACTCAAGCTACCTACTCCATCAATCAAGGTCAACCTACGCAACGAAAGTTCGGGTCTAATACCCACTCAGTCAAGTCTAAGTTCCGTAAGGTCAAGCCTAAACTTGAACCAAGGTTAAACCTAATGCTCTGATACCAACTTTGTCATGACCCAGAATTTTGCTCGTGACCGGCATTTAAATCAAGCAACGTCTAAAGGCGTAACGTAATTCAAGTAAGCCGAAACCCAGAAATCAAAACCTTATTGCGGAAAATAGTGGAGGTGCATTTTTGAAATAAAGGTATAATAAAATCAAGTTTTTCTTTGAATGCATAAATAAAGATTTATGAGAAAACAAAAGGGGTTATATACTAAAGTTGAAAAAAAATTCGTCCTTAAAAATTTGGGCAGCACCTCCCTTGTAATTTTTGATCCAAAACCCCATACAAGCAATATATATATAGGCATCCCCAAGCGGGAGCTAGCTCTTCGCCAATTGGCGGAATCACAACCACGCAATAAATATATATACGATGCCCAATGGCGAAGATCAACACAGAAAGAAAAAAATGAATAAAGCAAGACATCAAAAACCTTAAAAGAAGTGAACATACACCCATCGCTCTAAGTCTCGCAACCACAAGTCTGTCTAGATCTATCGATATACCAAAAAAAACTAGTTTCTGATTTGATGGAGTTGTTAGTTAAGTGTATGCCCTAGAGGACATTATTATACATATGATGTATATTATAGTGGATGCTTGGACATATATAGAGAGAGGACTTTCTTGCTCGACATGATAGTATGCTATCTGGTTGCTCTTTGTCTTAACATGTAGAATTGTATTGTAATATTGTCTTGCTCTCACATGTTGACGAAGCCTTTAGAATGTGTACTTGATTACCAGGACTATGATAAAGATCATACTAGTAGGGCTAGGGTAGTCCACAAGTACATCCTTTAATTGTTCCTAGTCGAGGGTGTATCGAGACAAGGCATCGATATTCCAGAATAGATTAGCGTATACGCTTCTTGACCCATATGATAGGCGATGGATGATCCTACATCCATTGGTGTTTGACATCAAAGATGGTATACGGGTGCTCACTGAAGACTGGTTACACTGAACGGACTCGCCGAGAACTCCTAGTTGGTATTATACATATCGTCATATAGCAGTTCTCTGGTGACACTTGTACAGGTTAGTCTGTAGACCCGAGATCGTCATAGAGTCTTGTGTGATTCCCACTGTGCTTTGATTTCCACCTTACCACGTTCAAGAGAACGTGCAAAATGGTGGCTTTTAGGTACAGTTCCGAATCACATAGAAGCAATGAGCGATAGGAGGGGATTCGTCTCTCCCGGTATTGGGGGTTGATGTTGCACTGTGCTCGATTGGCTATAACAGGAAGTTCCTGGCCAGGGCTGATACGGAGATCTACTGGTAAGTGTTATCAGTAGTTTCTCGACCCGTTATGAGCCTCACATCAGCACGACTTATCGGTTACTGGGATCTGACGTTAATCACCCCTAGACTGGATATGCGACATATCAGATGAAGAGACCGGACTGTACGGTAGTGTTACTGACAGGCTTTACAGGAGTATGAGCAGGCTTGCTTGTTGATCTTCTGATCGCTCAATACCCGGGTAGCCGTTACGTCCAGCTAGTACCGCTGATGGCTTGTGGGTGACTGATATGATCATCACCTACTTCCGGCGTATTGACGAGTTTTCAGAGTCCTACACAGAGGTTTACTGGCTCAGAAAAAACGAAGTAGGAGCACATATGTGATATGTGCGGGACCGAAATTAATACAAGTATGTGATACCATATTCTATTCTCATGATATGTGATATCGGTCAGTTATGTGTGATATAGTTGGGTTATCGAATCAAGTGTTGATTCGATAAGTCGATGCATATAATATTAGTCTGTTATATGTGATATAGCCGGATTATTAAATCAAGTGTTGATTTATTAATTTAATGTATAATTGTATATTTGATATGCTAATTTACATTAACTAATACATGCTCACTAAAGCTTTTCTTTTTCTCACTTATGCACTAAATATATATGTGATATATATTATTGTGTCATGCTAGTTTATATATGCAACATGGATGTATGAGACTCATACCATGCCATTCGATAATTAGGGTTTTATTTATTTAATGCAAATATAAATTGATGGGAATTAAGTATGGTTGCAAGATTTGAAAGCTTGTGGAAACCATTGACTTAGTCCACTAAATTTTTCTTGCATTAGATATTTATTAACCTAACCATTATCTTAAGCCATGGTTAAGTCTCTACAAGAGTAATATATGATATGAACTCACCCATGGTTACCATTCACTCTCTCATCAATTATTTGCTTCATCTTCTTCATTGACCTCTAGCTTTCTCAAGGTGAAAAAATAGAGTGAGAAAATTAATTCTAAATGAAGAGGTAGCTTGGTTTGGTATCTCCTTGACGTAGATCATCTTCGACCTCGAAGACTTCATGCAAGCTTGTTCCTTTCATCTTGTGGAGCCATTCTAGAGTCCGAAAGATCACTACTTGGAGCGAAGGGACTACTACATCAAGCTATTGAAGTGAAAGACCGGTCTACAAAGGTTGTATTCCATATTCACTTAGATATAAAGTTGTTTACATGTTGTATTGTCTAATTCTCAAGTTAAGATTCTAGGGTTAGGGTTAAGTAGCATGTCAAATTTTTGAAAATGGCATGAACGATACCTCCCGAAACCTTGCTGTCATGCTAGGTAACCCTACAGTGGTATCAGAGCCAAGCTAGAGAATTAGACGATGTTTGTAGAATTACGAAACCGAAACAACTCCGAAACACCCGAAAATAAACCTAGTTTCTGTCAAATTTTTTATGTCGTCGAAATTTTTTTTAAGCAACTGCAGAATGTTATATGAGATGTAACATGAACACTGGACAAAAACGAACCCAATTGGCCGGATTTGACCCGGTGACATTCATAAAAATTCCGAGCTGGCCGGCCTCATGTTGTTTTGGGGTTCATTTTGGTTTGGTGTACTGGTCTCTGGGTTTTGGTGTTTCAGGTGTTACTTGTTTTTGCTGAAATTGCGTGAGATGTTAACTTTCTGTAAAGGAAATTCGGAGTGTTTCGTAGTCGTAATTCTAACATTATTTTGGGTTATTTAGATGGCGTTAAAAAGTTCAAACGAATATCAAATACCCAATTTTCTCTCTCGCTGGAAATTTTCTAAGAGTTGGATTTTTCCAAGTTAAAGAACATTCAAAAATCATGCAAGTAATGCGATGGACCCTCTAGAAGAACGAAACCTTAACTCGAGTCTATGACCGTAAGAACCGCCGCCAAACCCTACGGTTTGCGATAGTTCCGCGGCGCCATAGGTGAGGCAAGGGTTGGCCCTTCTACGGTTGGTCCATAGGTACTGTGGCATATTCTGAGTATTTTTAAACTGTGCTCAAGTGTTGAGCTCTTTGGGAAATTTTGGGTGTTTGTTGATACGATCGGAATGTTTAACGTCGTCTAGCTATTTTTGGAATGTGATACAATATTTGGAATTCATTTAGTTAGGCATGAAATCCGAAGTATGTGATATTTCGAGTTTATGATGTCTAGGGTGATTGTGGATTCCAAATGTTGTAATTTGACATTTTCTTCTCTGCAACCGTAAGTGTAATATGTGGTGTATCGTCGGTTTCGTTGTTATATGTCAACGATAATTGGGATACGCATATTTACTTACGTTGATGACATGTTATGTTATGTGTTGCTGTGATATGTTATATTGGATCGTCGTGTTTTGAATAGCTGAAGGTTTTTTATGTGAGATGAGAGTTTTTCGTTTTCATTCATTTAAATCTTGTATGTAATATTCTTTTATTATGGCACTTCCGGGTTGAGGATGATATCACCATTGTTATATATTATTTACTTTTCCGCATTAGGATAGACCCAAGATGGGGAGCACAAGTAACCGGATTCTAGAGTCCAGTGGGAGACCATCTTGAGGAGTCAAGACCGGGTCTCCTAACTCTAGAATTGGTAGGGTTGCTTGCCGCTCTTGTAGGGGTATAGGGATGTGGGTTTGGCTATTCATCGCGACCGTGGAATCCGTGTTTTATACTGGCTTAATTTAAAACACGGAATTCCTAGTATATTCAATATTTCATATGTTATATTCTGTTGCTGATGTTCTGTGATGTGATCACTTTATATGCGTGAGACGAATAATATGCGTGAGACGAATGCTTTATTATTATATATATGATATATAATAAAATTTGCTTATGTTTTGCACCCGCGCTAGTCCCGCCCCGCTATGCCGTTAGTTAAGTAACCTAACGGTGCATAACGGGACATTGTGGCGAATGCGGATGGAATAAGCGTACGTTGTATTTTCGTTTCTTCTGTAATACTTAGAAAGCATAAATGATGGGACTTCATTAATAAGATTAATGAAAAAGAAAGAAATCTAAAAAGATGTTGTGGAATCAAATTTTCAAAATGAGTAGCTTTAGTTTTTGCTTTTCATAGCGGTATTCCTTGTAGAATATCCAGCACCTCATTCGATGAGGAAAGAGCCGAGATCCCTTCACCGGAAGTGACCTCTTTTGCGAAACTAGCAGATGCTACAACCCATTCATTTTTTTCTTTTGATTGCTTCTCTAGTTCTTGCTTTGCATAGTGGTATTTGTGAAATATCATGCACCTTATTCGATAAGGAAAGAGCCGAGATCCCTTCACCGGGAGTGACCTTTTTAGTAAAACTAGCAAAAGCCTCAAAAACACTCCTTTTCAAAGTCACTCGATTCTACAACGATATCAAGTTCATTACGCAAAAGGTTTTTCTAAAAACCTGTTGTGACCCTCCGTCATTTTAGGAAGTAGAGTACTTAATATTCGTGTTGCGTTTGTTGACCATAGTTAAGGCGCAGTGTACGGAGGCTGAGTGATGTCTTCTTACATAGAATATGATGCGATTAATTAGGACAGTCATATGACTTTGTTGACCATAGTTAAGGGTCATGTGGGTGGGTATAATTAATCAAGAAATAACGGGTAGAACTTGACTAGTGCTTATGATTTGTTGACCATAGTTAAGGTCATAAGTCACTAGGGGTGAAAGTATTATCGGGAATTTCAAGTGTTGAAATTTGCAATGAGATTGCATACCTTCTATGAGATGGTTGGATCCCGATACCCACTGCGAGTAAGAGTTACTCCTGGGAGAGTTTTACACATCACAATTAACCGATCAAGTAGGTGTCTAGAAAGGTGTTAATGGGGTTACGCCCCTGGGAAAACGAGGTTTATTTTAATTAGGTCCGTGCGAATGCACGGAGAACCTCCCTCAAAGCACCAACACTGGCCTGAATGAAAGATTGGCGAACTTGTAAGGTGTAATTAATCCCGGCTAGTCTTACCTTTTAGGGTTTGAAGGAAAATTTGATAAAAACAGTGGGAGCCATCCTAATTAGATAAGGTAAAAACCAATCTAATCTTGCAAGAGCATACGCTAAAGTGTTTTCTTCTCTCTCTCTCCAGGTAGCGACCATGTCAGGCCTTAATCAAGATAATAATATGGATGTATTGACTGAACCCGCTTGTTATACTGAGCAGGGGAACGTTGGTTCCGCTTCGACTTATAATTGTTATAAGTCCGAGCAAAGAATATGGACATATCCGGATTCCCACGCCACCCAAACGAAGAATGAGCATGTTGATGCATCTTCTTCGGGTGTGTTAGTTACCGAGAATTGTTTCTCAGTACACTCTATGTCCTGGG
Organism: Agapanthus africanus; assembly: GCA_030015575.1. Classification (NCBI taxonomy): domain Eukaryota; kingdom Viridiplantae; phylum Streptophyta; class Magnoliopsida; order Asparagales; family Amaryllidaceae; genus Agapanthus; species Agapanthus africanus. Next base: position 186,831,201 of record JASDDO010000024.1, read on the forward strand.
TATTAGATACCGGATCAGGATCTCACATATGTAATATGTTGCATGGGCTAAGGAAAGGTAGAGAACTGGGAATGGGTGATCATTCCATAAAAGTAGGGAATGGTGCAAATGTTGAAACCAAAGCAGTTGGCGAATATCACCTTGTATTACCAAATGGTAATACATTGATTCTGAATGAATGTTATTACATTCCGAACCTGATATGCAATCTTATATCATTTTTTTTATTAAGTAAAGAAGGATATAATTTTGTAGTACAGGATAGTGTTATGAACATTTTTCTGAATCAAAAGTTGATTGGATCAGGCTCGTTAAATAATGGCATATACGTTTTAAATCAAACCACAGTTCTTAACGTACAAAACACACACAAGAGGAAGAGTTCAAAAATGAACGAATTGTGGCATTGTAGACTAGGTCATATCAATGCGACACAACTAGCTAAGTTGCATAATGATGGATATTTGAATCCGTTCGAATTATCATCTTATGAAACTTGCCAGTCATGTCTCAAAGGAAAGATGACCAAAACTCCATTTACTGAACACGGAGAAAGAGTTACAGAACTCTTGGGACTAATACATAGTGATGTATGCGGTCCCATGTCTACACATGCCAGGAATGGTTCCTCGTACTTCATTACATTCACTGACGATCTCTCAAGATACGGACATGTGTTCATAATGAAACACAAGTCTGAAGCTTTTGAGAAATTCAAAGAATATAAGCATTAAGTCGAGAACCAGACGGGTAAAAGTATTAAAATCCTACGATCCGATCGGGAGGAGAATACTTTAGCACGGAATTCCATGACTATCTAAAAGAGAATGGAATTCTCTCTCAGCTTACTCCTCCGTATACACCACAGCACAACGGTATATCGGAGTGGAGGAATCGCACCTTATTGGATATGGTGCGCTCTATGATGAGCACTGCTGAGTTACCTATTTCCTTTTGGGGTTATGCGCTGGAGACGTCCACATACCTATTGAATAGAGTTCCAACCAAATCGGTGCCTACCACTCCATATGAGATATGGAATGGGAAGAGACCATCTCTTAAACGAGTTAAGATAAGGGGTTGTCCGGCCTATGTTAAAAAGCAAAATCCGGACAAGCTCGAGGCAAGATCAGCTCTGTGTAAGTTTGTAGGATATCCAAAGGATTCCTATGGATATATCTTCTACCACGGTGAGGAACAAAAGGTGTTTGTTTCTCAATATGCCACCTTTTTAGAAAAGGAATTTCTTGTAAAAGAAATTAGTGGCGAAGAGGTAGAGCTGGAAGAAATTCCAGCGGCACAAACTGCAACTGATGATTTATTGGAACCAGAGGATTCAATAGTTCCCAAAGAACCTCAGCCTCTCCGCCAATCTAGTAGGGTTCCTCATCCACCTGAGAGATACTACGGTTTTCTCATTTATGGTAGGAGCGAGGATTGCATCATGGAAGATGATGGCCCAACTAGCTTCGAGCAGGCCATCATGAGTGGGGACTCTGTGAAATGGCTGGATGCAATGCGATCTAAGATGGAATCCATGTACACCAACAAAGTATGGACTTTGGAAGTTGCTCCCGAAGGGGTAAAACCCATTGGGAGCAAATGGATCTTTAAGAAGAAACTTGGTATAGATGGAAAAGTTGAAACTTTCAAAGTTAGACTTGTTGCAAAAGGTTTTCGTCAACGACCAGGTGTAGATTATGATGAAACCTTTTCTCTAGTGGCTATGCTTAAGTCCATCCAGATCCTACTTGCCATTGCTGCATACCATGATTACGAAATCTAGCAAATGGATGTTAAGACCGCCTTTCTAAATGGTGATTTAGAAGAGAGCATGTACATGACTCAACCAGAGGGCTTCATGGAAAGTGGGAGCAGCGGAAAGGTTTGCAAGCTGCTTAAATCCATCTACGGGTTAAACCAGGCATCGCGGAGTTGGAACATCTGTTTTGATGTGGTAGTCAAAGAGTTTGACTTCATCAAAAACATAGATGAACCTTGTATATACAAGAAGGTGGCAGAGAGTAAGGCTGTCTTCCTCGTATTGTACGTGGATGACATACTCTTGATAGGAAATGATGTTCATATGCAGCACTCGGTCAAGCTCTTCTTATCACAAAGATTCTCAATGAAAGATCTAGGTGATTGTTCATACCATAATATTGCATTTTCTATTCCCCATTTTTATGCATTTTACAATGAAAACAGGTGCTTTTGACGCATGTCTGCTACATGTTACAGGTTACAGGTTCTTGGACAGAAAACAGTGAAAACGATGTAAAGACGATGAAAAAATGGACTTTAACCAATAAACAGAAGACTCTTGATCAAGCCTACATAAGGAACAATTCACAAAGCAAGATTCAAGACATCGACTCAAAGCAAACGGATAGAAGTCCACTACAATGTTCACTGGAAAATCTGGAAGAGAACCAGAAGCCCAATTGATAAAAGGAACAAAGAACCAGAAAGCCCAGAAGAACATAAAGTGGCCCAGGAAAAATTATTGACTGAACACACTAATGGGCCGCGGAACCGCGGCCCAATCCCTACCCAGGCCGCGGTTCCGCGGCTAGAAGAAGCCCATATGCAAAATATTTTTTACCAAAATACAGTGGCTGCGTTGACTGGTCTTTATAGGGCTATTTTTGTAATTGTAGACATGCGGGTCAAATGTAACCCTAGGGTTTCCTATTCTCTATAAATAGGAACTCTAATCATTGTAATTTCTCATGCCTCCCTTCATTAATAAAATTCAGATTTCTTTTGGAGAGCATCGGTGTTTCTTTTCAATTCATGAATTCAGATCTAACAACCCTGCGTTGATGATTGAAGAGATGCATCTGTAAGTAGATTTAATTCCTTGCTCTAGTTTAGATTTCAATTCCTGCCCTAGGTAATTTTCATTCTCTGCCCTAGATAAATGTTCTTCAATTCCCTAATGTGTGAGTAGTCTCCTCGCTTGTTAGGGTTAGATCCGGGGAAGGTTTGAGAGATGAAGATCTCTCATCCCCTTTCTTGCCCGTCATATATTTTCATAGGACTCCATGCATACCTTCTTATTCCGCTCCCTACGGCACTCTACCCACGAGGTAGCGGTGATACCGTAGTCTAAAGGCCCGGATTTTAAGGTTTTCCATGGAGGTTAGGGTAAAGATTAAGAAAGGAAGGACAAGGATCTAGAGGAAGAACAATCTTCCCAATCATCCTAATCCTTTTTATTAATATTTACCATAACACCTAATTAGATCTTCATATGGGTATAGAAAGCGGTGAGATTTATTGACTTTCCAAACTTAACCTAGACCTAACCCTAGCAAGATTTAGATATAGATTAATTCAGTTTTTAGATTAAATCAATCCGTCCGACCACAATCGGAATTAACTCATTAGTGCGATTAGGAAATTCACAAAATCCATGTGGACCGACCCGTACTCACCGGCTAGCTGCAAAGCGACGCCGTTCTTGATTGCGGTTTACAAATATTTTTGATCTATCTTTTAGAAAGCGCAAGCACGCTAAATCACACCAATCAAATGGCGCCGTTTCCGGGGATGGCGTAGAACTTTCCTTTTCGCGATTTCGGGTTAATCAAAATTACAAAAATCATAAAAATCCAAAAATTATAAAAATATATCAATTGTTATTTTTTGGAAAGGGTATTCTATTATGTGAAATCTTGCAGGAACAAACTCGGATCTGGAAATTTCCAGAAAGCAAAACAGAAAATAGAACATCAGAACAGAGGAGAATTTCAGAAACAGAACAACAGAAAAATTCTACAGACGCGAGCAGTCCAGACCACCGCGATTCCGCGGCATCAGAAGCCTTCTGCCGCCCTTCCGTGCTCATCTGGTCAAGTCTCGGGATTTGCGCCGCCGTAGCCGCCGCGTTTCCGCCGCGCCAAGCCGCTCATACCGCGGATCCGCGGTCCCCCTATGTTATCAGCTGAAGAAAATTGCACTGTAAGTTCCTCTTTTCTTGCTCTGGAAATCTAGATAAATATTTTCTGAAAAATTTCTGCAGGATTATGTGCGCTTTAAAAATCTTTTCCACTCCAAAATAACAAATCTTGTGCAGGATTTTTGGGCCCCGCTTGAACTAAATTGATTGCAAGTGACATTTTGCTGTTGCATATCTTTTCTATAAAATATTTTGCTGTTGCATATCTGTTCTCTAAAATCTTTTTGCAACAAAATTTTTTTCAAATATAGAGAAAGAAAAAAATTAATGAAATATGAAAATAAAAAGGACAAATATTTTATAGAACTTGCAAAATTTTTTAGCCCCAAATAAATCCTTGCACCACCAACCATCCTTCTTGTCACCTTTCTTCTTCTAGCATGGGTACCCCACATAAAAAATCACTTGCCGAACTTTGGTATCCTGAACCTAATTTTGCGTCGTTCGGCAATTTGTTCGGTCAATTTAAAGACGATCCCTCCATGCCTAAAAAATCTCTGAAAGATCACATAGAGGAGTCTAGGAGAAACAGTTTGACTTTTCAACCCACTTTGTGTCAACCTAGTCAACCTTCACCACCTACATATGTTGACACCACTTCTTCAAGTCCTTCTGTCACTCCTAGGCCGATGTCCATTGCTGAGCATATTGCTCAATCTCGTAGCCGATCTTTCACCCCTCTCCACACATCTAGTTCTAGGGATCAATAAGACTATTCACCTTTTTATCCACATGTTGACCCTACCCCAGTCCAATCACCCACTTCCTACCAGTCCTACCCGACCTTTACACCTTCACTAGACACTGCTTCTACACAGCCATTAGGAAGTTTCACATATCCACACAATTTCGAATCTTTTTCCGAAACCCCCTTACCACCAAAGTCTAGTCTGGAAGAGGCGTTGGAGGCATATATCGCAGCAACAAATAAAATGGTTAGGAATGTGGAAGCGTCCGTGGCCACTCTTATGCAACCTGCTGAACCGGTAGCTAGTGTCCCGCTAGCTCCGAATTTTTCAATGTATAAGGCGGCAGTTGAACAGAGTGAGAATGAGAGAGGATTTTCAAGTCAAACCTACCCTTACCCAATTGAAACCCACAACTCCGGTTTTCCATCGATTGTTCCAAATGATTCATCAGTTGAAAATAAAAATGAGTTGTGCGATTTTGTAGTGTTTGATTTGCCAAATTGTGAGGAACCCCTTTCGAGTGAAACCGCACCTAATCCTTTCGATCTTTACACCTCCACTCTAGAACCTACATTGATAAATATCCATGCTGTGGATGAAGTGTCTAAAGAAATTGATTTTCACTTGATTGAGGATATAGAAGCCGGGAATATTTCGGATGATGAACCTGTCGATTTAATAGAAATTTTATGTTCAAATCATCATCCTGAGTTATTAAATGTTTTCCCCGAATCTCATATGCGTCTAGATTTTGATGATAATGGCATGGATGAATTACATATTGAGGATAGTACTGAGGAGAGTCTTGAGGATAATATCGAGGTTGAACCATTTTTATTGGATGTGTCGGATTTTCCAATTCAGCCTCCTGAACCTTTGACTGTTATATCACCCTCCCTCCTTCCTATTGTTCCGACCGAACAAATGACAGTTACGCTTTCATCTCCTATACCAAGTTCGGCGTACCCATGTTTTCTTGCGAATCTTGAGGGATTTGACCCCATTTCCCGACGAGTTGGTAGATTAGCGCAATCGCTTTTAACATATCGGTCATCACAAATTGCGCTAATTTATTCACTCAATTTACACCCTCAAGATCGCACTCCACTTCCTTCTTCTTTCCGTCTTTCTTCTCCCCCACCGAGAACATATTCTACCATTCTTCTTTCCACACGGTCTCGCGTGCTTTTCATATCTTTTCTTTCCATCCCATTCTTGCACCAACTCTACCATTACCATGATAAGATTTTTGAATGGTTGGTGCTAACTTTTGGCTTGTGCAAGGCCAAGCTTAAGTTTGGGGGAATCTTTGTATATATGTATATATATTTTTGTTTTCTTTTTCTATAAAAAATAAAAAAAAATTTCAAAACATTAAAAATATAAAAAAAATTATAAATAAATAAACAGGGGAGTGCCGGTATTTTGACCCTCTTGGTTTAGCATGACAGTGAGGACACTGTCAAGTTCAAGTTTGGGGGTATGCTCGGTACGTCTTCTTCCTTCGCATTCATTTGTATATATTTTTGCATTTGCATACTTATTTTAAAACCCATAAAAATTTGAAAAATTTCAAAAATTATAAAAATTATTGTATTCAATTTTGGCTAGTTGACTTGAGTTTGACAAATAGGTTAACTGGCTAGGAACAATTAGATCTTAGACTTAGTAAGTTAAAACCCTAAAAATAACATTCCTTAAAGTTTAACAGTAGAAGGTATATGCCTTGTAGTTTATTTAGAAATAGGCAAATTTTGGGTTCACCTCTTGGGCTAAGTCGAAACAAGGGAAGAGAATTGATGTTCTTATTAGAGTATAAGTTTGAAAAATAGTCCCTAACTTAAGTCTAGATTCTGAAAATGTATACCCTACAATTTGCACAATCACGCACCTTGAAACTTGGAATAGTAGAAGAGACCTTGAAATGCTCTTGTCTAAAGTCCTTAGTATGAAAAAGTGTGAATGAACAAAAAAAATGGACACTGGTTTTTGTGATTACTTAAGGCTGCAAAAATAGAAAAATACTTAGCGAGGGTGCTTCATCACCTAGTGCCTTAGACCAACTGGTTTGGGAGTCACTGCTAAAGCCTTGGGTGTTGCAAAGACTAGGAAGTATGTTTTAAAGTGCAAACGCATTCTGTAATCGGTCGTTGGTACCTCAAGAAGTATTAATGGTCGCATGAAGGATGTGTAAGCAAATTTCATTTAAATTCACCTACTAAGAAGTGCTTTGGACAAAGGACGAGAGTACGATTACTTGATTTGAATTTCCAAGTGTAGGGGTGACTTATACACACACGTAGGGGTATGTGATTGGAGTTTAGATGAGAAAAAGGAATGAAGAATAGAACTTGTATCTTTAATAGAGTTGATAAAAATTCCTAAGTGGAGATGGAAACCCTAGAAGGAAAACTTAAGAGATGCTGAAAGCTAAGTAGGTCTACATAACATATATAATCTTAAGTTAAATAATGAGGAAGTGTGAAGAATATGGGTGGATAATTTGCGAGTCAAAAGATAATAGAATTCCTTGTTAGAAAACCTAATTGGAGAACAAAAGTCAATGGGCCGAGTTGATAGGATTTTGTGGGTAGTATCCGCTGAAAACCCTCAGGAGACAACACTCCTCCTACTAGGGACACCTAGAGGTTTAACGGCTTGTTGAACGTGCTCAGTGCAATCGCGTTTCCCTGCGAAAGTGCGGTTAGGTTTTTGTAGAGAATAAAAAAATAAGTTTGCTCGAGGACGAGCAAAAGATAAGTTTGGGGTATTTGTTCATACCATAATATTGCATTTTCTATTCCCCATTCTTATGCATTTTACAATGAAAACAGGTGCTTTTGACGCATGTCTGCTACATGTTACAGGTTACAGGTTCTTGGACAGAAAACAGTGAAAACGATGTAAAGACGATGAAAAAATGGACTTTAACCAATAAACAGAAGACTCTTGATCAAGCCTACATAAGGAACAATTCACAAAGCAAGATTCAAGACATCGACTCAAAGCAAACGGGTAGAAGTCCACTACAATGTTCACTGGAAAATCTGGAAGAGAACCAGAAGCCCAATTGATAAAAGGAACAAAGAACCAGAAAGCCCAGAAGAACATAAAGTGGCCCAGGAAAAATTATCGACTGAACACACTAATGGGCCGCGGAACCGCGACCCAATCCCTACCCAGGCCGCGGTTCCGCGGCTAGAAGAAGCCCATATGCAAAATATTTTTTACCAAAATACAGTGGCTGCGTTGACTGGTCTTTATAGGGCTATTTTTGTAATTGTAGACATGCGGGTCAAATGTAACCCTAGGGTTTCCTATTCTCTATAAATAGGAACTCTAATCATTGTAATTTCTCATGCCTCCCTTCATTAATAAAATTCAGATTTCTTTTGGAGAGCATCGGTGTTTCTTTTCAATTCATGAATTCAGATCTGACAACCCTGCGTTGATGATTGAAGAGATGCATCTGTAAGTAGATTTAATTCCTTGCTCTAGTTTAGATTTCAATTCCTGCCCTAGGTAATTTTCATTCTCTGCCCTAGATAAATGATCTTCAATTCCCTAATGAGTGAGTAGTCTCCTCGCTTGTTAGGGTTAGATCCGGGGAAGGTTTGAGAGACGAAGATCTCTCATCCCCTTTTTTGCCCGTCATATATTTTCATAGGACTCCATGCATACCTTCTTATTCCGCTCCCTACGGCACTCTACCCACGAGGTAGCGGTGATACCGTAGTCTAAAGGCCCGGATTTTAAGGTTTTCCATGAAGGTTAGGGTAAAGATTAAGAAAGGAAGGACAAGGATCTAGAGGAAGAACAATCTTCCCAATCATCCTAATCCCTTTTATTAATATTTACCATAACACCTAATTAGATCTTCATATGGGTATAGAAAGCGGTGAGATTTATTGACTTTCCAAACTTAACCTAGACCTAACCCTAGCAAGATTTAGATATAGATTAATTCAGTTTTTAGATTAAATCAATCCGTCCGACCACAATCGGAATTAACTCGTTAGTGCGATTAGGAAATTCACAAAATCCCTGTGGACCGACCCGTACTCACCGGCTAGCTGCAAAGCGACGCCGTTCTTGATTGCGGTTTACAAATATTTTTGATCTATCTTTTAGAAAGCGCAAGCACGCTAAATCACACCAATCAGTGATGCCTCCTACATCTTGGGGATTAAGATCTATAGAGATAGATCTAAACGAATACTGGGATTGTCCCAATCCAAGTACATAGACGCCATACTAAAGAGGTTTAGTATGGAAGATTCCAAGCGTGGAAATTTACCCACGATCTCAGGACTCACTCTCTCCAAAAAGATGTCTCCCAAGACTGATTTGGAGAAAGCTCGCATGCAATGGATACCCTATGCTTCGGCAGTAGGCTCTATCATATACGCGATGTTATGTACCAGACCCGATATAGCATACTCACTAAGTGTAGTGAGTAGGTATCAAGCAGATCCAGGAGAGAATCACTGGACAGTTGTGAAGAACATTCTAAAGTACTTGAGAAGGACTAAAGAGATGTTCTTGGTGTATGGTAACGGTGAACTCCAAATGGAGTCCTTTACCGATTCGAGCTTCCAGAGTGATAAGGAAGACTCTAAGTCGGTCTCGGGATTTGTCTTCACCCTCAATGGAGGGGTGGTTTGTTGGACGAATTCCAAACAGGAAACCGTGGCAGACTGGACGATGGAGACTGAATACATCGCTGCCAACGATGCTGCCAAAGAGGCTGTCTGGATGAAGAAGTTCATAATCGAACTTGGAGCGGTTCCATCCATCGAGCATCCAATACCGTTGTATTATGATAACAATGGAGTTGTGGCTTTAGCCAAGGAACCCAGGTCCCATCAGCGATCCAGGCATATTCTGAGGCGGTATCATCTGATCCGGGAGATAGTTGATCGCCGGAAGATCGAGGTCATTAGAGTTGACACGAAGAACAACACAGCGGATCCGCTCACGAAGGCCATACCCCATATACAATTTTAGAGACTCTTCGGGATGTTGGGTATGAGATACTACAACAACTGGCTTTAGGGCAAGTGGAAGATTGTTAGTTATGTGTATGTCCTAGAGGCTATTATTGTACATATGATGTATATTATAGTAGATGCTTGGACATATATAGAGAGGACTTTCTTGCTCGACATGATAGTATGTTATCTGGTTGTTCTTTGTCTTAATATGTAGATTTGTATTGTGATACTGGCTTGCTCTCACATGTTGATGAAGCCCTTAGGATGTGTACTTGATTACCATGACTATGATAGAGATCATACTAGTGGGGCCAGGGTAGTCCACAAGTACAACCTTTAATTGTTCCTAGTCGAGGGTGTATCGAGACAGGGCATCGATATTCCAGAGTAGACTAGCGTATACGCTTCTTGACCCATATGATGGGCGATGGATGATCCCACATCCATTGGTGTTTGACATCAAAGATGGTATACGGGTGCTCAGTGGAGACTGGGTACACTGAACGGACTCGCCGAGAACTCCTAGTTTCCGACGACGAAATGACGCACCGGCACCTCCCACCTCTTCCTCTCTCTCCCCTCTAGTTCTAAAGCCAGTAAGTCCCTACTTCTCCTTCTTTTCTCCATTCTAAAAACATTCAAAACTAAAACCCGACGGAAGCGGAGTTAGTCCGACTTCCGATTCAGTTTTCTTAAAAACTACATTTTTCTTAATTAAGATACCTTCATATCATCACATATTGTTCATTAAACATTAATAAATATGTTTAACAAGTTTCATCACAAAAGATTGTTATATGCATCTTTTATCGCAATTTTACATTAAAATACCACAAACTATAGTTTCCGACATAAACTCTATAATACCTTTATACCTTTAGATAACTCATGAGGTAATGACCTACCTCCTCACAACACTCATATCTAACATAGCACGATAAAATTTGGGAACATAGATTTGGGAAAATACGACTTTACATATAACTACCTTCAACTTATAAAACATTTTTCTATAAGAAGTGTATTTAATAAATCTTTACGATTGTGCCTCTACAACCCATTTTGGGGAACCCGTTCGGTATGATACGGATTATCGCACATTCTCGGGCCCAGTAGAGTGAGATGCAAACCTCCGCAAGGAGCATACGATCTCGAAAGATTTTAATACATTTTCCTTTAGAAAATATGATTTCTATTATAAATAAAACTTATATTTTTAATAAATATATATATGTAATTAATATCAAAATATCTATTTTTAATATTTATAATATTCCACATTTCCAAAATTCAAGCAAGACATTCCATTTACAAGAAAATACCATACAATTCCAATATTTCAAATAAATACCTTATGCTTTAAAAGTTGGTCATATTCACTAGAAATTTCATATTGAATAAAAGAAATATCTATGAAAACTCTAAAGACGATAATAAAATACTTGAGGTGTATTTTGAAAATATAACAAAACTATTTTACGTAAAACCCTCTCAAGTTATACTAAATTACAATAAGGATCCTAGTAAACATAGGTTTAAGCGGGACCAGTCTCTTGAGCCTGGAGATATGAGTGCTTGCCTATTTAAGATAGAAAACTTAACAAACGGTGTTATCAACATGGTAATTATTTTTGAAAAAGACACAAATCCTGCCGCCCATGTGCAGCAGTTACCGATAGCACCAAAACATAATTCAAGACTTCAATTTCTTTTCTAACTCAGACTGAGTCTCAATATAATCAATCTGACTTGAATATGATTCAAGTATCAAATTTCAATACAACATGGATCTATGAATCTGTCTTTTCAATCTAATCAATCTATATTGACTGAACCGAACCATAGATATATTCCATCTACATGTTCATCCATTATATCTGTTCCATTACTGATATCATGGTTTCGGCAAGTCATCCATCTATATACAATATACAATTCAAAAAATATAAACAATAAAATCAAGACAACGCGGGGTTTATAAGGGGTAGATTGGTACGGAAGGTGTTAGAAGTGGCACGAGACTGTAACCATAATACACCCAACCTGAATATCCATTACCGTTGTACGGTGGCTGAACGGTTCCTTGTGCTCCGTATACCTCAGTTTCCGGAATAGTGGGACTCCTCTCGTATACACTGGCACTCTTTTGTACCAAGCTACAAACAACAACGTTAACACTAAGTATGGCATTATAACAATATACTCTCTATTCTGTCTATTCCATTCTTGTCTATTTACGGGACTTACCGAGCGATTTATTCGCCGACGACATTCTCTTTCTTCTTCTTTGGAATGTCTTCAGGTGATTCGGACTCACTGAAGCTCGAGCCCACCAGCGAGGATTTGGACCAGCTAGCTTTCGACCCAGATCTTTAGATTCCTTGTACACATTTACATTCTGTATTTCCATTTCTGTTATGCCACTGTTTAGGCATTGCTTTCCATTCCATGTATTTACTTTTCAGATGTATTGTAAAAAAGAAGAATGTTAATAAATAAAGTTGATGTTTATTTACATCCTTTCTCTTGTGCATTTTACTTATATTGCTTAGATACGCTTAGCGTGTTTACTTCAGAGTAAATACGTTGCGGCCTTATCGCCTCATCTGCCCGTATACTAGGAAGCGGGACGTAACAGGTTTTGTTGGTGGCCCATGCAGGTCCAAGCTGTATGGAACCCTCCCATGCAGGTCAGCTCTGTATGGACATGAAGGTCTGCACTGTATGGACAACCTAAGCAATATAATACAAGAACCAGCAACTGAAAACATTCTTTACAATTCATATTCCTTGAATCTTATCTTTTTATATACTTTGAATCTTTCCTAACCCAAATTTTTCTTTCAAGATTATGAATTCCCCAAACAACACCAGCACAAATGTCAACAACACTCCCCCCACCACTACCACTCACACATGTCATTGCTGCTCAGATCAACGAGCAGACGGTTCTGCTTGAGGTAATCTGCATCCTCCTGGAAGGACAGCAACAGCAGACTGCTATCCTGATGAACCGACCAGACACAGAAGCACCTGGGGTGAAGTATTTCAGGGCCTTGAACCCCAAACAGTTTGCAGGAAAGGAGATCCCTCTAGAAGCTAAGGAATGGGCTTAAAGCATTGAAGATGATCTTGCAACGGCACAAGTGCCAGAGATAGCTTGGGTTCGAGTTGCAAAGCTGCAGCTCACGGACAATGCACAGGTTTGGTGGAAAGCGGAAGAAAGACGTCTTGATCAACCCATCGAATGGAAGACTTTCTGCGACATGTTCGACGCAAAGTATTTCCCTGAGACTTCCAGGTTCGACATGGAACAACAGTTCATCCACTTACAACAGGGTTCAATGTGGACCAAATCAGTGGATGAATACGATGCTGAGTTCACCATGCTCAGTCTGTAAGATATGTCTCAATAATTCGATTTTCAATAAATCACATACTACACAGCTAATACAATACTTTAACAGATTTGCGGCACACTTGATACCGACGAATGAGATCAGAGCCCGTCGATTTCAACAAGGGTTAGATTCAGATATCCAGGCTGCATTAGCCACAGGAGATTTTTCGACTCATAAATCGGCTCTGAAAGCTGCCCGCCGTTATGAAGTAGCGGTAAAGATGATGGGCAAATCTCAATCTGCTGGAGTTAAGCGCCCTGCCAACCATATGGCAGGAGGAACCTCTTCAAGGCCACCATTTGTGCCCAGGAGACCGGGAGTACCAATCAACCGGCTCAGCCCAGCCTTTTGTACCTACTGCAGGAAAGATGGACATTTGGCAAAAGACTGTCGGCAAGCTACCGTCTTTGATTAGTCTGCGGCTCAGCTACTCATAATATTGGGTCTTGTCCCCGAAGACACAACCCAATTGCTGCACCCAGGCCAGCAATCACTTACCAGCAGAGACTAGCCCTTCAGGCACCTGCTCCAAGACTCGCTCTCCCTGCTCCACCACCTAGAGGACCACCGACTGCACCTCCTCCTCGTCAGTTCCATCAAGATCAACGGAACGTTCCAAGGAATGCTTCTCCGTCCAGGAGGAATGTACCACGGCGACAGGCTTTCACGATGACCGTGGAAGAAGCTGAGGCCACTGGCCAAGTCATCACTGGTAACACTTCCCTTTCAAATTCTCTTTTAATCCATAGACATAACTATATATCTTTTCCCTTATACCTAAACAAATCCCACATACCTTAGGTACAATTTTAGTAGCCTCACTCCATGCACTCGCACTATTTGATAGTAGAGTATCTCATTGCTTTATGTCGCAACGGTTCGTCCGAACTCATGCGATCCCATTCACACCACTTGTATCCAGCTGGAATATCAGTTCAGGAAATGGCGTTGTAAAGGCAACGATGGGATACAGCTTGTGTCCAGTAGTCGTCTGCAACAGAGAATTTTATGCTGACTTCAAGATACTGGACATACCGAACTTCGATGTGGTTCTAGGTATGGATTGGCTCGGAACATTTTATGCTACCATTGACTGTCGTCAAAGGAGGGTAGTATTCGAGATTCCAGAGCATCCGGTTTTCTATTTCAAAAGTGGAGACCGTAGCTTGGAACCAAGTACATACAAGGCAAAACCAAAGAAGGCAGTGATTGCAACAATTCAAGCGGAGGAAAGATCAAAGCCAGATGTGGTTCGAGAGTTCGACGATGTATTTCCTGACGATATATCAGGTTTGCCTCCCGATCGAGCTCTTGAATTCAGCATTGATTTAGTACCAGGAGCACAACCCGTAATCAAAGCACCTTATCGATTAAGTCCGGAAGGTTTGAAGGAAGTCCGAACTCAGTTGGAAGAATTATTGGCGAAAGGATGGATTCGTCCCAGCACTTCAAGTTGGGGATCACCAGTACTTCTTGTGAAGAAGAAGAAAGGTTCATACAGAATATGCATCGATTATAGAGCCTTGAACGAAGAAACGATAAAGAACAAGTATCCACTACCGCGTATCGACGATCTTTTCGATCAGCTAAGTGGATCTTGTGTTTTCTCCAAATTAGATCTTCGTTTAGGTTATCATCAAGTGAAGGTTAAGAAATCCGATATCCATAAAATGGCATTCAGAACTCGTTATGGACATTACGAATTTCTTGTGATACCAATTGGAGTGACCAACGCACCAGCAATATTCATGAACCTAATGAATCAAGTTTTCCGGGAGTACTTAGACAGGTTTGTTGTCATCTTCATCGACGACATCCTGGTGTATTCTAAGAGTCGGAAAGAACATGCCGAGCACCTACGAATTTTCCTGGAAACTCTATGACAACATCAACTCTATGCCAAGTATAGAAAATGCGAATTCTGGCTAAATCAAGTTGGTTTTCTCGGACATATTGTATCAGGCGAAGGAATCTCTGTGGATCCAGCGAAAGTTTCAGCAGTAAGCGATTGGCCGACACCAAAGTCAGTGAAGGACATTCGAAGTTTCTTGGGTCTAGCTGGATATTACAGAAGATTCATTGAAGGATTTTCGAAGATAGAAACACCCCTGACCAAGCTCACACGTAAAGATGAAGACTTTGTGTGGTTAGAATCATGCGAGAAAGCTTTCGTAGAACACAACTCAAGGTTGACATCAGCGCCTATTCTCGTTATACCGGACCAATCTGGAGGTTTCGAAGTGCATTGTTATGCATCCGATAAAGGATTAGGATGTGTTCTACATCAGCACGGAAAGGTTGTGGCTTATGCTTCAGGACAGCTGAAGATTCAAGAGCACAATTGCCCGACGCATGATTTGGAGTTGGCGGCCGTTATCTTTGCTCTTAAGATTTGGCGCCATTATCTTCTTAGTCAACGAGTGAACATATACACAGATCACAAGAGTCTGAAATATGTGTTTACTCAGAAGGAGCTTAATATGCGGCAGAGACGATGGTTAGAATTCATTGCGGAGTTTGACATCAATCTGCAATATCACCCAGAGAAGATGAATGTGGTACCTGATGCCCTTAGTCGCCAACCATTAACAATGAATCTCACTGCTCAATGGAAGTTTCAACAAAACTTGCATCAGATGGAGATTGAAGTAGTCATGCCAAGTAACGCTTCAAGTTTGATGAATTTACAAGTTCAATCTACCATTGTAAATCAGATCAAAGCAGCTCAAGCAAGTGATGATAAGTTGCAAAAGATCAGGGAACAAGTAGAGAATGTACTCAGAACAGACTTCATCATCCATGAAGACGGATCTTTGAGATACGGCAGCAGATTGTGTACCAAAAGGTTCTGTTTGAGAAGAGTTAATGAAAGAAGCTCACAACTCTCCCTACTCAGTACACCCTGGAGGTACAAAGATGTACAAGGATCTGCATCAAAATTACTGGTGGTATGGAATAAAGCGTGAAGTATCCAGAAGCGTCGCTAAATACTTGGTGTGTCAGCAAGTAAAGGCTGAATATCATAGGACTGTTGGATTACTTCAACCGTTACCGATCCCAGAATGGAAGTGGCAACACATCATAATGGATTTTGTGACTGCACTCCCTCACAGCACGAAGGGTAACGATGCGGTATGGGTCATTGTGGATCGACTCACAAAGTCGGCTCACTGCATCCCATTTCGAGTTAGCCAATCAACTGAGACATTAGCAAATAAGTACATGGAGGTAAGAATCTAAGTAAGATTTAAACTCTTCAAAATGTACTATCTCTGAAACCCATGAACTGATACAGGAAATCGTGAGACTTCATGGAGTGCCGGTCTGCATTGTCTTCGATCGTGACACCAGATTCCGATTACAATTTTGGCAGAGTCTGCAAGCGAGCTTGGGAATAAGTCTGAACTTCAGCACGGCTTATCATCCACAAACAGATGGTCAGTCTGAGTGAAGTATTCAAATATTGGAAGATATGCTCAGAGCGTGTATGTTAGACTTCGGAGGATCGTGGGATGATCACCTACTTCTTGTGGAGTTTTCATACAACAATAGCAACCAAGCAAGCATCGGAATGGCACCTTTTTGCAGCGCTATATGGAAGGAAGTGTCGATCGCCATTAAATTGGGACGACATCGAAGATAGAGAACTCCTTGGTCCAGAGATGATAATAACAACCGTAGATGTGGTCCGCACTATAAAGGAAAGAATGTGCATAGCTCACGATCGACAGAAGCACTGGGCTGATGGGAAGCGACGTCATTTGGAGTTCCAGCCGGGAGATCACGTATTTCTGAAGATATCTCCCAACCGTGGAGTGATTCGATTTGGAAGACGGGGTAAGCTAAGTCCAAGGTACATTGGACCGTTCGACATACTCGAACGAGTCGGTGAAGTGGCTTATCGCTTGGCACTTCCACCTTCATTGGAAAGAGTGCACAATGTATCCACATATCTCAACTCAGAAGGTATATGAGTGACCCCAGCCATATTCTCGATCATTCCGAGCTCACTGTACAGCCCGACTTATCTTGTGAGCAGCAACCTGTTGAGATCCTGGACAGGAAAGTGAAGTCACTTCGGAACAAGGAAGTCAACTTGGTTCGAGTGATGTGGAGAAAAGACACTCCAGGAGAATCGACATGGGAAAGGGAAGACGAGATAGGTGCAAGATATCCTCACCTATTTGTAATCTAGTCCTTAAAATAAATTGTAAATTTCGAGGACTAAATTTTTTTAAGGAGGGTAGACAGTAACAACTCCAATTCTTTTGTACATAAATTTGATTAAAAGTTAATATATACTTGGGATACTTACAATTCCTGTGAGTACTATAAGAATTCGATTTACTTTTGAGCAGCAAGAAAGAGCTTGTAACTCACTGGTAAGGCCTTGCACTGCTGAACCAAAGCACCAGAGTTCAAATCTCATCAGCCACACATTCTTTTTATTTAAATTCCTTTAACTTTTTAGAAGCCCAAGAGTTTGCACATGCACTACACGTAAGGGACACGTGGCACCAATCCGAACCCCCACCACCTTGATCCGACCGGCAAGATCACGAACCAGGCCAGCGCCGCCGGTTTTCTTTAAACCAACCCCCAATT
This sequence comes from Agapanthus africanus, assembly GCA_030015575.1. NCBI lineage: Eukaryota > Viridiplantae > Streptophyta > Magnoliopsida > Asparagales > Amaryllidaceae > Agapanthus > Agapanthus africanus. Next base: position 186,848,854 of record JASDDO010000024.1, read on the forward strand.
TTGTTTAACCCTAGCGACTCTTGGACTCCCCCATAACTCCAGTATTATTTGTTTTCCTTGCACATTTACAGAGCACAATAAAACACACATTTAATCTATTTTAATACAAATTTTTAATACACCCTTTCACTACCCTAAACCCTAACTTTTCCTATAAATACCACCCTCAATTCATACCTCCTCACTCACAATTCCGTGCCAAAACTCTACAAAAATTTCCAAGTTCTATTTGTGTGCAAGTGGAGTTAGCAAAGGGCGAAGCTCCGACGAACTTCCGGCGACAACTCAAGGAGTTTCCGACGACGAAACGACGCACCGGCACCTCCCACCTCTTCCTCTCTCTCCCCTCTAGTGCTAAAGCCAGTAAATCCCTACTTCTCGTTCTTTTCTCTATTCTAAAAACATTCAAAACTAAAACCCGACGGAAGCGGAGTTAGTCCGACTTCCGATTCGGTTTTCTTATAAAACTATAATTTTTCTTAATCAAGATACCTTCATATCATCACATATTGTTCATTAAATATTAATAAATATCTTTAACAAGTTTCATCACAAAAGATTCTTATATGCATTTTTTATCGCAATTTTACATTAAAATACCACAAACTTTAGTTTCCGGCATAAACTCTATAATACCTTTATACCTTTAGATAACTCAAGAGGTAATGACCTACCTCCTCACAACACTCATATCTAATATAGCACGATGGAATTTGGGAACATAGATTTGGGAAAATACGACTTTACATATAACTACCTTCAACTTATAAAACATTTTTCTACAAGAAGTGTATTTAACAAATCTTTGCGATTGTGCCTCTACAACCTATTCTAGGGAACCCGTTCGGTATGGTGCGGATTATAGCACATCCTCGGGCCTAGTAGAGTGAGATGCAGACCTCCGCAAGGAGCATACGATCTCGAAATATTTTAATACATTTTCCTTTAGAAAATGTGATTTCTATTATAAATAAAACTTATATTTTTAATAAATAAATATATATGTAATTAATATAAAAATATCTATTTATAATATTTATAAAATTCCACATTTCCAAAATTCAAGAAAAACATTCCATTTACATGAAAATACCATACAATTCCAATATTTCAAATAAATACCTTATGCTTTAAAACTAGGTCATATTCACTAGAAATTTCATATGGAATAAAAGAAACATCTATGAAAACTCTAAAGACGATAATAAAATTCTTGAGGTGTATTTTGAAAATATAACAAAACTATTTTACATAAAACGCTCTCAAGTTATACTAAATTACAATAAGGACCCTAGTAAACATAGATTTAAGCGGGATCAGTCTCTTGAGCCTCAGAGAGCCGGAGATATGGGTGTTTGCCTATTTAAGGTAGACAACTTAACAAACGGTGTTATCAACACGGTAATTTTCTTTTAAAAAGACACAAATTCTGCCGTCCATGTGCAGCAGTCACCGATAGCACCAAAACATAATTCAGGACTTCAATTTCTTTTCTAATTGTCTAACTCAGACTGAGTCTCAATATAATCAAACTGACTTGAATATGATTCAAGTATCAAACTACAATACAATATGGATCTATGAATCCATCTTTTCAATCTAATCTATCTATATTGACTGAACCGAACCATGGATATATTCCATCTACATGTTCATCCATTATATCCGATCCATTACTGATATCATGGTTTCGGCAAGTCATCCATTTGTATACAATATACAATTCAAACGATACAATCAAGACATCACGGGGTTTATAAGGGGTAGATTGATACGGAAGGTGTTAGAAGTGGCACGAGACTATAACCATAATACACATAACCTGAATATCCATTGCCGTTGTACCATGGCTGAACGGTTCCTTGTGCTCCGTATACCTTAGTCTCCGGAATAGTGGGACTCCTCTCGTATACACTGGCATTCTTCTGTACCAAGCTACAAACAACAGCGTTAACACTAAATACGACATTATAACAATATACTCTCTATTCTGTCTACTCCATTCTTGTCTATTTACGGGACTTACCGAGCGATTTGTTCACTGACGACATTCTCTTTCTTCTTCTTTAGAATGTCGTCAGGTGATTCGGACTCACTGGAGATCGAGCCCACCAGCAAGGATTTGGACGAGCTAGCTTTCGACCCAGAGCTTTAGATTCCTTGTACATATTCACATTCTATATTTTCCATTTCTGTTATGCCACTGTTTAGGCATTGTGTCACGCCTCGCTTCCCATTCTACGGCGAAAAGGACGCGACGAGGTCCGCTACGTATATACTCAGAAGTACATATGCTAAGCGTATCTAAGCAATATAAAATAAATACACAAGAGACAAAATATAAAAAGAACAGCAACTTTTATTTATTAACATTCTTTGTACAATGCATGAAAGGAAAATACAATTGAAATAAAAAGATGCCTAAACAATGGCATAACAGGAAATGAAAAGTACAGAAAGGAAAAGTGTACAATTAAACTAAAGTGCAGGGTCTTCGGCAAACTGCTCCAAGTCTTCTTGAGATGGCTCGATCTCTGCCTGGTCCAAACCACCTGACGACATTCAAAGAAAAAAGAAATAGAATGTCGTCGGCGAACAGGTCGCTCGGTAAGTCCCAAAGGTAAGAGGAAAGTAAAATAGACAGAATAAGAAGATATCTTTTACAGTTGTATACTATTGTTGTAATGTTGTGTTAACGCTGTTATTTGTAGCTTGGTACAGAAGGATGCCAGTGTATACGAGGGCGGTCTCTATATGCTAGAGACCAGGGCAAACGGAATGTACAAGGAACCGTTAAGCCACGGTACAACAGCAATGGAATATAGGTTAGGAGTCTTAATCTGACCACCTCGTGCCACCTTTAACACCTTCCGTACCAATCTACCCCTTAAACCCCGTGATATCTTATTTGTATTGTTATCTTGTAAATTGTATTGGTTGTATGAGTGATTGACTGACTGACCGAAACCATGATATCAGGAATCGATTGTAACTGTAGAGTCATGTAAATGGAATAACTGACAATCATGTAAAAGGAATATATCCATGGTTCGGTTCAGTCAAGTTGTATAAATTGATAATTGAATTCATGGATTTATGTGTTCATATTGAATTGGAATATTGTAGATTGTAGATTGACTTGAATCATATTCAAGTCAGATTAATCAGACTCAAAACCGAGCCAGACAGTTAGAAGTGTAAATCGAAGTCCTATAATTGCTATGGTCCTTAGGGTAATTTATAAAACTTGAGGGGGTTTTATGTAAAAATATTTTTATACACTTTTCCAAAATACACCTCAAGTATTTGTTACTCGTCTTTAGGGTTGTAATGAGGGTAGATTTTATATTGTGATATTTCTAGTGAAAATATTCTAGTTTTATAAATAAGGTATTTATCTGTAATATTGATTTATTTGAAGTTCATGGTATTTTAGTGTAAAATTTATTCTTGTGATTTTTAGAAAAAGGTGGAATGTTTATATTATAGTAAAATAGATATTTAAATGATAAATATACATATATTTATACAAAAATAATTTTAATAAATATTTTATATTCCAAAAATCTCATTTTCTTAAGATGTCGTATTTTAAACCTTTCGAGACCGAATGCTCATTGCGGAGGTCTGAATCTCGCATTACTAAGCCCGAGGATGTGCGATAATCCCCACCATCCCGAACGGGTTCTCCAAAAATGGGTTGTAGCGGCGCTTTGCAAAGATTGTAAAATACTAATCCTTTAGAAAACGGTTTTATAAAGTAAAAGGTATTTATTTGTAAAAATGTCAATTTTCCGTATTTTAGATTCTAGGGTTTCCTAAGTCAACTAGCATATTTCCAAATGGTCTAAACAACAAGTTGTTAGATGTCTCAAATCGCCTCTTCACCGCCAATTGTGGCCAGGTAAGTACAAATGAGGAAATGAGGGATCCGCTCACGAATCACCGTGAGACGGGCCTTTTAAAGTTACCTTTCTCACTTGCCAAGCCTAGACACCACAAAGTCAGGTTTAGATAAACGATCGATGTCCACAACTTATCGTGTTTCCTAATAAGAGGTATTTATTTAAAATTGTATCAAAGCTAAAAATTTTAGAAATGCTTTTATTAAGAATATGGTATTTAAATGAAACTATTGTTTTATCGTATTCTAAATTTTTGATGATATCGTTTAGGGTTGTATTTGCGTGTGTGTAGAGGTAGGTCATTATCTCGTGCTCTACTTTAAATATATAGCAAAGTTAAGGGGTTAAATGTGAAATTGAAACATTGTGGTATTTAAGTGAAAAATACGATAAATTGAAAAGGCTATCATTTCATGTGATGAAACTTGTTCAAATTGTTCGTTAAATGTTTAATAGTCAACAATAAGATGTTTAAGCATGAATGTATTGGTGAGAAGTGAAATTTTATAAAAAACCGAATCGGAAATCGGATTTGTTCCGATTCCGTCGGGTTTTGTAATTTCGTATTTTAGAGAATAAGAAAGAGGGATAGAATGGGACTTACGGGTTTCGATTTATACAGAGGAGTGAGGGGGGACTAAAGGGGTTGCCGAGGCGTTGCTTCATCGCCGGTTGTTCCTAAAAACGTAGCCGAAATTTCCGCTGGAATTTCGTCGGAGCTTCGCCGCGAACTTGTTTTCAAAGTACACAAGTCTTTAGAAGATTTTGAGAGAGTGGGCTCAGGATTTTGGGATGAGAGGGTAGAGAGTAGGGGGTGTATTTATAGGATAGGCTAGGGGTAGGGTAGGTGAACGATTTTTAATAAAAAAATGTAAAAATTATGGAAAATTCATTAAAATTTGAGTAAATAGGGTATATTGAAGTCTCGGGAACCGATCCCATTAAATGGTGTGTGCAGGGGAGTTGGGCAACTGAAAAGTCACAACTTTTCAGTTGTCGACTCGGCCGTCTGGCCGAGTCCGGCCGGCGGCGCCGGCCCGAGTCGGGCCGAGTCGGATGGTCGGGAGGTGGGGGTCTCGTGGGGTAGGCACTGGTGCTTTTTGATTTTCAAGTGTAGTTCAAGTTTTGGGAGTTATGGTGTTTGGACTGTTGGGCTTCCAAAGGATTTAAAACAAAAACAATATAAAAATAATGTGGGCAGGGGATTTGAACTCTGGTGGCTTGGTTCAGCAGTGCAAGGTGTTACTAATGAGCTACAAGCTCCTTCTTATAATTATTGTGGGAAAATAAATACTTAAAGTGGTGACAGCAACATTAAATACCCCAAGTATACTTCAAATTTAAATCAATTTTATGTATACAAAAATTGGAGTTGTTACACATTGCTTTCCATTCCATGTATTTATTTTTCATATGTATTGTAAAAAAAAGAATGTTAATAAATAAAGTTGATGTTTATTTACATCCCGTCTCTTGTGCATTTTACATATATTGCTTAGATACGCTCAGCATGTTTACTTCAGAGTAAATACGTAGCGACCTCGTCGCGGCCTCTGCCCGTATACTGGGAAGCGGGGCGTGACAGGTTTTATTGGTGGCCCATGCAGGTTCGAACTACAGACCTTCAATTTACAGGTGGAGTTAGCAAAGGGCGTGACAGCATTGATTTAGTACCAGGAGCACAACCGGTAATCAAAGCACCTTATCGATTAAGTCCGGATGGTTTGAAGGAAATCCGAACTCAGTTGGAAGAATTATTGGAGAAAGGATGGATTCGTCCCAGCACTTCAAGTTGGGGATCACCAGTAGGGCTTGTGAAGAATAAGGAAGGTTCATACAGAATATGGATTGATTATAGAGCCTTGAACGAAGTAACGACAAAGAACAAGTATCCGCTACCGCGTATCGACGATCTTTTCGATCAGCTAAGTGGATCTTGTGTTTTCTCCAAATTAGATCTTCGTTCAGGTTATTATCAGGTGAAGGTCAAGAAATCTGATATCCATAAAACGGCATTCAGAACTCGTTATGGACATTACGAATTTCTTGTGATGCCATTTGGAGTGACCAACGCACCAGCAATATTCATGAACCTAATGAATCAAGTTTTCCAAGAGTACTTATGGACATTACGAATTTCTAGTGATACCATTTGGAGTGACCAACGCACCAGCAATATTCATGAACCTAATGAATCAAGTTTTCCGGGAGTACTTAGACAGGTTTGTTGTCATCTTCATCGACAACATCCTGGTGTATTCTAAGAGTCGGAAAGAACATGCCGAGCACCTACGAATTGTCCTGGAAACTCTACGACAACATCAACTCTATGACAAGAATAGAAAATGCTATTTTTGGCTAAATCAAGTTGGTTTTCTCGGACATATTTTATCAGGAGAAGGAATCTCTGTGGATCCAGCGAAAGTTTCAGCAGTAAGCGAATGGCCGACACCAAAGTCAGTGAAATACATTCGAAGTTTCTTGGATCTAGCTGGATATTACAGAAGGTTCATTGAAGGATTTTCGAAGATAGCAACACCCCTGACCAAGCTCACACGTAAAGATGAAGACTTTTTGTGGTCAGAAGCATGCGAGTAAGCTTTCGTAGAACTCAAGTCAAGGTTGACATCAGCGCCTATTCTCATTATACCGGACCAATCTGGAGGTTTCGAAGTGCATTGTAATGCATCTAGTAAGGGATTAGTATGTGTTCTATATCAGCACGGAAAGGTTGTGGCTTATGCTTCAAGACAGCTGAAGATTAATGAGCACAATTACCCGACGCATGATTTGGAGTTGGCGGCCGTTATCTTTGCTCTTAAGATTTGGCGCCATTATCTTCTTGGTGAACGAGTGAATATATACACATATCACAAGAGTCTGAAATATGTGTTTACTCAGAAGGAGCTTAATATGCGGCAGAGACGATGGTTAGAACTCATTGAGGACTTTGACATCAACCTGCAATATCACCCAGTGAAGGTGAATGTGGTACCTGATGCCCTTAGTCGCCAACTATTAACAATGAATCTCACCGCTCAGTGGAAGCTTCAACAAGACTTGTATCAGATGGAGATTGAAGTAGTCATACCAGGTAACGCTTCAAGCTTGATGAATTTACAAGTTCAATCTACCATTGTAAATCAGATCAAAGCAGCTCAAGCAAGTGATGATAAGTTGCAAAAGATCAGGGAACAAGTAGAGAATGGACTCAGAACAGACTTCATCATTCATGAAGATAGATCTTTGAGATACGGCAACAGATTGTGTGTACCAAAAGGTTTTATTCGAGAAGAGTTAATGAAAGAAGCTCACAGCTCTCCCTACTCAGTACATCCTGGAGGTACAAAGATGTATAAGGATCTGCATCAAAATTACTGGTGGCATAGAATGAAGCGTGAAGTAGCCAGAAGCGTCGCTAAATGCTTGGTGTGTCAGCAAGTAAAGGCTGAATATCACAGGACTGCTGGATTACTTCAACCGTTACCGATCCCAAAATGGAAGTGGCAACACATCACAATGGATTTTGTGACTGCACTCCCTCGCAGCACGAAGGGTAACGATGTGGTATGGGTCATTGTGGATCGACTCACAAATTCGGCTCACTTCATCCTATTTCGAGTTGGCCAAACAACTGAGATATTAGCAAAGAAGTACATGGAGGTAAGAATCTAAGTAAAATTTAAACTCTTCAAAATGTACTATCTCTGATGCCCATGAACTCATGCAGGAAATCGTGAGACTTCATGGAGTACCGGTCTGCATTGTCTCCGATCGTGACACCAGGTTCCGATCACAATTTTGGCAAAGTCTACAAGCGAGCTTGGGAACAAGTCTGAACTTCAGCACGACTTATCATCCACAAACAGATGGTCAGTCTGAGCGAACTATTCAGATCTTGGAAGATATGCTCAGACCGTGTATGTTAGACTTCGGAGGATCATGGGAAGATCACCTACATCTTGTGGAGTTTTCATACAACAACAGCTACAAAGCAAGCATCGAAATGGCACCTTTTGCAGCGCTATATGGAAGGAAGTATCGATCGCCATTAAGTTAGGACGATATCGGATATAGAGAACTCCTTGGACCAGAGATGATGATAATAGCAACCGTAGATGTGGTCCGCACTATCAAGGAAAGGATGCGCATAGCTCAAGATCGACAGAAGCACTGGGCCGATGCGAAGCGACGTCATTTGGAGTTCCAGCCGGGAGATCACGTATTTCTGAAGATATATCCCAACCGTGGAGTGATTCTATTTGGAAGATGGGGTAAGCTAAGTCCAAGGTACATTGGACCGTTCGACATACTCGAATGAGACGGTGAAGTGGCTTATCGCTTGCCACTTCCACCTTCATTGGAAGGAGTGCACAATGTGTTCTACATATCCCAACTCAGAAGGTATGTGAGTGACCCCAGCCATATTCTCGATCATTCCGAGCTCATTGTACAGCCCGACTTATCTTATGAGCAGCAACCTGTTGAGATCCTGGATAGGAAAGTGAAGTTACTTCGGAACAAGGAAGTCAACTTGGTTCGAGTGATGTGGAGAAAAGACACTCCAGGAGAACGGACATGGGAAAGGAAAGACGATATGTGTGCAAGATATCCTTACCTATTTGTAATCTAGTCCGTAAAATAAATTGTAAATTTCGAGGACGAAATTTTTGTAAGGAGGGTAGACTGTAACAACTCCAATTCTTGTGTACATAAATTTGATTAAAATTTAATGTATACTTGGAGTATTTACAATTCTTATGAGTACTATAAGAATTTGATTTACTTTTGAACAACAAGAAGAAGCTTGTAGCTCACTGGTAAAACCTTGCACTGCTGAATCAAAGCACCAGAGTTCAAATCCCATCAGCCACACATTCTTTTTATTTAAATTCTTTTAATCTTTTAGAAGCCCAAGAGTTTTCACATGCACTACACGTAATAAGATAAGTTACAAAATAATCTAACAGGTGCAATAGGCGAGACCAAACGCCAGGGACACGTGGCACCAATCCGAGCCCCCGCCCCCTTGATCGGACCGGCGAGATCACGAACCGGGCTAGCGCCCCGCTTCCCAGTATACGGGCAAAGGACGCGACGAGGCCGCTACGTATTTACTCTGAAATAAACACGCTAAGCGTATCTAAGCAATATAAGTAAAATGCATAAGAGACAGGATGTAAATAAACAGCAACTTTATTTATTAACATTCTTCTTTTTTACAATACATCTGAAAAGTAAATACATGGAATGGAAAGCAATGCCTAAACAGTGGCATAACAGAAATGGAAAATACAGAATGTAAATGTGTACAACGAATCTAAAGCTCTGGGTCGAAAGCTAGCTGGTCCAAATTCTCGCTGGTGGGATCGATCACCAGTGAGTCCGAATCACCTGAAGACATTCGAAAGAAGAAGAAAGAGAATGTCGTCAGCGAACAAATCGCTCGGTAAGTCCCGTAAATAGATGAGATTGGAGTAGACAGAATAGAGAGTATATTGTTATAATGTCGTATTTAGTGTTTACGCTGTTGTTTGTAGCTTGGTACAGAAGAATGCCAGTGTATACGAGAGGAGCCCCACTATTCCGAAGACTAAGGTATACGGAGCACAAGGAACCATTCAGCCACCGTACAACGGCAATGGATATTCAGGTTAGGTGTATTATGGTTACAGTCTCGTGCCACTTCTAACACCTTCCGTACCAATCCACTCCTTATAAACCCCGCGATGTCTTAATTGTATTGTTTGAATTGTATATTGTATATAGATGGATAAATTGCCGAAACTATGATATCAATAATGGAACGGATATAATAGATGAACATGTAGATGGAATATATCCATGGTTCGGTTCAGTCAATATAGATTGATTAGATTGAAAAGACGTATTCATAGATCCATGTTGTATTGTAATTTGATACTTGAATCATATTCAAGTCAGTTTGATTATATTGAGACTCAGTCTGAGTCAGATAATTATAAATGAAATTGAAGTCCTGAATTATGTTTTGGTGCTATCGGTAACTGCTGCACATGGACGGCAGGATTTGTGTCTTTTTCAAAGACAATTACCGTGTTGATAACACCGTTTGTTAAGTTGTCTACCTTAAATAGGCAAGCACCCATATCTCTGTCTCCTTGAGGCTCAAGAGACTGGTCCCGCTTAAACCTACGTTTACTAGGGTCCTTATTGTAATTTAGTATAACTTGAGGGGGTTTATGTAAAATAGTTTTGTTATATTTTCAAAATACACCTCAAGTATTTTATTATCGTCTTTAGAGTTTTCATAGATGTTTCTTTTATTAAATATGAAATTTCTAGCGAATATGACCTAGTTTTAAAGTATAATGTATTTATTTGAAATATTGGAATTGTATGGTATTTTCTTGTAAATGGAATGTTTTTCTTGAATTTTGGAAATGTGGAATATTATAAATATTAAAAATAGATATTTTGATATTAATTACATATATATTTATTTATTAAAAATATAATTTTTATTTATAATAGAAATCACATTTTCTAAAGAAAAATGTTTTAAAAATCTTTCGAGATCGTATACTCTTTGTGGAGGTCTGCATCTCACTCTACTAGTCCTGAGGATGTGCGATAATCCGCACCATACCGAACGGGTTCCCTAAAATGGGTTGTAGAGGCGCAATTGCAAAGATTTGTTAAATACACTTCTTATAGAAAAAGGTTTTAATAGTTGAAGGTAGTTATATATAAAGTCGTATTTTCCTAAATCTATGTTCCCAAATTCCATCGTGCTATATTAGATATATGTGTTGTGAGGAGATAGGTCATTACCTCGTGAGTTTTCTAAGGTAATACAGTTTAAAAAGTTTAAGCATGTCGAAATGAAACATGAAGGTTATTTAATGTAAAAGTGGAATAAAAATTGCTACGGTTATTATTTTGATATAAAACTTATTCTATTGCCTTTGTTAATATTTAATGGTCATGACATAATAGTTTAGTATTATTGTGTTTAAGAAAAATATAACTTTTTAAGGAAAAATCGAATCGGAAGTCGGATTAACTCTGTTTCCGTCGGGTTTTAGTTTTGAATGTTTTTAGAATAGAGAAAAGAATGAGAAGTAAGTACTTACTGGCTTTAGAACTAGAGGGAAGAGAGAGGAAGAGGTGGGAGGTGCCGGTGCATCGTTTCATCGTCGGAAACTCCTTGAGTTGTCGCCGGAAGTTCGTCGGAGCTTCGTCCTTTGCTAACTCCACTTGCATACAAATAGAACTTGGAAATTTTTGTAGAGTTTTGGTAAGGAATTGTGAGTGAGGAGGTGTGAATTGAGGGTGGTATTTATGGGAAAAGTTATGGTTTAGGGTAGTGAAAGGGTGTATTAAAAATTTGTATTAAAATGGATTAAATGTGTGTTTTATTGTGCTCTGTAAATGTGCAGGGAAAACAAATAATACTAGAGTTATGGGGGGAGTCAAAGAGTCGCTAGGGTTAAAGAAAATTGGGGTTTGGTTCAAAGAAAACAGGCGGGGCCGGCCCGGTTCGTGATCTCGTCGGTCCGATCAAGCGGGTGGGGGCTCGGATTGGTGCCACGTGTCCCTGACGCTTGGTCTATCCTATTACACCTGTTAGATTATTTTGTAACTTATCCTACTACGTGTAGTGCACGTGCAAACTCTTTGGCATCTAAAAGATTAAAAGAATTTTAAATAAAAATAATGTGTGGCTGATGGGATTTGAACTCTGGTGCTTTGATTCAGCAGTGCAAGGTCTTACCAGTGAGATACAAGCTCTTTCTTACTGTTCAAAAGTAAATCAAATTCTTATAGTACTCACAGGAATTATAAATACCCCAAGTATACATTATCTTTTAATCAAATTTATGTACACAAGAATTGGAGTTGTTATAGTGTTATACCTATCTGTCACGACCCAAAGTTTAGCCCATGACCGGCACTTAACCACGTAACGTCTACAGATGTAACGCGACTAAGTGAACCGAAAACCCAGAAATCAAACCAGTAAAAGTATAGAGTGTTTTAAGTTTTAAATGGAAGCATTTAAAAAGTGATAAGAAATCTTAAGTAAACAATCACCAAGATATCAATATACGACGCCGTAGCGAAGATCAAGAGCAACAAATGGGAACATCACAGATAGAAATAACTGCATAAGCAAAGTCGGCTCACAATGAGATCGACACCAGAATACAAATAATATACATCATCGTCCTCACACTGTCTCTAATTCAAGTACATATAAGGTAGATGGAGAATACTAGATACAAAAGTGTGTACAATAAAAGTAACCAGATACCACAACTCACCTATCAGCAAAACAGCTCTCGCACCAACTGTAATGGTATCTGTAGCCAAAAGATGTAAGAAAGCAGCCTGCCGCGACTACTCCGAAGGCAACCTGCAAATACTGTGGCACAACGGGGGTGAGTTGCCAACTCGTGAATAGAAATAACATATAAAGGTAATTGCGAGCATGCACGTACTGCGCTACTCTATCATATGCCAGCAGATGATATCAATGCGTGATAAGCAGTATGTGCAATAATCATGCAAGTGCTCTATCAGGTAATATAACTACAGGATGAGATACAATAATGAATGCTGAGCATGGGAACATAACATCTACACGGAAAGCCAACGTGGAATATATAATCGGTGTCCATCAATGCACCCAAATCCCCCAAATAGCTCAGGCGCCGGCACTCTCATCGGCCCTCCAATCCTGTAAATCTCTGAGAATCACGAGTGCCCAACATCGGCACCCAAATATCATAAATACTCGTGTACAGCATCGACACGCAAATCTTCCTATATCGGGCATCCGTTAGTCCGGGTCAGCCCCCTCTCTCTCATATATCGGGCATCCGTCGGTCCGGGTCAGCCCCCTCTCTCTCATATATCGGGCATCCGTCGGTCCGGGTCAGCCCTCTCTCTCTCATATATCGGTCTCTAGCACCGAGAAAACACATGGTGGACGCACTGAAATATCATATCAAGGGAAAACCGGGTTTTTAAATAATTACCTATTCTCTTTTGAAATATCCACGGTTCCCAAATCCAGAAATAACATGGAAACAACATATCTCAATGCGTAAATCTATGCAGGTATGAGAATATCAATATATACATAGCACATGTATGAATATGTGATGTAGATGTGTCCAAGTATGAATATAACATCTGCTGATATGCGGCAAATCATGGCAAACATCAATAATGCGGAAACAATCTGACATATGATTTATAGCAATCCTATAATATGAGTGTCATGGCAATCACTAACGGTATGAGTGTAGCATATAAATCTTGCTCGTGCAACTTGAACCGTTAGTAATAGTGCGGTGTTCTATCAATTCTAGTTTATATACGCATAGCAGAGAATGCGGTATGCAATAAACAGTAGTCATGTAGGTGAGTGCAAAATATATCGCTATAAGGTCCTATCAGCCCTGACGCATAACGCCATGCGGACGATATCCCCGTAGATGTTAAATCTACTCACCGTAGTCTCTCGCTAGGTATAGCCGACGACTTGTTTCCCCTTCTTCGCGGCGTCCGTCGCACTCGCCTGCGAACCTAGAATTTCACAATATATCGCACATAAGCTCGAAACCATACAAACACGACATATAAAGTCAACTAGAAACACGTGTCGCAACCCAAACGCGCGTGTGCGCGATACGCTAAAACGTGTGGTTACGCGCATGAAGCTACCCCGACGCATCGCGATACGCAGAAACCCCAAACCCACACACACGTATTACGCGTGTCACGAAAGTTTAAAATACGAGAAAATAGGTATTTAACTCCAGATTTTTATACAGGAACAATTTTACAAAACTATATATACCAAAATACTACACATGGCAGCAGACTCCTGTGGTCCAAGCCCCAACCCCCAATTCACCCATCTAGCCGCAAATTGCGGCCAGAACGTATTTTTCGGCGGCCTGAGTAGGGAGATGGGCTCCCAGGTTTTGTGTGTGCACTCTATACCCCCCATACATGCTACAGTAAATACAATTTCATTCTGAAATAACTCGGGTAGCAGCAGATCCTACATAGCCCTATTTCTAGTTAAAAACCACACTTTTGCACTAAAATGAAACTTTAGGGTATTTTTCTGAAATCTGAAGCAAACCCAAGTCTAAAATCACACTAATAACCCATTAATAAGCTAATTGAACCATAAAAATGCTAAATTTAACATATCATCCCAAAATCCCTTCAATAGCACTAAAATTGCACAAAAAGGTGATATTTTGATAGAAATACTACAAGTTATGAAAAGGAGTGTTAAGTGTGAGATAATTACCTTCCCAAAAACCCTATAGAACTTTATTTCCAGCCTTTTCCCTCAAGCCACTGCCTTGACACCAAGATCCCTCAAAAGAGCCATTTAACCAAGGTTTTTGTGAATAAAAAAGGGTTTTTGGTGTAGGGTTTTGTGTAGATCCAAATGGGAATTGAAAAGAGAAGAAAAGAGAAAGAAAATGATGTTGTTGCTGCTATTATTCTGCAGGAGGTGCAGAAAATGAGAGAAGGGAAAGACATGAGAGAGAAATCAATAGTCAAACCAAGTCAAACCTTCACCTACCCACCATACCTCATATTCTAATTAAATTTTGAATTATTGAAAGAGTTTTGACTTGATTAAAATGGTGGGGATAAAGGACCATGCAAGGAAATGTAAAAGGGTTAACATGTTACACTTTAAAACCTAAGTCACAACATGCTAAGTGTGCAACACTTACAAAGGAAAATTTTCCAATTAGGGTAACCCGACTAAAAATAACTAATAATCCTATGTACACATATATAATAACACGCACCATTGCTAATTAACACGAAAAACATTTCAAAGTGTTACACTATCGACAGATAGCAGTTCTCTGGTGACACTGGTACAGGTTAGTCTGTAGACCCGAGATCGTCATAGAGTCTTGTGTGATTCCCACTGTGCTTTGATTTCCACCTTACCACTTTCAAGAGAACGTGCAAAACGGTGGCTTTTGGGTACAGTTCCGAATCACATGGAGGCAATGAGCGATAGGAGGGGATTCGTCTCTCCCGGTATTGGGGGTTGATGTTGTGCTGTGCTTGATTGGCTATAACAGGAAGTCCCTGACCATGGCTGATACGGAGATCTACTGGTAAGTGTTATCAGTAATTTCTCGACCCGTTATGAGCCTCACATCGGCACGATTTATCGGTTACTGGGGTCTGACGTTAACCACCCCTAGACTGGATATGCGACATATCAGATGAAGAGACCAGACTGTATGGTAGTGTTACTGACAGGCTTTACAAGAGTATGAGCAGGCTTGCTTGTTGATCTTCTGATCGTTCAATACCCGGGTAACCGTTACGTCCCACTAGTACCGCTGATGGCTTGTGGGTGACTGATATGATCATCACCTACTGCCGGCGTATTGACGAGTCTTTAGAGTCCTACACAGAGGTTTACTGGCTCAGGCAAAACAAAGTAGGAGCACATATGTGATATGTGCGGGACCGAGATTAATACGAGTATATGATACCGTATTATATTCTCGCGATATGTGATATCTGTCAGTTATATGTGATATAGCCGGGTTATCGAATCAAGTGTTGATTCGATAAGTCGATACATATAATATTAGTCGGTTATATGTGATATAGCCGGATTATTAAATCAAGTGTTGATTTAATAATTTAATGTATAATTGTATATTTGATATGCTAATTTATATTAACTAATACATGCTCACTAAAGCTTTTCTTTTTCTCACTTATGCACTAAATATATATGTGATATATATTATTGTGTCATGCTAGTTTATATATGCAACATGGGTGTATGAGACTCATATCATGCCATTAGATAATTAGGGTTTTATTTATTTAATGCAAATATAAATTGATGGGAATTAAGCATGGTTGCAAGCTTTAGAAGCTTGTGGAAACCATTGACTTAGTCCACTAAATTTGGCTTGCATTAGATATTTATTAACCTAACCATTATCTTAAGCCATGGTTAAGTCTCTACAAGAGCCATATATGATATAAACTCACCCATGATTGCCATTCACGCTCTCATCCATTATTTGCTTCATCTTATTCATTGAGCTCTCTAGCTTTCTCAAGGTGAAGAAATAGAGTGAGAAAATTAATTCTAAATGAAGAGGTAGCTTGGGTTGGTGTCTCCTCGACGTAAATCATCTTCGGCCTCGAAGACTTCATGCAAGCTTGTTCCTTTTATCTTGTGGAGCCATTCTAGAGTCCGAAAGATCACTACTTGGAGCGAAGGGACTACTATACGGAGCTATTGAAGTGAAGGACCGGTCTATAAAGGTTGTATTCCATATTCACTTATATGTAAAGTTGTTTACATGTTATATTGTCTAATTCTCAAGTTAAGATTCTAGGGTTAGGATTAAGTAGCATGGCAAATTTTTGAAAATGGCATGGACGATGCCTCCCGAAAACTTGCTGTCGTGCTAGGTAACCCTACAGGAGTTTATCTAGATACAATAGAATATAAAAGTACAAGAGTGGTCACGATCCAATTTGTGCCCCATCTACTGAAGCAAACACCCTGAAAGAACTGTGTGCCAGCGATACCGTTGCTGATCCAAGCGGTCGAACCTGCAAGAAAACTGTGGCACAACGAGGGTGAATTGCAACCTCGTGAGTAAAAAACATCAGCAGGTAGAAATCGAATAAACAGCAATTCCTAAGTCAAACTGTATCGTGAAGGTAATACTATGGTATCTAGGGTGACCATATATACATATATGTCAACAATAGAGTCAATACCAATGGCAAATAGAAATAAACATCTGAAATCATATGCCTGTATACATGTGGATATCATCTACGTGTGTCCATCAACGACACAACAATATCATGGAACCTGAGTGTCCAATATCGACACTCGAAACATCATGAAATCAAATGCCTGTATGCATGTAGATATCAACCAACGTTTGTCCATCAATGACACATCAACATCATGGAACCTGAGTGTCCAACATCGACACTCGAAACATCATGAAACCTGTGTCCAGCATCGACACATAAATCCACATATCTCAGGCGCCGCATCCTCTGATCGGCCCTCAGACGCCGCATCCTCTGATCGGCCCTTATATCCATCTCACGACTCCGATCGGTATCCTCCGGATAACCGCCGGGTCCAAACTATCACCGGTAAGTAGCGTTCCCTCCTTCCAGTCTCATCGTCTACATCTCGAGCTTCTTGCCCCGAGGTACCTTACCAGGTCCACCATGTATCCGCAGACGGCTCATCCAACTCCTCAAATCGGGTCTCGAAAATAAGCTCAGAACCGAGAAAACTCATGGTGGACGCCTCGAAATCATATAATGAGAAACCGCGTTTTTAAAACAATTCATAATTTCCTTTGAAATATATCCACGGTTCTCAAATCCAGAAATCTCATAAAAACAGTATCTCAATGCTTACAACCATAAAGTATGATGTATGCAACATAGAACGATAATGTGAGCATATCAAGTATATCATGTAAACATGTCATATGATAGTACTGAACAATTAAGAATAATATCATGTTATAGCTATTCTACTGTGTAAGTGGCATAGAAATTACCGATGATGAATGTGTGTGAGCCGGCAATTCAGTGTAACATACGCATTATCGGTAATTGTGCAGGTGTACTAGCAGATGATATCATAAAGCGGTAAATACCGGAAACATAACATGTATCTCATGAGGGATAATCCAATATAAACATGAATTATAATAAGGTATACATCTACACATGAACCATACGGCCAGTTTAAAAGATACAAATCGTAGTTTTGAAAGTGGGGGCTACGGTGTTTTTGAGGAAAAGACGCCATTTGAAAATCCGTAGCATCCCTTGAGGTTTCCATTTAAAAGTGCATACGATTCATCGGTTTTGGAAATAAGTATAGTTCAGGTGAAATCTTTACGTCGGCGATTTAGCCTCATAGTATCCGATATGGAAATATTCTCGATCATCATCCTCAAATCATAAGTGCGGATCAATCATCCGGTATATCTTATCGCGTACGATAATCCATCGTACGGTGACATCAAACAGAATAAGAATTCTATCATCCTATTCATCAAAGAGGGTACGGATCTATATTCTCGTACGGCATATCACTATTTATTCTCATATATATAGATGTTGCGCCATGGCAGCGCCCCGGCCGTCTATCCGAGGCCAAAATGCGGAATCAAAAATTTTCCTTACTTGGAAACCGGCGCTACCGCGGACAATGAAAACCCGGATCGTTAACCATTAACCTATCCTAGCTAACAAGAGATGGGAAGAGAAGTATACCGAGTGATCCGAGTCCTCCGGTCTTCTCTTCATCGTCTCGATCTCCCGCGGAAAGTCTTGTCTCCATATCGTCGCCTCCTCGCCGGAAAGGGCACCACATCGCCTGCGTCTTTTACGGGCTCCCGCCTCAATACCGAGGCAACTCGGGCATGAAGCCGGCAACTCGACATGCTCAAGATATGCTGTAGAATGTGTAGTGTAGAGGCTATGTCTCATTTGGGGTTTGTTGCCATTTGAAGATGATGGAGGAAATGAGATAAGAAAAAATGGTGCTTGCATTTTTCTAGCATGAAATGAGATCAAGAAATGAAACTCTCAAGAATGAAAAACTCTCTTCTTCTTTCTCTCTCAAATGTTTTTCAACCATCTCCAAATGAGAATGGTGGAGGAGGGAATTACAAAAGCAAGAGGGAGGTGAGTGTAGGAAAAGAGAGAGGGTGACCATATCCTAACACCATCATCACAAACTCACATCAACATTCATCTCATATCTAATCATAATAAAGCATGAAAAGATGAAGGAAAAGAATGGTATCTAAAGATGCTATCATAATAAATACATATGCAAGAAACCCCCTCCTCAAATGTAATTTGCAAAACTGCAAATTACCCCCTCCATCGGAAAAGTCCGGCCGGGAAAGAACAAAGGAAAACCGGCCGGAACGGAATGCAAACTGGCAACTCCAGAAAACTGGTCCCGTAATAAATTACAGGAAAACCCCGTTACTGTGCATACACACCCGTATCTGTATTCCGACCGGAAACAAATGCAATGAGACAAAATCTACACTGTACTAAACTAGGACCGGCTTAAGCCAAAGCCGGCTAGTAATATCCGTTCGATCCTGATCCGTGCAATACCGCACGTATCAGATCGAACCCTGCCATATAACTATACGGCCACTAGTACAAAACTGTCCGATCCTGATCCGTGCAATACCGCACGTATCTGATCGGACCCTGCCATATCTCCATACGGCCTCTACAGCGTTTCGCCCGAAAGCTTGAGTAACTGAAAGTGTGGTGGACTCTAAAGACTCGTCAATACTATGGCTGTGGATTTAACCACTAGCACGTCAGAGGTATAAGCCAATACGTGACGGGCCACCAGCTATTGACCAAAAGGGACGTCGATGAGGAAGCTCACCCCGACACCCAACTGAGCCTGTCAGTGACAATATCCGCACAGTCCGGTCCGTTCGTCTATGAGCATCGCATGTCGGGCCTAGGGGGTTGGTAAAAGTCAGACCCCCAAAAGCGGTACAAGTCGTGTCGGAGTGTAGCCCAGAACGCCCTGAGATACTACTGGAATACCTACCAGTAAATCTCCTGCCTCGGCCGAGGGCTTTGCGTAATGGCTCTCCTAGACACAGCGCGACCTCACCCCCAATACCGGGAGAGACGAACCCCTGCAGATCCGCTCACTGCCTCCATGTGGCTCGGGACTGTACCCAACTAAAACCTGTTTGCACGACTCCTTTGAGCCGTGGTAGGGTAGTAATCAAAGCACAGTGGGAACTCACACGAGACAAATGACGATCTCAGGTCGATGAACTAACCTGTACACATGTCACCAGGGAACTGCTATCTGACATCTGGTATAAGACCAACTAGCAGGTTCCCGGCGAGTCCTGTCCGGTGTACTCATAATCCAATGAGCACCTGTATACATCTTAGGTGAACCAACTGACACCAGTGGCTTGTGAGACCGGCCACCGCCCCTCGTCGGGGTCTCGACTGTATACACTAGTCTACTAATGGAGTATCGATGCCCTGTCTCGAAACTCCTACGACTAGGGACCTTTTAAGGATGTGCTTATAGACTACCAGCTCCCACGTATATGATCGCCATCATACTGCCGGCAGTCAAGCAAGAATCCTAGGGGCTCTATCAACGTGTAATAGCGACATGCCAGGTCACCTAAAGCAGTACACGATGATAAAGATAAACCAGATAGCACACTATCATCTCGAGTAAGACTGTCCTACCGGGATAGGTCCTCCCTCAATCATTGCAATCACGTGCCTGTGATCCAATAATTGACTCTAAGGGCGCTATCTCCAACAATCTCCCACTTGCACTCAAGGCTAATTATTGCGATGCCGCATACTCACAGCCCGTGTGATACCGAACACCCAACTCCTCTACTAGTCAGTCTCACAAAGCTCGTTTGCGAAACTATTGCGTTCGAGGAATAGCCTCAGTGAGTGGATCCGCTGTGATGTTTCTTTCTATGTCTCTCTATATCTCAAGTTCGCGGAGAAAGCCATCTCCCGAAATGAGCAATACCTGTCTTAGAATGTCTGGATGTTTGATGGGACCTAGCTCATAAATGAACTCCAAATCCAAACTTCTTAGACTGTATCGTCAACTGAACTTAATCAGTATCCTGCGCCATGCCACCCTCAGTATTGCCTTAGACCACCTGTCCAAAATACTGCCCCTCGTCAGAAGGAAAACTATAACTCTGACAGCCACTCTGCCATCCAGGTCACCTTGGAAGCCTAGAATGATAACCGTCTCCTAAAGGAGGCTGCCGTTATCATATCCCTAGAACATCAACTTATGTTCTAAAACTGCTTCCGACCGTTTCTCCAGGATTGGATCAATATCAACTTATTGCATCTACTGCAAGAACAACATCTGGTGTGGTACTTGACATCTCATGATTGACTCAATTGCCTAAGCAAGTGATCTGCCAATCATGAGTATCCCTCTCCTTTTTAGTCTATAAGATACCTTTAGAGAGGGTGACTCCATCAACTGCAGGCACACTACCGTGCTAGGAGTCGTCCATTCTAAATACTCATAGAATGCTGTCAAGGTACCCAGATTGGGAAACCACCCAAATCTAGATCTAAAACCATAGATCTAGTAACCAGTATGTCTGATATAATGTCCAAGTCCCATGTGGAGAAACCACTGTGTGACAACCAAAGTATAACCGATCGTAGTATAGGAATATCACTTCCTACTACCTTCTCAACAGATCCATCCCCTATTCTGATGACGTCAAACCTATGACTATCACACCAGAAATAGATGATCTATCTCCGCTACATCTGCTTTAGTCTATAAATAGACATAAGCGTGATGTCCACCAATGCTTCCGCTGCTCCCACTGACTACGACAACCCTCTGGCAGAGTCATATAGACGTGCACTTCTAAAGCTAGTTTAGAACGACGCTATACTCATCCTCCTGCCGGGTCTCGCAGCCTGGAACAACAACAATGGCAAGTGTGGGTAAACAAGAACTTCCCTGTCACCGTCCTTGAGGCTACCGGAGTACCTCTCGGGTGCCTGAAGTTACCCACCTTATCTGCGGAGTGGCCAATGGAATATCAAATCAGATTGAATCTTTAGGTTCCTTATCAAATCTTCAGTAATCGTTTGCGGTTCTGGAATCACTTCCAGTTCTACCATACTCCCACTTCTGTTTTTGAAAAAATCCATTTTTTTTAATAAAACTGTGGCGAGTCTAGAACAATATTTCTATTGATCTGCCAGATGGTAGAAAGTCAACCCTCGTCATAGCCTGGGTCAACCCACAAACAGCCATTACAGAAACGTGCCTTGAGTTGTCCAGTGTCTGGTTTTAATCATAAGCCGGACAACTCCCCGTACCTTAACATCGTTAAGATATGAACTGTTCTATATCCAATATAGAACCAGAGGCACTGATTTAATTGAACCAGATTCAAATCATGCAGCTATCTCCAGTGCATGTGAACTAAATGGAAGGAGGCCGATCAGCGTTTCTCAACTTAGGAATGCTTCCAATTATGAGTAACCTGAAAGAGAAGCAATTTCCCTTTATCATTACTATCAACTGAATACCATACACAAGTATCTACATCTTCGATCACTTTGAAGAATCCCGATACTTGCTATACCTGGTTCTCTACTCTATTCAAATACCTATAACTCCTCAAAACTTAGACCCTGTGTTTCCACGAAACACATGTCTAAGAACTAGAGAAGTTAAAAGTAAACAGAATATAGTATGAGGACCAACCCCTCTGTCCTAATGGACACTGGACAACATACAATACTCTGTATAAGTCCGCTGAGTCTAACAACTCTTTCACTGTGTGTCGTAGGTTGAAAACTGTACTTATGGTTAAGAAGAATTACACCGCTGTTTAATGCTCCTTACCTAACCATCCACTGATATAGGTAAATGTCATCGACATAATATCAAAAGGTATATCTCACTCTATGAAAATAAACGTACAGATATATCAATTTGAAATTGGTGCACAACAGCAGATATTCAAAACCAAATATTTGCCGACCGGCAAACAATCCAGGTGGCTTCCTCAAATATCACCAATTACAACGAATCCCGATATAATGAGGATGGTCACTTAATTCCCAATAACTTACTCCCACTCAGCATCTGTAAAACCATACAGATGTGAGAATCCAACCAGGTAAATACATACTCTGGAGCAAGTGTCTAATCGGGAAATCAGTTTTCTTTTAACATCACACAGTGAAACTGAAACATTGAAATGTTTCGTCGGGGTATCCTGGTATTCCTAGTAATGCCTCTTCCATTATCCAGATTCACAACTGTAACCTTGTAATTCTTTGCCATCTTTTTAAATCCCTTTCTATGTCTTTAGTCATTACCTTCTGTACACCCCCTTAGGCCAAATGGTTTTCTTCCTTCCCTACCGTTCGGCACCAGCCTATGGTTTGGAAGAAGACTATCCAAAAAGAATAAAGGGTGTACTGTCCCGATCCTAGGAACACTCGCAATGCGAGAGAAGGTGAAGATAAAAGACACCTGAATGTACTTTATTCCTATTTCTCCTGAACCAGAATCCATCCCCGAACTGGAACAAGTTCCTTTCGAGTTCGTATATAACCATACGATGGAGTATCCAATAAACTGTGGATCTTCGTAGTGATACGGAGTGTCCTGGAGAAATACAAAGGTGATTTAGGATTGGCGAAGAAATACTTGGTTTGGTCGTGAATATCAGTCGCAATTTACTTTGCCCTCCTACTAATCCCTTGCTTTGTCTTAACTTAATACCTTCTGCACACCATCGTTATGCTAATTGGTTTTCTTCATTCCCCACCGTTCGGCACCAGCCTAAGGTTTGGAAGAAGACTATCCAATTTGCGTAATAGGTGTACTATCTCCTAAACCAAGGAGTACTCGCAACCTGAGAGAAGGTGAAAAGAAAAGAAAACTGAATAGTCCTATTCGTTTTCTCCAGAATCGGAAACCATCCTCGAAGTCCTTCGAGTTCGTATATAACCATACGATGGTTTTGTCCAATGGAAGTGGACGTTCGTAGTAATACGGGGTGTCCTGGAGAAAAAGGGTAAAAGTAGGAGTGGCAATGAGGTCTGCAACTCTGACAATCCAAAAGCCTGTGTTAAGAAGGTTTGGTCAACTTGGTCACTGAGTCATAGTCCAGGGTCGGGTCAATGGTCACTGCCAAAGAGAGAGAGAAAAGAAACACTCAGCGTGCACTCTAACCTAGATCAGAATGGTTATCACTTTGTCTAATCAGGAAACCTCCCACTGTAACCTCAAATTCTTCCCCAAACCTGAAAGAAGAATTAGTCGGGGTCACCCGAGGAGTAAACCAACTCATCAGTGGGAATCGGGATCCAACTATCATCGCATGATAACTTGACGGAATCCACTCAAGTCACCACACTCCAGAAGGTATGCGCATGCCTGGCAAGTTTCAGTTCTTTTGAACTCCCGATGTGATTTTTACCCCTAGGACCCAAGTGACCTTGACAATGCCAACATATCAAAGAGTCCTAGTCAAGTTCAACCCGTCATTATCTTGATTGCGTTAAACCCACCCATACGAGTCCTTGACAATGCCAACATAACCGTATGACTGTCCTAACCAATCCTCTTATCCATTCGACAGAAAAGCATTACAGAGCTACCGAACACTACGCCTCGGCAATGCACGACATACGTAGCACGAATACTAAGCAATACTAATCTGAAATGACGGAGGGCTACGGCTGGTTTTTGGCGAAAAACCTTTAACGTAATGAACTTGATATCGTTGAAGGAACGGATAGCTTTTTAGAAAATATAGTGACGAAAACCTTTACTAAAGAGGTCACTCCCGGTGAAGGGATCTCGGCTCTTTCCCCGTAGAATGAGGTGCAGGATATTCCAACTGAATACCACGATGCAAAGCAAAAGTAATCGGCTACAGTGAAGTTAATGCCCTGACGCAAACTTCTGTCCAAGGGGTCACTCCCGGTGAAGGGATCTCGGCCCTTGCCTCGTCGACTGAGGAGCAGGATATTCCAAATGAATACCACGATGCAAAACAAAAGTGAACGTCCTTGCAATAACAGCTTTTTGAAAAATGTTCCAACAACATCAGAATAGGTTTGTTTATCTTGCATTGATCCGAATCAACGCAGTCCCATCAAATGATCACACCAATAAAGAACGAAAATAATGATGTACGTATATGCCATCCGCATTCGCCACTGGGTCCCGTCATCACCCGTTAGGTTACTTAACTAACGACAGAGCGGGGACTGGACTAGCGCGGATGTAAAACATATACAACATCTACTAATATATATACCAATATATAATTTTCGCTCAAGGCGTGATAAAATGCAACATCACATAAATGTACAGCATCACAGAACAATACAGATATCTGGAAGCCCCGGGTTTCACAGAGCCGCTGCTGAAACCCGACGTTCCCCTGGTCGTGTGGATAGCCTGTGCAATGAAATCCTAGACCCCTACGGGCGCGGCAAGTCACCCGCCAAAACCTGAAGCGAGGCAGCCCCCTCCAGCACCGTGAATGGACCACCCAGCACTTCACGGAATCCGGTAACTTGGGCACCCTTCCTGGGTCAACCTGTACCCCCTACGAGTGCGGCGAATAGCCCGCCAATCCTAGAGTGAAGCCCCCTCCGTCTCAATGCCATGAGATGCGGGCCCGTTGCCCTCTAGAACCCGGCTATCCGTGCACCCCTCCGCGGGGTAATCCTAGTACAGAAAGTAAACTATACATACAACGGGTACATCGACCGCAACCAGGTCGTGCCCCAAAAGAATAATACAAACAGGCAGTGACGGCAGTCCACATGTCGGACGCTCGCCCCGCAATATCAAATGTACATAATACAACAAAACTGTACTAGCATTGCATCCAGGCTATCCCCCACGACCGATCCGCAACAACACAGCATAAACATAGAACATCAACGTGAAAATCACGTTCGCAAATCCGTCTAACCGGACTATAGCAGTTAGACGGGATTTACCGATCAAGTGACATTCACGGTCGCAGATATAATGTAAATACTGTGAAATAATGTGTTTAAAAATATCCGATCGATCAAACAATTAACAAGTGGGCCCCCAAGTAATATTGTAGCAGTCACAGAAGATCTGGGCCCAAATTTAATATCCCAAAAGCCCCAAAATCAGCCCACAAGCCCACTGGAAACTTTTGACACAGTGAAGACATCAACACGCGGCGGAACCGCGGCCCAAGGGGGGGTTTGGCCGCGGTTCCGCGCTTAGGTCAACGACTGACTGAGTCGAAATTTTACAGCAGTCTTAGAATTTTCAGTACATCAGTTTTATACAACCTGAAAAATTTTTTGAGACCAAAAATTTTCAACAGAAAACTGATGTGAACAAAATGAGGTTTTTTGGAATTTCGGTCGATCGGATAAGCAAAACACATTAGAACAAGCTAGGTAAGGTTAATGGCGTGTCTCTGATACCATGTTGCGCCACGGAAGCGCCCCGGCCGTCTATCCGAGGCCAAAATGCGGAATCAAAAATTTTCCTTACTTGGAAACCGGCGCTACCGTGGACAATGAAAACCCGGATCGTTAACCATTAACCTATCCTAGCTAACAAGAGATGGGAAGAGAAGTATACCGAGTGATCCGAGTCCTTCGGTCTTCTCTTCATCATCCCGATCTCCCGCGGAAAGTCTTGTCTCCATATCGTCGCCTCCTCGCCGGAAAGGGCACCACATCGCCTGCGTCTTTTACGGGCTCCCGCCTCAATACCGAGGCAACTCGGGCATGAAGCCGGCAACTCGACATGCTCAAGATATGCTGTAGAATGTGTAGTGTAGAGGCTATGTCTCATTTGGGGTTTGTTGCCATTTGAAGATGATAGAGGAAATGAGATAAGAAAAAATGGTGCTTGCATTTTTCTAGCATGAAATGAGATCAAGAAATGAAACTCTCAAGAATGAAAAACTCTCTTCTTCTTTCTCTCTCAAATGTTTTTCAACCATCTCCAAATGAGAATGGTGGAGGAGGGAATTACAAAAGCAAGAGGGAGGTGAGTGTAGGAAAAGAGAGAGGGTGACCATATCCTAACACCATCATCACAAACTCACATCAACATTCATCTCATATCTAATCATAATAAAGCATGAAAAGATGAAGGAAAAGAATGGTATCTAAAGATGCTATCATAATAAATACATATGCAAGAAACCCCCTCCTCAAATGTAATTTGCAAAACTGCAAATTACCCCCTCCATCGGAAAAGTCCGGCCGGGAAAGAACAAAGGAAAACCGGCCGGAACGGAATGCAAACTGGCAACTCCAGAAAACTGGTCCCGTAATAAATTACAGGAAAACCCCGATACTGTGCATACACACCCGCATCTGTATTCCGACCGGAAACAAATGCAATGAGACAAAATCTACACTGTACTAAACTAGGACCGGCTTAAGCCAAAGCCGGCTAGTAATATCCGTTCGATCCTGATCCGTGCAATACCGCACGTATCAGATCGAACCCTGCCATATAACTATACGGCCACTAGTACAAAACTGTCCGATCCTGATCCGTGCAATACCGCACGTATCTGATCGGACCCTGCCATATCTCCATACGGCCTCTACATCGTTTCGCCCGAAAGCTTGAGTAACTGAAAGTGTGGTGGACTCTAAAGACTCGTCAATACTATGGCTGTGGATTTAACCACTAGCACGTCAGAGGTATAAGCCAATACGTGACGGGCCACCAGCTATTGACCAAAAGGGACGTCGATGAGGAAGCTCACCCCGACACCCAACTGAGCCTGTCAGTGACAATATCCGTACAGTCCGGTCTGTTCGTCTATGAGCATCGCATGTCGGGCCTAGGGGGTTGGTAAAAGTCAGACCCCCAAAAGCGGTACGAGTCGTGTCGGAGTGTAGCCCAGAACGCCCTGAGATACTACTGGAATACCTACCAGTAAATCTCCTGCCTCGGCCGAGGGCTTTGCGTAATGGCTCTCCTAGACACAGCGCGACCTCACCCCCAATACCGGGAGAGACGAACCCCTGCAGATCCGCTCACTGCCTCCATGTGGCTTGGGACTGTACCCAACTAAAACCTGTTTGCACGACTCCTTTGAGCCGTGGTAGGATAGTAATCAAAGCACAGTGGGAACTCACACGAGACAAATGACGATCTCAGGTCGATGAACTAACCTGTACACATGTCACCAGGGAACTGCTATCTGACATCTGGTATAAGACCAACTAGCAGGTTCCCGGCGAGTCTTGTCCGGTGTACTCATAACCCAATGAGCACCTGTATACATCTTAGGTGAACCAACTGACACCAGTGGCTTGTGAGACCGGCCACCGCCCCTCGTCGGGGTCTCGACTGTATACACTAGTCTACTAATGGAGTATCGATGCCCTGTCTCGAAACTCCTACGACTAGGGACCTTTTAAGGATGTGCTTATAGACTACCAGCTCCCACGTATATGATCGCCATCATACTGCCGGCAGTCAAGCAAGAATCCTAGGGGCTCTATCAACGTGTAATAGCGACATGCCAGGTCACCTAAAGCAGTACACGATGATAAAGATAAACCAGATAGCACACTATCATCTCGAGTAAGACTGTCCTACCGGGATAGGTCCTTCCTCAATCATTGCAATCACGTGCCAGTGATCCAATAATTGACTCTGAGGGCACTATCTTCAACAATAGATAAATACGTACACATATAACTCAAGTCACATCTATATCAATCTCATATCATGTCTTAACAAAATTATCTATATTCTCATATCGCCTCACATCCGTATATCGACATATTAAGCCAAGTCATCTTACTTCATCATAATATCTTTTCATTATATCAATATCCCACATCAAGTCATCTTGTGTGTGTGTGTGTGTGGGTGGGTGTGTCATATTCTCATTTGTATGTATGTATAATCTTACACCATCTATTGGCATATGAATATCATATGTACATTGCCTTGCATCCTCAAGCCAACATATCCTTTAATGTCAACATTTATCATATCATCTCATACTAAAACCTTTAATCATATCCGTAAGTTCGTAGCATATCTTTTCTCCAAATCATAATTTATATAACGATTTTCCATATCAATGGTTGCGGGGGTGCTATACACCATCCACCCGACTTCCCCCATAAATATAAATCTACTCACCTGCAATATCCTCGCTTAGTCAAAGTCGATGTGCTTCTTGATCTCCTTTGTCGTCTCGGAATTCCACGCGATGGTACCTACATATCAACACATGTCGTAACGTTATTAAAACCAAGTCCGAAAACCGATATGGCACACGAAGTGCTCATAGGTTAGAACCTATAGTTTACGCATGCAAAAACAACCAAATAACCCTTGTCATTGACGTACAAATCTCCAACGACCAAATCACATCAAGAAATTCATAAATCTAAGTTTCAAACGGAAAATATTGTCAAAACCAACTCAAACAGCTCCCAGATTTTGGCACAGGTAGTCTAGGACAAAACTAACAATACAGAGGCTAAGTTATAAGGAGTGTGAGCTACAGGCCAAACCCAAACATTAGAAGCCAAGACTTGGCCGAAGAGATAAGCAAAAATACCGGTGTTACCGGTTTTCTGGTGGAGTATGGGTCTCGTTCTTCTGTGGTGATTTTCTAGTGATCTAACAAGTCAATGTTGTTATTTGTTTTTCTTATAAATATCCCAAATTGCTCCAGATTCCATCTGAGTATCACAATTCAAATAAAACCGACATTGGGAAAAATTCTAAGTTCGTGTACTTGGTTCTAGTCTCTGGTATTGGCTGGTAAATCATCTCTAAGGTCTTGTAAACCCTCACTAAACCTCAATTGCCACATTACAAGTCCAAACTTCTACTAAATATCAACTTAGAAATTTCTAAGATCACAAACATGCACAAGTTTAGCTCTAAACCGCTATAGGATATACTAAACATAAATAACCTAACTAAAAGTGTAGGGATTATCTCATTTAGCAACTCAAGAAAATCCTTGGGTTGCCCAAAGTGCTCAAAATCTCCACTTGATCCATCTATGGGATTTGTAGTGATGAGGGGAATATTTTTAATGAAGAGAGTGTTAGGTTTTGGCTAAGTTTTGATGTGGTTTTGTGATGATAGAGGAGGTGGAGAGATGAGGAAGATGAAGGGGGAGAAGAAGAGGAATGAAGTGAAGAATGAGGATGAACCATGATCAAGAGAAGACCCTTCTCCCTCTTTCTCTCATCCTCACTCAAGCCCATACCTCATGGTCTCACATGCCATGCCTCCATGTCTCTTCTTTTCTTTATTTTAAAACAAAAGCACAAAAAACCAATTAATGAAATGAAGCATGGTTCAAAAATATGTAACAAGTGTTTGCAACATATCATGTTGCATGTCATGTACCCTATACAAGATTAATGTATAATTAGTAAAATATTAATCAAGTTTAGCATTAAACTTGTATATAATTAATTATAAAAATGTCCAAATCCAATAAATACCTTTTTAATAAATAATACATATTAATCTCCAATTATTTTCCAAATATTGGTATATAATTATACCATTTTATGAAAACCCCAATTCGCAAATCGAATAGTTTTCGTGAAATATAATATTTTATTATTTAAATTCCAAAAATATTATTTTATATTTCTGAAATGTTACAGAAGATTACTGGATCCCGAACTTATAGTTCAGACGGTAGATAAGGTCCAAATGATCAAACAGCGCATTAAGACGGCTCGGGACCGACAGAAGAGTTGGGCAGATGCTGGAAGGAGATCGTTAAAGTTTGAAGTCGGTGATCATGTATTCCTGAAGATTTCACCTACCCGCGCTGTTATCAGATTTGGGAGTCGTGGGAAACTCAGTCCCCGATTCATCGGACCGTTCGAGGTACTAGAGCGGGTAGGAGAAGCAACTTACTGACTTGCCTTACCCCCATCGCTAGCTGGCGTGCACTACACATTTTATGTATCACAATTGCGGCGCTACGTTCGAGATGACAGTCATGTTCTCGATCATTCGGAATTGACATTGGGTACCGACTTATCTTATGTGGAGCAGCCTACTACTATACTCGATCGTAAAGAGAAGGTGCTGAAGAATAAGTGTAGGGTTCCTAGGCACTCTTGTGAAGGTTCATAAGGCATCAAACATGCCCGGATAAAAATTTAGATGTGCCGAACAACCCAAAGCCGGGATCTTTGCTAGATTATTAGGTTTAAACATGCAAGATGATAACTTTTATCTAAGTGTGAGGGATTACAAGCTTTGTAGTCCGCTCCTTCGCTTCACAAGCTCCGAGTAGAAGTCCCTTTGCCGCGATCCACGATCTCCCGGACTCATGAGAGGCTCCACGACTCGAACGATCCATGCTAGCTTGAAGTGTTCCAAATCTCCGATGATCTACGTCGAAGTTGCAAAGACTCAAGCTTTCTCACTCTAAAGAGATGAACACACTAATCTCATGGGCTAGATGAGATGAGGATGAGAGAGTAGTAATTTTGCTTTCTTTTTAAATCATTTTCTCATATTTATTCATCACATAAAGAAAATCAAGTGAGCTTCTTCAAGAGAGAAGAAGATGATAATGGAAATGATAAATCAATTATCCTTTTGTGATGAATAGAAATAAAAGCTATATGATTGATATATCAACCATGGTCAAGGATGAGTGGATAAGAATGAGTAGAGAATAAACTAGAGTTAGAGTTTGGTTCGGTTAAAAATGTGTCATCCAAAAATATCTTTACAATGACAAAAGAAAAATGCTTCTAGAAGGTGCATGAAGCATCTAACCCTAATCAAACCCTAACCTCAATTAATCATCCATAAACATGTTTAACAATTAATCATATCATGTCACAATAATATATATCACATATATATTATATATTTGCAATAAAAGAAATTAATACAATTAACATATATCGCATATATATCAATGTATCATCCAATGAGAAAATGAAATAATAAAGCGAGCCAATATTAGATAATGTAATACAATATATCATATATATTATTATACATTAAATCATCGAATCAACACTTGATCCGACGATCCGGCTATATCGAATATTACCGACTAATATATCATGTACCGATTTATCGAATCAACACTTGATCCGATGACCCGGTTCATATCTTAATATCACGAGAATATAATACGGTATCTCATATCGCATTATTCTCGGTCCTGTACATATCACATATGTGCCTCTACTCCGTTTCGCCTGAGCCAAGAAACCCCTGTGTAGGACTCTAAAGAATCGTTAATACGCCGGTAGCAGGTGATGATCATATCAAACACCCACAAGCTGCAAGCGGTCAGCTAAACGTAACAGCCACCCAGGTATTGAGCGATCAGAAGATCAACAAGCTAGCCTGTGCGTTCTCCTGTGAATCCAATCAGTAACACTCCCGTACAGTCCGGTCTGTTCGTCTGATATGTCGCATATCAAGTCTAGGGGTGGTATACGTCAGACCCCAGTAACCGATAAGTCGTGTCGATGTGTGGCTCATAACGGGTCGAGAAACTACTAGTAACACTTACCAGTAAATCTCTATATCGGCCCTGGCCAGGGACTTCTAGTTATAGCCAATCGAACACAGCACAACATCAACTCCCTATACCGGGAGAGACGAATCCCCTCCTATCGCTCATTGCCTCCATGTGATTCGGGACTGTACCCAAAAGCCACCGTTTTGCACGCCCTCTTGGACGTGGTAAGGTGGAAATCAAAGCACAGTGGGAATCACACAAGACTCTATGACGCTCTCGAGTCTACAGACTACCCTGTACCAATGTCACCGGAGAACTGCCATCTGACGTGTGGTATATCACCATCTGGGAGTTCTCGGCGAGTCCGTCCAGTGTACCCAGTCTCCACTGAGCACCCGTACACCATCTCTGATGTCAAACACCGATGGATATGGGATCATCCATCGCCCATCATATGGGTCAAGATGCGTATACGCTAGTCTACCTCTGGTGTATCGATGCCCTGTCTCGATATACCCTCGACTAGGAACAGTTATAGGATGTACTCATCGACTACCGTGGCCCCACTAGTATGATCTCATCATAGTCCCAGTAGTCGAGTACAGATCCTAAGGGCTTTATCAACATGTGAGAGTAAAACAGTAAACCAATACAAGTCAACATGTTAAGATAAAGTGAAACCAAATAGCATACTATCATGACGAGCAAGAAAGTCCTCTCTGTATATATCTAAGCATCCATTATAATATACATCATATGTACAACAATGGCCTCTAGGGCATATACATAACTAACAATCTCCCACTTGCACTAAGGCCAGCTGCTGTAGTATCTCATACCTAGCATCCCGAATAATCTCTCAAACTGTATCTGGGGAATAGCCTTCGTGAATGGATCCGCAGTGTTGTCCTTCGTATCTACTCTCCTGACCTCGATCTCCCGGCGATCAACTATCTCCCTGATCAGGTGATACCGCCTCAGAATATGTCTGGACTTTTGATGGGACCTGGGTTCCTTGGCTAACGCCACAGCTCCATTGTTATCGCAATACAGAGGTATTGGATGCTCAATGGATGGAACCACACCAAGTTCACTAATGAACTTCTTGATCCAGACAGCCTCTTTGGCAGCATCGTTGGCAGCGATGTATTCAGCCTCCATCGTCGAGTCTGCAACGGTATCCTGTTTGGAACTC
This sequence comes from Agapanthus africanus, assembly GCA_030015575.1. Classification (NCBI taxonomy): domain Eukaryota; kingdom Viridiplantae; phylum Streptophyta; class Magnoliopsida; order Asparagales; family Amaryllidaceae; genus Agapanthus; species Agapanthus africanus. The sequence goes on from JASDDO010000024.1 coordinate 186,882,081, forward strand.
TTCCAACATACCGCCCCTCCATTGAGGGTAAAGAAAAAACCCGAATGCGACTTAGAGTCATCCTTATCACTTTGGAAGCTGGAATCGGTAAAGGACTCCACCTGGAGTTCTCCGTTACCATACACCAAGAACATCTCCTTAGTCCTTCGTAAGTACTTGAGAATGTTCTTTACAGCTGTCCAGTGACTCTCTCCAGGATCTGCTTGATACCGACTCACTACACTTATTGAGTATGCTACATCGGGTCTGGTACACAGCATCGCATACATGATAGAGCCTACTGCCGAAGCATAGGGTATCCCTTGCATGCGAGCTCTCTCCAAACCAGTCTTGGGAGACATCTCTTTGGAGAGAGTGAGTCCAGAGATCGTGGGTTGGTTCCCACGCTTGGATTCTTCCATACTAAACCTCTTTAGTATGGTGTCAATGTACCTGGATTAGGACAATCCCAATATCCGTTTAGATCTATCTCTATAGATCATGATTCCCAATATGCAGGAGGCATCACCTAAATCATTCATTGAGAATCTCTGTGATAAGAAGAGCTTGACTGATTGCAGCATAGGAATATCATTTCCTATCAAGAGTATGTCATCCACGTACAATATGAGGAAGACAACCTTACCCTCTGCTACCTTCTTATAGATACAAGGTTCATCTATATTTTTGATGAAGTCAAACTCTTTGACTACAACATCAAAACAGATGTTCCAACTCCGCGATGCTTGCTTTAACCCATAAATGGATTTAAGCAGCTTGCACACCTTTCCGCTGCTCCCACTATCTACGAAGCCCTCTGGCTGAGTCATGTACACGCACTCTTCTAAATCACCGTTTAGAAAGGCGGTCTTAACATCCATTTGCCAGATTTTATAGTCATGGTATGCAGCAATGGCAAGTAAGATCCGGATGGACTTAAGTATAGCCACTGGAGAAAAGGTTTCGTCATAGTCCACACCTGGTCTTTGACGAAAACCTTTTGCTACAAGTCTAGCTTTGAAAGTCTCAACTTTTCCATCTACACCAAATTTCTTTTTAAAGATCCACTTGCTCCCAATGGGTTTTACCCCTTCAGGAGCAGTTTCCAAAGTCCATACTTTGTTGGTGTACATGGATTCCATCTCAGATTGCATTGCATCCAGCCATTTCACAGAGTCACTACTTGTGATGGCCTGCTCGAAACTAGTGGGTTCATCATCATCCATGATGCAATCCTCGCTTCCACCATCAATGAGAAAACCGTAGTATCTCTCAGGTGGACGAGAAACCCTACTAGATCGGCGGAGAGGCTGGGGTTCGTCGGGTACTACTGAATTCTCTGGTTCCACTAAATTATCTGTTGTAGTTTGTTCTGCTGGAACTTCTTCCAGTTCTACCTCAGAGCCACTAATCTCTTTTGCAAGAAATTCTTTTTCTAAAAAAGTGGCGTGTTGAGCAATAAACACCCTTTGTTCCTCACTGTGGTAGAAAATATACCCTCGCGAATGCTTGGGATATCCAATAAACTTACATAAAACAGATCTTGCCTCGAGTTTGTCCGGGTTTCGTCTTTTGACATAAGCCGGGCAACCCCATATCTTAACAAAATTAAGATATGGTCTCTTCCCTTCCCATATCTCATATGGGGTGGTAGGCACAGATTTGGTTGGAACTTTATTCAGTATGTATGCCGCTGTCTCAAACGCATACCCCCAGAAGGAAATAGGTAACTCAGCAGTGCTCATCATCGAGCGCACCATATCTAATAGGGTGCGATTCCTCCGCTCCGATATACCGTTGTGCTGTGGTGTATAAGGAGGAGTAAGCTGAGAGAGAATCCCATTCTCTTTTAGATAATCTAAAAACTCACCGCTTAAGTATTCACCTCCTCGATCAGATCGAAGAATCTTAATACTTTTGCCCGTTTGGTTCTCTACTTCGTGCTTATATTCTCTGAATTTCTCAAAAGCTTCAGACTTGTGTTTCATCAGAAACACATGTCCGTATCTAGAGAGATCGTCAGTGAATGTAATGAAGTAGGAAGAACCGTTCCTGGCATGCGTAGACATGGGACCGCATACATCACTATGTACCAGTCCTAAGAGTTCGGTAACTCTTTCTCCGTGTCCACTAAACGGAGCTTTGGTCATTTTTCCTTTGAGACATGAATGGCAAGTATCATAAGATGATAATTCGAACGTATTCAAATAACCATCCTTATGTAACTTAGCTAGTCGTGTCGCATTGATATGACCAAGTCTACAATGCCACAAGTAGGATTCGTTCATATCTGAACTTTTCCTCTTGTGTGTGTTTTGTATATTCAGGACTGTATTCTGATTTAGAATGAATATGCCATTATGTAACGAGCCTGATGCAATCAACTTTTGATCTAGGAATATGTTCATAACATTATCCTTTACTACAAAATTATATCCTTCTTTACTTAATAAAGAAACTGATATAATGTTGCATATCATGTTCGGTATATAATAGCACTCATTTAGAATCAATGTATTACGACTTGGCAATACAAGGTGATATTCGCCAACTGCTTTGGCTACAATACTTGCACCGTTCCCTACTTGAACGGAATGATCACCTTTTCCCAGTTCTCTACCTTTACGTAGCCCATGTAACTGTTTACATATGTGGGATCCTGATCCGGTATCTAATACCCAGGACGTAGGGTGAACTGAGAAACAGTTCTCAATAACTAACACACCCGAAGAAGATGCATCAACATGCATGTTCTTTTGGGCGGCGTGAGAATCCAGATATTCTCCTGTTTCCTGTTCAGTCTTATAACTCTTATAAGAAAGAACGGGTCCAACGTTCCTGATTGTTACGAAAAAGTGTGTTTGTAGTTAACCGCATTCAATAACGGTGTCGCGCGTAGCTAGACCGAAATGAGTACGGGTCGTCCTCTGGGAAACGTGAAACCTTTTATTTTTACTTTAGATGTGTTGAGAAAGAGAGGAGGAATAAAGAATTTTGTGAAAAGTTTCTAGATCTACTTTCAACAAGAATGTTAAATATAGATCTAGATTATTTTTAGAGATTTAAATAATATAATAAAGGGCTTGTAGGGTTCGTTAGGATTTAGTAGTTATGGAAGATTAATTAAAAGTTACCCTTTTTATCCATTAATAGATTTAGAACTAGAACGACGGTGATGCGTGTAGATTAGGGTTTCTGGAGGGAAAAGGAATCCCACTCGTAACCCTTATCTCGACACGGAACTCCGTTCATATCTAGCCTTTACCAAAACAATCATTAATCTAATCTCTAATCGCGGTCGGAACTAGCAAAGAATTCCTAGCGTGCCCGATTAGGATGTTAATGATTATTTTGATAAAGTTCCTAAACTTTATAGGACTTAAAAAGGGTTTAATTATTTTCATCACCCATTAACCTACCCTAATCCTACGAACCCTAACAAGCGGAGAATTACTAGCGCATGTTGGGAGAAAAAGAGATGGAGAGAAATTGCATAATTAAACTACAAAGAAATAGAATAAGAAAAAGAACTACCTTTATTAATCAACAAGATCAAGTACACTTTGATTCCTTAGAAAATGATTACAAAAACCTAGTTTGCTTCTCGATCTCTTCCAAGGAGGTAGATGAACCGTTGATGATCAGCCTGGATGCGTGAGCCGTCTTGGACTTCGTGATCTCGTCGGCTTGATAGATTTTCCAAGAGGCCCTCGGTGCCCTTTTATAGTGCGAAGCCAGAATCTTTTTGTTGAGAAGTTGGTAAAATTCAGCATTTGAAAATCTCCCAAAATATTGCATTCTCCCTCCTCATCATTGCGGCGGATCCGCGGCCCCAGGGTGGGTTTGGCCGCGGATCCGCGCTCCATGGTGGGGATCTCTCTGTCTTTTTTCTTAGGCTCTCTGATGGTGACATTTGGCATTCCTAAGCATCTTCAGAATCTGAAAATATTTTCTCGGCTGCTTCCAGACTTAGTCTCCAAGTTTGCTCTTTAATTTGGAAAGTATTCTTCAACAAATTGATTTGTTTGTTAAATCCTTCATAACAACTTGGAAATAATCTGCACAACAACTCATATAAGATTTTAGTAGACTTTGTTCTACTAGGATTAGACCAATAATATTATTTGCATACATTTTCCTACCAAATGATAATTAAAATATATTAACACATGGAAAATAATGTTTTTACACATAAACCCTCATATGTATAATATATTATAATAAAGTCCTTTTTTAATATAAAAATGGTAGGAAAAATGTACTACAAATGTGCAGTTTTATCGACTGAACAAATACCCCCAAACTTATCTTTGATCGTCCCGAGCAAACTAGTTTATTTTTAAGAGGAGAAAAAGAAAGGAGAAAACTAAGCACACTTTCGTAGGCAGACACGATTGCACTGAGCACGTGCAACAAGCCGTTAAACCTCTAGGTGTCCCTAGTAGGAGGAGTGTTGTCTCCTGAGGGTTTTCAGCGGATTACACCCACAAAATCCTATAACAAAAGAAAGATGGTGAAATTTACATATAAAGATAAGAACCATAAAAGAAATACTTTGAAAAGAAGAGTTACCAACTATACTAGTTTTTCAGTTGTCATGAGCCCTATCTTAATAGTCATGAAAAAATGTTAGAAATCACATCATCCCTCAATAAAACATCGTCTTTATTCTTCATTCCTACCTTTTATCCAAACATTGATCATATAACCCCACGTGTGTGTAAAGAACATCCCTACACTCAGAGAATTCAATTCAAGCTATCATACTCTTGTCCATCTACCTTAGTACTTTTTACTTTGATGAATACTTAGAATTGCTTACACATTTTCATGCGACCGTTAATACTTCTTGAGGTACTAACCGACCGATTACTCATGTGCTTGCAGATTTGGTGATAATATTTTCCTTGTCTTGCACCACCTAAGGCTAAGCAGTGACTCCCAGACCAGTTGGCCTTAGGGCACTAGGTGAAGAGGCACCCTCGCTATATTTTTTTATTGCTACCTTGGCGATACAAAACCAGTGTTCATTTTTTTTTCTTTTCACCATTTTATATTTTCTTCATCATTTCCTTCATACTATGGCTTTTAGACAAGAGCATTTCAAGGTATCCTCTACTATCCCGAGTTTCAAGACGTGTGTAGGTGCATATTGTAGGGTATCAACATTCAAATGTTTGGCTTCCAGAATAGAAACTATTTTTCAGACTTATTTTTATCCTCAGATTAGTGACTTCCTTCATCTTACTAACCCTTGGGACAACAGCTCATAACTACTTATTACTAGTTCGTATAAGAAAACTTCTAATTTTCTTGGTTTTCTTAAACTATTCCTATCTTTTGGATGTAATGTTTCACTTTCTATTCATTTGTTATAAAAAAAAAAATTATTTTTTTTTTAAATGCCCGGTGTCAAAGATAATTCAGTGAATACAAACCTCCCCCCAAACCTGTTTTCAGCAGTGTCCTCACTGATGTAGCCTTTTGAGAACATGGACCTGTATACTAAGGGAGAGATACAAGGGGTAAAATAATAGTTAAATGATAAATTCCCCCAAACTTATTCTTTGACACGCACAGATATTCAATCAAATCCATTTTTACTCACCTCCATTCTTAAAATGAGAAAATGTTAAAAAAAATATGGAGGTGAGGCGGAGGAAATTTAGTTTTGATAAAGCGGCTCCTGTAAAAACAGGAGCTCCTCCGCGGGGTCAGCAGAAAAATACGGTTTTAATCTATGCCCATTTACTTTAAAAATCGAACCGTTTTTCAAATTTTCGACTTCAACTGCCCCGTGCGGGTGTACATACCGCACCACAAAAGGTCCTTTCCAACGAGATTTAAGCTTACCCGGATGAAGATGGAGACGTGAATCATAAAGAAGGACTTGTTGCCCCGATGTGAAGGTTTTTCTAGAAAGATTTTTATCGTGGAACACTTTAGTCCTATTCTTTACTATCACCGCATTATCGTAAGCTTCATCGCGGAGTTCGCTTAGCTCATTCAATTGCAGCTTCCGATAGCTGCCTGCATGATCAAGATCAAAATTAAGCTCTTTAATAGCCCACATTGCCTTATGTTCAATCTCGACAGTGAGGTGGCATGCCTTCCCAAACACAAGGCGGTATGGAGACATACCAAGATCGGTCTTATAAGCGGTGCGGAATGCCCAAAGAGCATCCGTCAATTTGGTTGACCAATCTTTACGGTTCTTAGAAACCGTCTTCTCCAAAATCTGCTTGATCTGCCTATTTGAGATCTCAGCCTGCCCGCTTGTTTGGGGATGATAGGGCGTAGAAAGCTTGTGAGTGATTGAATATTTCCGCATCAAGGCCTCGAAAGACCTATTGCAGAAATGTGTCCCGTTGTCGCTAATGATAGCGCGAGGGTGTCCGAATCGCGAGAAGATGTTTTCTTTAAGGAACTTAATGACAACCTTGTTGTCATTAGTGCGACACGGTATAGCTTCCACCCACTTCGAGACATAATCAACCGCTAACAAGATATATAGATTCCCAAAGGAGTTGGGAAAAGGGCCCATAAAATCAATACCCCAAACATCAAATATTTCCACAACCAATATAGGTTGAGAGGCATCTCATTCCTTCGTGAAATCCGACCCAAATGCTGACATCGCGGACAAGTTTTGCAATGTTCAAATGCATCTTTAAATAATGTTGGCCAATAAAAGCCACATTGCAAAACTTTCTCCGCCGTTTTTCGAGGTCCAAAGTGACCGCCGCATGCCTGATCATGACAAAATGATAACACGCTCTTGAATTCATCATTAGGGACACACCTGCGAATGATTTGATCGGAACAATACTTGAATAGATATGGTTCATCCCAGTAAAAATATTTTACTTGGGATAAAAATCGAAGTTTGTCTTGTTTCGACCAATCGCTAGGTATAAGTCCCGTCGCAAGATAGTTCACGATATCCATGAACCAAGGTTCGTAGGATACATTCAAGAGCTGTTCGTCGGGAAATGAGTCATTTATCGGCACGGTCACAGTTGGCGAAGAAGTGATGCGTGAAAGATGGTCAGCTACTACGTTTTCACATCCACTCTTGTCTTTGATAACAAGATCAAATTCTTGTAACAATAGGATCCAACGTATTAGCCTGGCCTTTGCATCCTTCTTCGTTAAAAGATGTCGTAGGGCGGAGTGATCTGTGTAAACCACAATAGGCGAGCCAATCAAGTAGGGCCTGAATTTCTCTAATGCAAATACAACTGCAAAGAGTTCTTTCTCGGTAGTTGTGTAATTTATTTGTGCATCATTCAAGGTCCTACTTGCATAGTAAATTACATGTGGCATCTTATCAATATGCTGTCCCAAGACAGCACCAATAGCAAAATCTGATGCGTCACACATAAGCTCGAACGGGTGGTTCCAATCCGGAGATGATAGAACGGGGGCTGTAGTGAGTGATTCTTTAAGTGATTCAAAAGCAGCCTCACAATACGAATTGAAGTGAAAAGTAGTGTCCTTGGCCAATAGAAGGGTTAAGGGTCTAGCAATTTTGCTAAAGTCCTTAATAAATCTCCTATAAAATCCTGCATGACCAAGGAAGGATCGTATATCTTTGACGCAATTGGGACGAGGGAGGTTTTGAATGACATCTATTTTAGCTCTGTCGACCTCAATGCCTTTATGTGAAATTATATGTCCAAGTACAATACCTTCTTGAACCATAAAATGACATTTTTTCCAATTCAAAGTCAAGTTCTTATCCTTACAGCGGGTAAGAACAGCGTCAAGATTACGAAGGCAGTCCTCAAAGGAGTCCCCAAAAATGGAGAAATCGTCCATAAAAATTTCTAGAAAATTTTCCACCATATCTGAAAATATCCCCATCATACACCGCTGAAATGTAGCGGGAGCGTTGCATAACCCAAAGGGCATGCGTCTATAAGCAAAAGTTCCAAAAGGACAAGTAAAAGTGGTTTTATCTTGATCCTTTTCGGCGATGGGGACCTGGTTGTAACCAGAGTATCCGTCCAAGAAATAGTAGTATTCGTATCCCGCTAATCGTTCCAACATCTGGTCAATGAAAGGTAGAGGGAAGTGATCTTTCCTCGTCGCGGCATTGAGTTTCCTGTAATCGATACATACGCGCCACCCAGTTTGGGTGCGTGTTTGGATTAACTCATTAGCCTCGTTAGTGATGACCGTGATGCCAGACTTTTTAGAGACCACATGAATTGGACTTACCCATTGACTATCAGATATGGGGTAAATTATTCTACTATCAAGGCACTTGACGATTTCTTTCTTTACCGCCTCCTTCATAACGGGATTTAACCGTCTTTGTGGGTCTCGGGTTGGTTTGGCTTCATCCATCAGATGTATGTGATGTTCAACAATTAAGGGACTAATCCCTTTGATGTCGGCCATTGTCCAACCAAATGCTTGCCGATTCGATCTCAACACTGCCAAAAGTGCATTCTCTTGCTCTAAGGCTAGAGAAGCGGAAATAATCACTGGCAAAGTCTCATTCTCTCCTAAATATGCATATTTAAGATGAGAAGGTAGCGGTTTGAGATCAAGAATTGGCGGAGAGACAATAGAAGGAGGGGTAACGGAATGATATTCGGACTCCTTAAGAGGTTCAAAACTTGCATAAGATACTGACTCGGAAAGTGCTGCTGACTTTTGCAACGAGTCAACGGGTTCAATCTCAAGATCGGACTCATTGAACGTATCCTCACTGTGAAGTGGTGCAAGATCAAACGATGTCTCATTAGTGTTGTCGAGAACATCAAAGCAAAGTTCCTCATCCATGCAGCTTTCGGGAGCTATCTCGTGGATGGAACAAACATCCAGCAAATGAGCAGAAGGTTCTGATGGCTGACTTCCTAGCTTGTAAATATTAAGCTCAATTGTCATTTTCCCGAAGGATAAGTTCATAGAACCGTTACGACAATTAATCACAGCGTTAGAAGTTGCTAGGAAGGGTCGACCAAGTATCACCGGGATTTGATTGCGTGGGTTTGCCACAGGTTGTGTATCTAAAACAATAAAGTCCACGGGAAATATGAATTCCCCGACTTTAATTAACACATCCTCTAGTTCGCCCCGAGGTTTGGTGATAGATCGGTCTGCCATTTGGAGAGTACAATGGGCGGGTTTTAACTCTCCAATTCCTAATTGCTCGTATACTGAATAAGGAAGCAAGTTGACGCTAGCGCCTAGATCGAGTAAAGCACGATTTATATTTTTACCCCCAATAGAAATAGAGATTGTAGGACAACCGGGGTCCTTACGTTTCTTTGGTATTTGTTGGGTAAAAGCTGTGCTAACATTACTCGTCATGAATACCTTTTTAGGCACTTGAGTTTTTCTCTTCCTAGTGCACAAGTCTTTAAGGATTCTTGCATAAGATGGGACTTGTTGAATAGCATCTAGGAGAGGAATATTCACGCTAACTTGCTTAAACATTTCCACAATCTTCTCCATTTGCGGGTTAGGTCGGTTGGCCCTTAATCGGTTTGGAAATGGAGCTCGATCAATAAGTTTTGGATCCAACGTTTGTGGAGAAGACTGTGGCGACGGATTCAATCCCAAAATTGGAGTGAGAATCGACTTAGATAGATTTGGCGAAATGTTTGGGCCTTGGGGAAAACGGAGAATAGGCTCGGATGAAGGTGGGAGACTAGACGAGTTAGGGGAAGAGGAAGAAGAAGGGGTATCAAATGTGTCACTATCATCAATTTGCTCACCCACTTGGTTGTTCAGCACTCTCCCCGATCTCAACGTAGTAATGGCATTCACATTATGACTTTGTGAATGGCCAGGATTCGGTAGGGATTGAGATGGGAGTTTCCCTTTCTCTCTCGCACTCATTGCGGCGTTTAACTGTGCGATTTGGTTTTCTATTGATTTAATACTCTCACCATGGGAGGAGGAGTTTTTCGTTAGGGCATCAATAGAAGACCTCATCTTAGCCGAATTTTGCATGGATTGTTTCATGAACATATCCAAAGTTTGTGCAAGCGAGTTGTCAGTACCGGCCATTTGTGGTGTAGAAATGTTGGCCGGATTTTGGAAATTTTGTGACTGAAAGGGGGGCTGATTCTGTGGTTGTGGTTGCTGTGGAGGAGGTCTTTGATAATTACTTTGTTGGTTTTGATTCCAAGCAAAGTTAGGATGATTCCTCCATCCTTGATTGTACGTAGAAGAATAAGGGTCGTTTCTAGGTCGCTGCTGAAAAGCAGCATTAGCTTGAAACGAAGCATTCATAGGACATTCTTCCGTTAAGTGTGAAGGATCCGAACAGCAACCACAAACGGTCTTAGGAAGCGTAACCTGATTTAGGGAGAATGATGAAAATTTGTTCTCCATAGCATCGAGTTTCTTCTGCATCGCTGCCATTTCGGCTTTTACTGCGATGGAAACATCGAGTTGGTGAATACCTCCCATAGTTGAAGGTGGTCTTACGCTTTCCCACTGCAACGTGTGTTCAGCGAGATCTTCCAGATATTTCCATGCTTCACCGTCATCTTTAGACATGAAATTGCATTGACACATTGTTTCAAGCATCTGCTTTGTCGCTGGATTAATGCCCTCATAAATAATCCGACATAAATCCCATCTTTGTATCCCGTGATGGGGGCATTGGACAAGCAGATCTTTGAAACGTTCAAAGCACTTCCAAAATGGTTCATTGGGAAGCTGGGTGAACTGGTTAATCTCACTCCTAACATGTGCAGTCTTATGATTTGGGTAAAACTTCTTAAGAAATGCTACGACGAATTCATCCCAATTAGCGATAGAGTGTGCGGCAGTATTATAAAGCCATTTTTCTGCCAAGTCGCACAGTGTGAATGGGAGAAGACGTAGGCGCATAGCATCTAAAGTCAATTGTGAAGTACCCATCATTGCGCATACGTTTTCGAATTTGGTGATGAAAACATACGCGTCTTCTGACTCAAGCCCGTGAAATTTGGGCAGCAGATTGATGTAGTGGGGTTTAATTTCGAAATTATCCCCGTTAGGTGGTGGAAGAGATAGACAAGTAGGAAGAGGACCACGAATAGGATAGCATCTCTCTTGGAGAGAGATGCGCGGTGGATTCTGCGCACCTGCGGGCGGTGGCGGCGTGGTGTTATACTCTGATGGAGTGTCGTCCATCTCGGTCGATGTGGTGTGTGGTGGGGGAAAAGAAGATGAAGAAGTACCGACTTCGGTGTCGATAGCAGGAACGCGGACAAGACGGGCACTAGGATCCCGTGTCCAGCCGAGCATGCACTAAGCGGGTTTAGTGCAAGTGGCAGCGTGTGTGTGATTTTAAAAATTGGCTTGTTTTGAAAAAGTGGGACTCAAGACAAATCTCCCTAAGATGCACAAGCAACCCTAGAACTAAGGTTACCTAGGTCAGTCTCTAGACAGCTCCTAACTAAGGCTAGAAATAGACCTCAAACCGCCTCTTCACGGACAAGTACGGCCAGGTAAGTGGGAAGGAACCACCACTACAGTGGGCCTAATTAAAAACCACTAGCCTAGACACCGCAATGTCAGTTAGGATAAACGGCCGATGCCTATACTAGTCTTTTTCCTATTGAGCTCGACAGTCCTTAGAGTCTGGTCTAGATATTTTTTAAATTAATGAAGGGTTGTGCTATATGCTCAGTTTGTGATTTGTGGGGCTTAGGAAGGGTGATGAAATCCCCACCTAATCTTGATTTGGTCTTTGCCCCTTAGAATCCGTATTAAAATATGCAAAACAAAACCAATCACAAAACTTTTGCAAAAAGATTTTTGAGCGGCGCAATTTTGCAAAGAATCCTGCAGAAAATAGATTTTATTGGATTTGAGGAGAGAGAGAAGGAGTTGAGAATCTTACCAGAGAATTCCGTAGCCCTAACCTCTTCAAGCCTCCGCGTTTCCGCCACAGTAAGCCCTTTATGCCGCGCTTCCGCCGCGAGGTGGTTGGAACGCTTGATGAAATTTTTTCTGTGTCCCTCTGTGCTCCTCTGGATCTCTAAAAATGTCTCTGTTTCCTATTTCCCTTAATTCTGTGACTCCAGATCTCCTTGCAAAAATCCACGCACAAATCGTTAAATATGCAATTTGCAGTTTTGTGTTAATAATGATATGACTCGTCAAAGAATTCAACACAAATAGTAAAAATAAAAAATTACGCACGTATCCCCGGCAACGGCGCCATTTGATTGTTACGAAAAAGTGTGTTTGTAGTTAACCGCAATCAATAACGGTGTCGTGCGTAGCTAGACCGAGATGAGTACGGGTCGTCCTCTGGGAAACGTGAAACCTTTTATTTTTACTTTAGATGTGTTGAGAAAGAGAGGAGGAATAAAGAATTTTGTGAAAAGTTTCTAGATCTACTTTCAACAAGAATGTTAAATATAGATCTAGATTATTTTTAGAGATTTAAATAATATAATAAAGGGCTTGTAGGGTTCGTTAGGATTTAGTAGTTATGGAAGATTAATTAAAAGTTACCCTTTTTATCCATTAATAGATTTAGAACTAGAACGACGGTGATGCGTGTAGATTAGGGTTTCTGGAGGGAAAAGGAATCCCACTCGTAACCCTTATCTCGACACGGAACTCCGTTCATATCTAGCCTTTACCAAAACAATCATTAATCTAATCTATAATCGCGGTCGGAACTAGCAAAGAATTCCTAGCGCGCCCGATTAGGATGTTAATGATTATTTTGATAAAGTTCCTAAACTTTATAGGACTTAAAAAGGGTTTAATTATTTTCATCACCCATTAACCTACCCTAATCCTACGAATCCTAACAAGCGGAGAATTACTCGCGCATGTTGGGAGAAAAAGAGATGGAGAGAAATTGCATAATTAAACTACAAAGAAATAGAATAAGAAAAAGAACTACCTTTATTAATCAACAAGATCAAGTACACTTTGATTCCTTAGAAAATGATTACAAAAACCTAGTTTGCTTCTCGATCTCTTCCAAGGAGGTAGATGAACCGTTGATGATCAGCCTGGATGCGTGAGCCGTCTTGGACTTCGTGATCTCGTCGGCTTGATAGATTTTCCAAGAGGCCCTCGGTGCCCTTTTATAGTGCGAAGCCAGAATCTTTTTGTTGAGAAGTTGGTAAAATTCAGCATTTGAAAATCTCCCAAAATATTGCATTCTCCCTCCTCATCATTGCGGCGGATCTGCGGCCCCAGGGTGGGTTTGGCCGTGGATCCGCGCTCCATGGTGGGGATCTCTCTGTCTTTTTTCTTGGGCTCTCTGATGGTGACATTTGGCATTCCTAAGCATCTTCAGAATCTGAAAATATTTTCTCGGCTGCTTCCAGACTTAGTCTCCAAGTTTGCTCTTTAATTTGGAAAGTATTCTTCAACAAATTGATTTGTTTGTTAAATCCTTCATAACAACTTGGAAATAATCTGCACAACAACTCATATAAGATTTTAGTAGACTTTGTTCTACTAGGATTAGACCAATAATATTATTTGCATACATTTTCCTACCAAATGATAATTAAAATATATTAACACATGGAAAATAATGTTTTTACACATAAACCCTCATATGTATAATATATTATAATAAAGTCCTTTTTTAATATAAAAATGGTAGGAAAAATGTACTACAAATGTGCAGTTTTATCGACTGAACAGTTCCCTTGCTCAGTACAATAATCGGGTTCAGTCAATACATCCATATTATTATCTTGATTATGGCCTGACATGGTCGCTACGTGGAGAGAGAGAGAGAAGAAAATACTTTAGCGTATGCTCTTGCAAGATTAGATTGGTTATTATCTTATCTAATCAGGATGTCTCCCACTATTTTTATCAAATCTCCCTTCAAGCCCTAAATGGTAAGATTAGCCGGGATTAATTACACCCTACAATTTCGTCAATCTTTCAGCCAGATCAGTGTCGGTACTTTGAGGGAGGTTCCCCGTGCTTTCGCACGGACCTAATTAAAGTAAACCTCGTTTTCCCAGAGGCGTAACCCCGTTAACACTTTTCTAGACACCCACTTGAATGACTAATTGTCCTGTGTAAAACTCTCCCAGGAGTAACTCTTACTCGCAGTGGGTATCGGGATCCAACTATCTCATAGGAGGTATGCAATCTCATTGCAAATTTCAACACTTGAAATTCCCAATAATATTTTGCCCCTAGTGTCCTATGACCTTGACGGAGGTCAACAAACCATAGGCTACTAGTCAAGTTCAACCTGTCATTTCTTGATTGAATTAAACCCACCCGCACGATCCTTGACGGAGGTCAACAAGGACGTACGACTACCCTAATCCAATCTGCATCATATGCATAAGCAGGTAAATACTAATCAGCTACCGCACACTACGCCTTGACGGAGGTCAACAAACGTAGCACAAATACTAACTAGTTTTTATCTGAAATGACGGAGGGCTACGCAGGTTTTTCTGAAAACCGTGAGCGTAATGAACTTGATATCGTCGTAGAATCGAGTGGTTTTTCTTGAAAATGAGTGTTTTTTAGGCTTTTCTTAGTTTTGCTAAAGGGGTCACTCCCGGTGAAGGGATCGTCGGCCCTTTCCTCATCGAATAAGGTGCAGGATATATCATATATACCGATGTGCAAAGCAAAACACTAAAAGCAATCAAAAGACAAACCGAGTTTTATAGCATCTGCCAGTTTTGCTAAAGGAGTCACTCCCGGTGAAGGGATCTCGGTCCTTTCCTCATCGAATATGGTGCAGGACATATCATATATATCACTGTGCAAAGCAAAACTGTAGCTACCCCTTTTTATAAAGTTTTGATTCTACAACATCTTTAGGTTTCTTTTCTTTTATTAATCTCATTAATAAAAAATCCCATCAGCTTATGCTTCCTAAGCATCACAGAAGAAACGAAAGCAGTAATATTTATATATCAGCATATATATATAGTATAAGTATTCGTCTCAGGCAGTAATATGATCTCATCACAGAACATTGCAGCAGAAGAACATATATGAAATATTGGATATACTAGGACGTCCGTGTTTTTAATACGAGCCTGTATAAAACACGGATTCCACGGTCGCGACGAATAGCCAAACCCACATCCCAAGACCCCTACGAGAGCGGCAAGTAACACTGCCAATTCTAGGGTTAGGAGACCCGGTCTCGACTCCTCGAGATGGCCTCCCACTGGACCCTAGAACCCGGTTACTTGTGCTCCCCTCCTTGGGTCTACCTAATGCGGAAAAGTAAATAATATACACTGGTGACATCAACTGCAACCTGGAAGTGCCCCAAATAAAAGAATATTACATTACAAATGAATTTTACATGAATGAAAATAAAAACCCTCATCTCACATAAAACCCCCGGCTATTCAGAACGCGACGATCCAATACAACATATCACAGCAACACATAATATCACATATCATCAACGTAAGTAAATATGCGCATCCCAATTGTCGTTGACATATAGCAACGAAACCGGCGATATCACATATTACACTTACGGTCACAGAAAAGAAAGTGTAAAACTACAATATTTGGAATCCACAATCACTTTAAATATCGTAAATCCGAAATATCACATAGTTCGCATTTCATGCCTAACTCTATGAATTCCACATATTGTATCGCATTCCAGATAAATAGACAGTATTAAACTTTCCGAACAGATAATCAAACACCCAAAATTTCCCAAATTGCTCAACTCTTGAGCGGAGTTCAAATAATCCCAGAATATGTCACAGTACCAGTGATCCAGCCGTAGAAGGGTCAAGCCAACGCTTCACATGTGGCACGCCGTACTGCCCCAAACCCAAAGGTTCAAAAGGCAGTTCAAGACGGTCACATAATCGAGTTAAGGTTTGTTGTCTTCTAGAGGGTCCACCGCTTAACTTGTACAATTTTCCGAAAGATTTAAACCCAGAAAAAATTCAACGCTTGAAAGTTTACCGTGCCGGGAAAAAGTCGGTTAATGATATCCGTTCAACTAGTTTAACAGTTTCTAAATATCCGGAAAGAAATACGAAGTTAAAGTTTCCAATCGAGTCTACTATTACAAAACAAACCCCAGAATCTTCAACACTTGAAACAGATTAAAAATACCCAGAAGCATCAACAAGCACCTACGGATATTACCATAAAGGACACGTGTCACCAATCCATCATTCCGCCGTGGAACCGCCGCGCAAGGCATGCTTGCGCCGCGGTTCCGCCGCCGTTTGGATGAATTGGGGGCCCGGGTTTTATGGTAATTCTTAGAATTCCCTGCTGATTTTTTTACGTATTTTTAATTCAGAAAAAACCCAAATTTTAAAAAATTTCCAGAGAGGGGTCTAATTTTGTCGTTTCGGGTTCGATCGGAGTTTTAACTTCGTAAACACATCGCTTAATGCTCTAGCTAGGCTCTGATACCACTGTAGGGTTCCTAGGCACTCTTGTGAAGGTTCATAAGGCATCAAACATGCCCGGATAAAAATTTAGACGTGCCGAACAACCCAAAGCCGGGATCTTTGCTAGATTATTAAGTTTAAACATGCAAGATGATAACTTTTATCTAAGTGTGAGGGATTACAACCTTTGTAGTCCGCTCCTTCGCTTCACAAGCTCCGAGTAGAAGTCCCTTTGCCGCGATCCACGATCTCCCGGACTCATGAGAGAATCCACGACTCGAACGATCCATGCTAGCTTGAAGTGTTCCAAATCTCCGATGATCTACGTCGAAGTTGCAAAGACTCAAGCTTTCTCACTCTAAAGAGATGAACACACTAATCACATGGGCTAGATGAGATGAGGATGAGAGAGTAGTAATTTTGCTTTCTTTTTAAATCATTTTCTCATATTTATTCATCACATAAAGAAAATCAAGTGAGCTTCTTCAAGAGAGAAGAAGATGATAATGGAAATGATAAATCAATTATCCTTTTGTGATGAATAGAAATAAAAGCTATATGATTGATATATCAACCATGGTCAAGGATGAGTGGATAAGAATGAGTAGAGAATAAACTAGAGTTAGGGTTTGGTTGGGTTAAAAATGTGTCATCCAAAAATATCTTTACAATGACAAAAGAAAAATGTTTCTAGAAGGTGCATGAAGCATCTAACCCTAATCAAACCCTAACCTCAATTAATCATCCTTAAACATGTTTAACAATTAATCATATCATGTCACAATAATATATATCACATATATATTATATATTTGCAACAAAAGAAAATAATACATTTAACATATATCGCATATATATCAATGTATCATCCAATGAGAAAATGAAATAATAAAGCGAGCCAATATTAGATAATGTAATACAATATATCATATATATTATTATACATTAAATCATCGAATCAACACTTGATCCGATGATCCGGCTATATCGAATATTACCGACTAATATATCATGTACCGATTCATCGAATCAACACTTGATCCGATGACCCGGTTCATATTTTAATATCGCGAGAATATAATACGGTATCTCATATCGCATTATTCTCGGTCCTGCACATATCACATATGTGCCTCTACTCCGTTTCGCTTGAGCCAAGAAACCTCTGTGTAGGACTCTAAAGAATCGTCAATACGCCGGTAGCAGGTGATGATCATATCAAACACCCACAAGCTGCAAGTGGTCAGCTAAACGTAACAGCCACCCAGGTATTGAGCGATCAGAAGATCAACAAGCTAGCCTGTGTGTTCTCCTGTGAATCCAATCAGTAACACTCCCGTACAGTCCGGTCTGTTCGTCTGATATGTCGCATATCAAGTCTAGGGGTGGTATACGTCAGACCCCAGTAACCGATAAGTCGTGTCGATGTGTGGCTCATAACGGGTCGAGAAACTACTAGTAACACTTACCAGTAAATCTCTATATCGGCCCTGGCCAGGGACTTCCAGTTATAGCCAATCGAACACAGCACAACATCAACTCCCTATACCGGGAGAGACAAATCCCCTCCTATCGCTCATTGCCTCCATGTGATTCGGGACTGTACCCAAAAGCCACCGTTTTGCACGCCCTCTTGGACGTGGTAAGGTGGAAATCAAAGCACAGTGGGAATCACACAAGACTCTATGACGATCTCGGGTCTACAGACTACCCTGTACCAGTGTCACCGGAGAACTGCCATCTGACGTGTGGTATATCACCATCTGGGAGTTCTCGGCGAGTCCGTCCAGTGTACCCAGTCTCCACTGAGCACCCGTACACCATCTCTGATGTCAAACACCGATGGATATGGGATCATCCATCGCCCATCATATGGGTCAAGATGCGTATATGCTAGTCTACCTCTGGTGTATTGATGCCCTGTCTCGATATACCCTCGACTAGGAACAGTTATAGGATGTACTCATCGACTACCGTGGCCCCACTAGTATGATCTCATCATAGTCCCAGTAGTCGAATACAGATCCTAAGGGCTTTATCAACATGTGAGAGTAAAACAGTAAACCAATACAAGTCAACATGTTAAGATAAAGTGAAACCAAATAGCATACTATCATGACGAGCAAGAAAGTCCTCTCTGTATATATCTAAGCATCCATTATAATATACATCATATGTACAACAATGGCCTCTAGGGCATATACATAACTAACAATAAGGTCATTCCGTTAATCCGAGTATCTTGGGACGGTTGTTCGCCTGGGGAATTTACTTGGGAACATGTGGAGGATATCCGTTCGCGGTTCACACATCTTTTCGAGTAGTTGTTTGTATCTTTACTTGTTTTCGTTCCTTAATTTCGAGGGCGAAATTTTTATAAGCGGGTATGATGTAATACCCTGTTCTTTTGTATCTGTATTCGAGTAAATTAATTTCAAAAAAAATAATTACAAAAAAAAAATTGTGTTATATACTTCTCAAATATTTTTCCTAATCTCTTAAATTTTTCCAAACTCCTTACCCACAAACCCTTTTTCCCACTCTTCATTATTTTCTTTGCCTTTTGTTTTAAACTCCAATCCCAAGCCCCGGCCCGAACCCTCACCCAAACCCGACCCGGCCCATCTTCTTCATTTCTTCTTCCTCTTCTTTTCTTTTTCATTTTCCCTCCCGTTCAAAATCCCACGTCTTCTTCCTCTCCTTGAGACCCGCTCTCCCCCACGTTGCCGCTCGCCTCCAACGTTCTCCTCCAAGATCCCCGCGCCTGCTGATCCTCCCAAATCTCAACTGCACACACACACTCTCTCCCTCTCCTCATATCTCTATCTTTCCATATCTCTCTTACACTTTCACTCTCTCCAAAACTACATTTTCCCTTACCAAGCTCACTGCCATCTCGCCGACCATCCTCGACCGTCGTCCGCAACTCACCGACAGCACCACCGAACGCATCCTCTTCCCGAACCCACCTCCACACACACCCGTTCCCTCTGCAACGAACCCCAACAACATCGCCTTTTCCCCTGCACCTCGCCGTCACCATTCCCATCGTCCGTGACCCTTCTGTCTCCAGTCGAGCCATCTACTCATCATCAACAATCCAGGCTCCTCCCCGTCGTCCCTACCACCATCATCTCCGCACCTAACCACCACTTGCTGCCGCTTGAGCTCCCGACCACGTCGGAGTCGTCCCTGTCGTGCCACCACTTGACCTCCTCCTCTCTTTCACGTCGTCAACCTACCACCAAGCCGTCGCCACCATTCGTCACATCTTCATCGACTGTGCCTCCATCGACACCTCACCAGCTCCCCACGTCCTAGTCGCAACCACGTGCCCCGACTCCAGCCACCCTCCACAGCGCAAACCCGAGCTACTAGCCGAGTCCAACCCCCGAAGCCGAGCTCGAGCCGGGGCCGAACTTAACAGTTTCCATGTCGAGCCTAGATGTGCGTGCGTCACGCCATGCCATTCATCATCGTTCACTGCTGTCGCGTCGCCATCGTCTCTAGGCAAGTAAAAATCTTCACTAGTTTTCATGCTGCAGTATCGGAAATCACATTAGAACTAGATATACAAACAAAACAAACAAATGCAACTATATTGACATGCTTATATATGTGTGTGTTTGAACGTAGTATAACGAACCCCCGTGACGAGCCACACTACGACTTATGACAAGCCGATATCACTTAAAAATAATAGAGATAACCACCTGTACGAGAAATCTATGAAAACGTGTGTTTTGTTGATACCGAATGCCTATATTAGGTGTTCGATGCGTATCTTGTGCAAAAATAGTGTGGCGAAATTTATGGTTACTAGATTCTTTAATAGATAACGGATGATACGTAGAGAGTTGGGTCGAAATTGCGAACCCTAACACCGTGAAATGTCGCCCCCACTTAGATCTACCAAATCTGAAAATTTCCTATACACCTAATTTGTGAAAATCATAGTAATTTTGATACATACCGGAATGCAAAGTTAGAGGGCTCATATCGAAACCGACTCGATAACCAAGAACTCTATGTAAATTATATTTCTATACTATTAAAAGCCAATGACGAAAACTGTTCGGGAATGCGGCTCTGGACTGCAGTCCAGAGCAGTACTGCTTGTCGACACCTGAATTAAAATATTTTTATAACTCAATGTGAAAATGATATTATGTGGAACCCCATATCGTTGCAAATATTATTCTGTTAGATAACCATTGTTAGTGGTTTCATTCATTTTTACTGTCGTTTGCTATTTTAATCATATTTTAGATCGTCGTTACGTACTGCAGTCCCAAATAGGGACAGAACGTGTATCTTGATCTTAAATAGTGCATATCATCCAGCACACAGCGGATAATGTCAATCCGTCTGGTGAGTTGGAAACCTAATTAACAGATCTAAATATTACCCAACTGTAATATCGCCTAATTATGATCCCAATAGGATGAAAACTGTGTTACGAAACGGACTTTCAGTTCAGAAACTGAATTTCCAGCAGAGAACACTTAAAAAGAAATGACGTAATTCGCAAATCCGGAACCCGATTGATTTGAATCCAATTTCGTTGAATTTCCAATTAAGTTTAATTTTTACCCTTTTTGTATCATTTTGCTTAATTCTAATCGTACGATTTAATGTGAATTTTTCTAAATTCCTAACACGCATAATGACTTGTTACATATAACTTGTTTAGCGGCATAATTCACATATTTACCCGACTGTGATACTTTTAGCGTTAGTGAGCGCCCTTATTAATTCTTAGTATGTATTGTATTGTCGAACGTGAGTGGTATCGGATTAGTTGTGTCGAGTACGCCAGTGAAAAGTGAACGATTTGTGATATACAGTGAATAGCGAACATAACAGTGTTATTGGTGCGTACTTGTATACAACTTGCCCATACATACATTTATTGAAACCTGAGGAAAAAGGGAAAATCGAAGTGGAAAGGAACTTGTATTTAGCGAGCTTAGTGATTTATAGGATGATCATTCGAACAGCGACTCTTATATATATTAAGTTTGGACTTAGCGGTCCGGCTGACAGGGTTATGTTCCGGGTGACAGTGGGTCGTAGTCTCGGATACGCACGAGACCCTCATTAATCACGATCACTCTTTTCACAAACTCGATTTCAAAATTGACTTAGAAACCAGTAGCGATACAGGTCATACTTTGCAATGATTGTAGACATATCGATTACATGCATTCACTGTCTCCTCTGTCATTACTTTTTCATGCCTCATTATTGTTATCATATTATTGATATTGCGTCGCCCTGACGACATGAGTATGCATGCTCAGAACTTGGAGAGGACCCAACTCAGGAGTCAGACCTACAGTTCGAGCCCGCAGAGATCTAGACGGTCGTACCTTCAGTATTTTTACCGCTTTTTGTAAATCAACCTTATATTCGCACTTGGTTGGTACTTTCTTTTGTTGGTCTTTTGTAAACTGTGAACATTGAAAGTTTATGTAATAAACTAGTGATGTGTTTCTTTTACTTCTGTGTTGTGTTTACCGATTACCATGTAATACTAGAAACCGAAGTGTGACTACGGCGGGATTTTTTCCTGACCGTAGGAGCAAGGTTGGCCTAGTCGCCTCCCATATCTCGTATTTTGGGAAGCGGGGCATGACAGAAATACATCAAAGTGTGGTACAACTTCATTCGTATAGCGATTGAAGACGAGTTGACATTGCAGAAACTCGCTGGAGAGAAGAATCCGATAGATATGTTCACCAAGGACGTAGACAGAGATAAGCTGGATCTCTATTACAGGTTGGTGAATCTCTCCATTAAAATCTGATGTGGAAAGCGTAGAGCGGAGTTGTGTGAATTCCACCAACGTCGAGGATCAAGGCTGAAGAATTTTCAAATGGGAGAATATTAGAAATTGTGGAGCATCCTTCAGGTTAGACGTCTGAAGCAGAAAGAACGGCCGACGTCTGAAAGTGTAAGCATTTTCACTTCAGACGTCAGGCCAAATCAAGTTCAAATGTCTGGTATCTACACGAGAAACAACAGAGTAGAGACAGACGTCTGCAGGAGCCATGAAACCCAATCTAAGACGGAGGCAGACATCTGCAAAAGTGAACTGCAGAGTCTGGCGACGGCGAATTCTGGTGATAACTAACTTCCGAAAGTTTGTTTATTTCCTAATATAGTTAGGATTAGAGTTTGCCTATATAAAGGAACCCTCGTATGTATTATTTACAGCCAATTTGTGAGAGATCATTGTATGAGAGGATGACAGCTAAGGATAGGGAATTTTGAGAGAAAATTCTTAGGGTTTGCTTGTGTAATTGATTCAAAATTATAGTGGAAACTTTGCAGATTCGGCTTTGCCGGAGACTAGCCATACGATTGGTGAACCCTGTTAACAAATCTCACGCCACTCTGTGTTTGACTTCCTATTTTATTCTCGCATATTTATATTATTCTTTCATCATTTAATTGCATGATTTAGGTGCTGTCGCGAGTATTGTGTCTCGTTTTGATCTCTTTCCGTCGATTCCTAACAGTTTTTGGTTTAAATTTAACTTTGGATTTTAGATAACTGAAGCGGTAGCATCCAAAATGTTTAGATCATTGGAGTATTTTTAAGAATACATTCGAATCTCACGTATCTTAACTCAAAGCAAAGTAAACAACGTTCATGGACATAAAGATAACTCCAAAGCCAATCCAAAACTGCTTTAGTTCAGACCCTTGCCAGCGAGTGGAGTTAAATCTGGTCAAAGTCAAGACAAAAGAGTGGTTGCACAAAGGCAAACTTTAATTTGTGTATCATGTATACTTTTACGGTACTTAAATAAACATCATATAAACATCATATAATGTATAAACCGTATACATACCATTTTACTATTTTGTCATATACATACCGCGTGTTGTTTTCGGCGAAGAACGAAAAGTAGAAAAATTACACAATAGGGCTTCCAAGGATATTGATGGACTTTAAAAAAATCAGGAACTAAAACTCTTGATGTTTTTTAGACATTTTACTTTCTTGTTTGTTTCGTAAGCGAAAGTTATGAGTTTGAAGTTCTAATTTCCTACATGACGGGGTAAATTGTTATATAGAAATCGTAGCTTTTTGGAAGAACTGGACTAAAGATTATTACATCAAACACTATTTAACTTTTCTTTTTAAATCCTTCTCTCTTAAGTATTTTATCTCCCTTTATTTTCAACTAGGAAGTCCTTATGTTTTTTAAGTGCTCTACACATACAATCTTCACATTCCTAATTTTCACCAATTCTAAAGTACAACAAATTCATCCTAAACAAATAGAGGAATTCAAACTCTGCATTCATTTTCATATTTGTCTTCGGATTCATTATGTTGTACTCCATGAAAACAAGCGGGCCTTATAAAATGCTAAAATTAAGCCATGTATATATTTACTACAACATCGAAATCTATAAAATTTATAGCATTTATCCAGAAAAAATGTTATAATACTCATGGTATTTTAGTGAAATTGACCTAATAGAATTAACCAAACAGCACCTAATAAACTGCATCCTTTTCACAACCAAAAAACAGTCCCTCCGCTCCACAGCCGAAGTAATAAGTAACTGAAACTCCAACTGAATCCCAACCGTTTCTCAACCTCGCCCCCACTTCTCCCACCACCCGCCACGTGTCAGTCTCATCCACCGTCTATTCCCCCACTCTATGATCTGTACGGCTCCAATCTCCTCCACCTACACCTCAAGTGCGCTGGCGCACGTTACCTTAACCAGTGCCCTCCACGCACGTTCCCCCTTAACCGCTTCGTCTCCTCCCTTATAAAAACCCAACAGGATAAAACCAAACCCCAAAAATAAAAAAAAGTTAAAGCTAAAAAATAAAAAAAAATAAAAAAAACCAATGGCGTCGCCGAAATCGCCGAGCTCAGCTCCGCCGCCGCCGCCTCGACGGAGACGAAGCAGATCCACGTCCTCCTCCTCCTCCTCCCACTCCTCGACCCCATCCCCTTCCCCCTTCCACCACTACTTCTCCTCCTCGATCCCCTTCAGCTGGGAGAAAACCCCTGGGATCCCCAAAATGCCCTCCAAAACCCTAGCCTCCCGCCAAAACCTCCCTCTCCCGCTCCCCAACCCCCCTCTCAGGAAGTTCTCCAGCGACAAGTTCGCCGGAGAAGCCGACCCCTTCGCCGCCGCCCTCATCGAGTGCGCAAAGGACCCGCCCTCGGAGTCGGATCCCTGGATCGGGTCCAGCTCCTCTATCAAAACGGGTCGGAGGTTCTCGATGATCGGGGACAGGCTAGGGTTCAGGCGCTTGGACCTGTACGGGTCGTGCAAGAGCTCCTGCTCGGTCTCGCGATCGACGACAATCGAGATCCCGAGGGTGAGCGATCGGTTTGGGGCTTATCGGGTCTTGAACCGGCGGATCGGCTGAGGATTGGATCCGGATCCGATTTGAGAGAGAGATAAGTACGTATATAAATAATTGATTAATGTTTCTAATTGTTTTTATTTGAACTTTTGTGTAGTATTCTGTTGATTTTAAATAAGTTAAGTTGACTTTGTGAAGTGTTAATTTATATATATCATATCATAATATAGAGAAAGATTCCTCTGATAGTTTTTTGGGATTCACGGCTGTTTATTTTTTCTGTGATTTTAGCACTTTCATCTTATCATCATCCTATGTAAATATAGGATTGTTCTCTTTGTTTCAATAATTTCTCAAACTTTTAATCATATTTTTTGAGTTTTGACGCAATGAAGTAAAACCTTCTGTCAATGCATTTAACTACGAAATCGTCAAAAGAAGTAATGAAAAAAGGCTTGAGTTTAGATATGTAAAAAGCATGCTCAAACAATGGAATGAGTTGGAATATAAATAGTACGTCTCTGAACTCTTATTATGGGTTTTGAATCTCTTGTGCAATGATAAAATGATAAAACATTAAGGCTCTATTTTGGAATGGAGTTAAGTTAGCATAACCGAACTTTCATAAAGTAATCTAAACTTAATCTCAAAATCGAAAGTTCGCCATGTTTGACTGTCGTTTTAGAGTTTAGAAAACTCTGATTATCTAAATTCTAAAGTTGAGGTAATCGGAGTTTAGAAAACTCCACTTCAACCAAAGTTTTCTAAACTTCAAAATTTGTGGAAAAAACATCCATCAAAGTTAAGTTTTTTAAATGGAGGTATGTCCTTACAAGTTAGAGTTTGCGGACTCTATCTCCTTTTAAAAATAAACTTCAACTTTCCTAACTGCATGGCCTACAAGTTTCAAGTCACGCGACTGTGCTCTTCTATATATCTTTATATCTCTGTACCAAGTTAACGATTCACTGAATTCTCATCAGTAGTGTTCAGGAGTATATGTAACCTCGGTTCCCTTATTCAGCAAGGAAATGAGCTTACAAGGTGGTCCTTTTTTGCAGGATTCCCAATGACCATTAAATACTAAATAAGCATATTATAGAAATAGCCTTTTAGCTGTTGGCTAGCCTTTGAATGGTGTTGTGTTGTGACATGTGAGTTTAGGTGAAGCCATGTTGTTTAGGATGCACTTCTGATAAGTAATGTTGCTGGATTATTATCAAACTGAAATTGGTTGATCGGTTGACTCTTTTTGGGATATGTGTAGTGGTGAGCCACGACCTAGCAACTATTATATTACCAAATATTTTGTTTAGCATCGACAGTAGGTTTAATCATGGGGATCATAATTAAATAATTAAGCCAAAACGTGGGGGATAATTATGGGGATAATCATGAGAAACACAAGTAGCAGCAGTAGTTAGGGCCTGTTTGGCTGCAAGACTATGAAATTTGGATTCCAAAATTGTTGAGTTGAATATTTCTGGATTTGGTAATCTGTTGTTTGGTTGGTATTGGAGTCCTTGTATTGGATTTGTAGATCCTTGTAATCCTTGTTTGCTTGGTGAAAAAAGTGGGATTTTGATTTAAGAATTTTAGAGAGAGATGATAGAGAGAGGATTATTAAATAAATAAAGTATTCCGGGCCCATCTAAAAATACAATGAATAGTATCAAATCCTTGCAAATTCTCTAAATTTTTGAGGATTCTAGGATTCTTGTTTTGCGGTGGGCCACCATGAAAAACAAAGGAATTCTACAAATTCAATTCACACAACCAAAGGCAAAATTGGGGCATCCTTTCATTTTTTTATTTTTTTTGATTCCACGGTACAATTCTCTCACAATCATCCCACCACAAGCCCTTATTAGCGGTTAGGAAATTGTAATAGCTGGCAGATCCAATGCTGATCGCATGAAATATCTAGCTAGGTCCAGGGTAGCACTATTCATTCACCTCTCCATGACCTTCCAACTTTGAGAAAGGGCTATGATGTTGAGTTATCATTATTTGTTACAGAGTCCTTGTCGTAGGGTACCTTGTTTCTTTTGTTGTGGGACGTGTGTGTGAGAGAGATCAGAGGGAGGAGGAGAGGGAGATTGCAAAAGTTCTCATTAAGTTGGCATTTGGATGCAAAACAATGTCTTGCCATCTCAATTTTTTTTAGTAGGCATTTGGATGCAAAACAATATATCCCCCCCCCCACCACCACCACCACCACCATGCGTGTCTCTAAAGAGAGAGAACAACGGAGGAAATGTGCCGCTGGAGGGAATTTCCTCCTGTGGCGTCGAATAAATATACTCTCCGTGATTTTATTCGACGATCGGCACTCATCATCTTCATTTTTATCATCTAAGATGTTGATACACCAAATTTCATTTGATTCCAACATTTTTCACCGTTGATTTAGTGGATGCAAAATTAACGGTTTACCGACAATAGAACTTTTTGCATTGCTAATTCAATAGTGCAAAAGTGATGGAACTACATAAAATTTGTTGTATCCACATCTTACATGATGATGATGATGATGATGATGTGTGCCGATTATTGAACAAAGTCGCAGAGGATACAGATTTTAGACGCCACTTGACGAAAAAGCCTCTCTTCTTTTCTCATATATATATATATATATATATATATATATATACACACGCCATAGGAGATTTTCTTCTATGGCATCTAAAAAATACATCTCCATATTTTTATTCGATGATCGGTACACATCATCTTCATCATCTAAGATGTTGATACACCAAATTTCATTTGATTCCAACATTTTTCACCGTTGATTCAGTGGGTGCAAAATTAACGGTTTACCGACAATAGAACTTTTTACACTGCTAATTCAACGGTGGAAAAGCGGTGGAATCATATGAAATTAGGTGTATCTACATCGTACATGATAAAGATGATGATGATGGATGCCGATCGTCGAAAAAAGTCACGGAGGATATAGATTTTAGACGCCACCTAAAGAGCCTCGTAGGACCTCATTCTTCTTATATATATATATATATATATATATTTCCAACACGTGTTTGCAAATGCATTCAATTTAAATATGGTTACAAACACATGATTTTTAACTCTATTTCTTGTTCCAACTATGTGTTGAAGAATGAACTGCTTGCAATCAAATAATTGTTTTTTTTCTTGAAAAAGTTGGAACCATACGAGGATGTAATGTTACACCCTATCAAATAGCTCCATGGTCTTGCGCCACAGCTAGGTGGGCTAACAAACCTCACAATACATAGCACCACGAGTTTGTCAAGCCTAAAAGTAGTTATATTGCATGTACCTACTTAAAAGTTAATGGATTTATATCATCCCCTCCGAAATTCTGTGCTAATATGATATACCTTCTATTTTTCTTGAATGTTCTGCATACACGATAACAATCTTTTCAGCTTACCTTAAATAAATTCACATACCTCCTACCATTGTCAATGTAATGTTAACTTTAACAGTAAATTCGAAAAAGAACCAAGATTAAATCAACCAACTTTCAATAGAATCACTTCAAAAGGGTAGTGCCACAATACCAAAATAGCAAATATATCTACTAAATAACAAAAAGGCAAAGCAGGCAAGCTCTAATTTCTCTTCTTCTTCTTTTCTTTTTTCTCATAAACTCCGTCGGAAATTAAATTGCCGGTTCTCTCACTTCACTACATGAACCATACTCGTTTGGTTGTAAGGATTTTTAGGTCCTAAATAATTCAGAAAAACAAACACATGATTTTTTAAAAGAAAGAATAAAATAAAAGACACAATCAAACACAAGAAAATCTTCCGGTTTCTTTTCTTTATTCAAAGTCAATACGAATTACAAAATTTTTCTTGCTACAAAAGCTTCCATTCAACTCCTTTCCTTTTTCTTCTGTAAAATACCCTAATCAGTTTATATTTATAGGCCTAGAATACCTAAACGTGCTAGAATATCATTTAAGTTAAATAAGATTTTCTCAAATCATTACTAAATTTAAATATGGTTTCTAATTTATCCTATTCAACTAGCTGTTTAAATTTAGGTCCAATCTAAATCTAAATCCGTAACATTCTCTTCTGAAAGGGAGAATGTAAGTAATCCAGGTCAATTCTTTGTTCCCAGGCAAGTATTTTACCTCTGTATCATGTGTTATCATTGTTAAAGACAAGCTTTGCTTTGATACTAACAAAGAAGTACATGTAACAGATGCATACTTCATTGAGGTTAAGTCCTGTTTGGTTGCAAGATTATGAAATTTGGATTCCAAAATAGTACGGCTGGAAATTTCTGGATTTGGTAATTTGTTATTTGGCTGGTATTGGATTCCTAGTATTGAATTTGTAGATCCTTGTAAATCTTGTTTAGTTGGTAGAAAAAAAGTAGGATTTGGATTTGAAAATTTTAGAAAGAGATAGTGTCACGTCCCGCTTCCCAAATACAGAATACGAGAAGTGACTAGGTCAGCCATGCTCCAACGGTCAGGGAACAATCCCGCCGTACTCACACTTCGGCTTCTAGCATTACATGGTAGTCAGTAAACAGTACTTGAGTAACGGAAAATCACAGTTCACAACTTTATTACATTGTAAATAAAAGAGTTCGAGATACATTTATTTTGCAGAATAAAATAAACTAACCAATAAAACAAGTGTTGAAAACAAGGGAAATAGCGCTGGTGATGCAGTCTAGACCTCCGCGATCTCGAATGGCAGATTCTGCTCCTGAGCTGGATCCACTTCGTCCTCTGAGCATGCACATTCAGGTTATCACACCCCGCTTCCCAAAATACGGAATACGAGGGGTAGACAAGACCAGCCATGCTCCTACGGTCAAGGAAATGTCCTGCCGTAGTCACACTTCGGCTTCTAGTTTTTCATGGTAAACAGTAAATAATGCGCAGGTAAAGAGAGATGCAGTAACTGAAGGAAACAATGTAAAGAACTGACCTGAGGGGGAAAAAATATAGATATAACTCTGGATATCAAATCGAGATGTCTGTAATATACGTCTAGTCCTGGTCCAGGCTAAATCTTCTCCTCACACTGAGCATGCATACTCAGGTCGTCAGAGCGACACAATAGCAATATAATATATATAAAAATCAAGTGACGGTTCTAACAGTGGTAATAGATATGTATAACAGTAAATCAATGACAACATGAATATGAAGGTGCGGTAATCACTGCAGCGAAAATAGTAAAAGCAGTAGAACGATATGCCACGTATGTCAACACAGTAAATAAGATATCTCAATGCCAGTATCCCTAGTAGTCTCTAAGTCTCACTGTACAGGTCCCTAAGCCTATCGTCAGTCCAAGTGTGAGAGTCAACCACTCGCGAGTGTCCTCCACCCAAGGGTAGAACCCAAGAGCAAGGGACCACGGGCCCAACATGTATATCACGGTGAATATCACATACCCTGTAAATCTCCATATAACTCCCTAAATATATAAGCTGGCATGGGACTCCCGAGATTCTGTTGAACTCACACTTAAACTACCCCACACCCCGTGGTCTACATCAAACGCTAACCATAACCCTAAATACTAATCGATCCATAACAAGTCTGTGCGAGAACTGGAGGCAGGACCTCCATCAAGCACGTCCCGACTAATACCTAAGATAAATGGCAGTGCCTGATGCATTATCTGTGACACCCGTGCAAAAGCTTCCATAAGTGTCCTATACCACTTATAGTCACACGTACACTCATCTCACAGACGTCGACAATGCAATAGAATAATAGGGTCACTGATTGTGTACAAGTACGTATCACTTTCACTTATTCACGGATACACGAACACTGACATACTTGCCACAATCATCACTAAAATCTAATACTGGGTAAATGCACGATATCACTAGGTTATCACTGCAACGATATGGGTATGATATGATACGTAAACAGTATATGAAGCATAATTAAGGTGACGTAAAATAGTATTCTATCACTTGCACGATTTATCATGAAACATACGTGTATAGTTTAGCGAAACGATAAACAGGTAATAAATAGTATGTTCAGTTATCTATCCATATAATTTGGTTTCATGCCAATCGGGTTCCAGGATCACTAATTATAACCATTTCATTTTAAGCGCTCGCGGCTGGAAATCCGGTTTCAGAATCAGAAGTCCGTTTCGTAACTCATTTTAATCCCAGTTGGGATCAGATTTTTGCGACGCTACAGTTGGATGAAATCTAGGGTTTTCAGTAAGGTTTTCAATGCAACAGACGGATCTTCGATCGCGTCTGTACGTCAGGAGATATATACTATTCAATACCAATATGTCAGTTCTGATTCTGCTGGGACTGTTATGCGTCCCGATCTATTAAATTACAGATTAAATATCAAACGGTAACGAAACAGAATGAAACCAATTGTTCTGTCTAGCTAACAGATTTACCTATAATAAGCAGTGGAGTTCCGCAATCTACGAGTTAAGGAGATCTTGTGGTACCCATTACGGAACAGCAAGTAACAACTGGAGTCGCTCTGGGCTGCAGTCCAGAGTTGCACTCCGATCCAAATATCATCACAATTTAAGTACAGGAATACCAGGAAACCAGTATAGGGTTAAAGTTCGTCGAGTCTTCTTTGATTTGAGCCCTCGACCGCACCATTCCAGTATGTATATGATTTATGGTGAATTTAACGGTTTTCAGGTACAATAAAATTACAGTTTTACGATTAAACTTGGGGGTAGTCGTTTTAGTCATTAACGGTCATATTTTCTAGCGAAACTTGCACAGGGTATTCATCATAGCAAGGGCCAATGTAAGTAATCCATTTCCGTCAATTTAGAAAAATATTTTCTTTGGGAACACGCGTCGAGCAGGTATGGCACATAATTAGTTTAAACCTGTAACTTTATAATCTATGTACTTAGCGATTGTAACTTAAGTAAAATAGCATGTAAGCAAGTAAAATACTTGCCTGGAAACGCCTCGGGGTCGCACGGTAGCAGCGGCGTCACGAACGCGTGATGTACGCCGTGAAACGGATTTGCACGAGCTTGGATCGAGATGCAGATTTTGCGTCGGAGTTGTCCGGAGCCATTGCACGGTTACTGGAGATTGAGGGATGCTTGATGATCCTCTGCGAGTGTACTAGAGTCGACGACGGTCGACGGTGTCGCTCCGGCAATGGCCGCAGTGAGTGTTTGTAAAGTAAAATGGTTTTGTGTGGTTTTGAAAAGTGAGGGAATTAACAGCGGAGAAGGAGTCAGAGAGAGAAATTGGAGAGAGGAATGTAGAGAGAGAGAGACAGAGGGAGAGAGAGAGTGAGAAACAGAGAGAGAGAAATGAGATAAAGAGAGAGAGTGAACTGAGAGAGAAAGAGAACCGAGAGAGAGATGGATGAGAGAGAGAGAGAGAGTTGGGATTCAGAGAAAGAGAGGAGCTAGAGGAAGAGAGAAGAGAGGGATGAGGGCGACGATGATGATGATGTTGGATGTCGACGACGAGGCGAGGAGTTCACCGGTCATCGTCTCAGGGGTGGCTGAGCACGGATGCAGGGTGATGGTGGGGAATGGTGACGGAGGTGACCAAGGGTGGTCGTGGTCGGAGTTTGGTGGATGGAGGCGAGGAGAGAAAAGGCAGGGTGTCTGCAGTCGTCGATGTCGGCGGCGGCGGCGGGGCGAGTGAAGGAGTTGGTCGATGACGGTGCAGGGAGGAGGAAGAAGAACAAGGGAGAGGGCGAGCGAGGAGGAGGGTGTGATGGAAGTGAGGGGGAAGAGAAAGGAGTCTCGTGTCGGTGGTCGGAGTTGAGGGTGATGCGGAGGGGACCGACGACGGCGAAGGAAGATGTCTGCAGTGGGTCGAGTGAGGAACGGAAAGGGAAGAAAAGAGAGAGGGAGACGTGGGGGAGAGAAGGAATTATAAGAGGAGAGAGATGCGCGCCGTGGGGGTAACTGTACTGCAACGTGGGCGAGAGCGCCGGCGTCGGCGGAGGCGAGGAGCGCGCTCGCGAGCGGAAATTAGGGAAAAGAGCCGTTGGAGGAAGATAGGAGACGAAGCGGGCCGGGTCGGGTGCGGGTGAGGAGATTGGGCCAGGCCGGGGTTTAATTTGAATTAAGGAAGTGGGCTGAGGATAATGGGGCTGGGCTCGGGCCAGAAAATAAAAGAAATTGAATTTTAATTTAAAAGAACATTGGGCTGGGGGGAAGATTTAATAGTAAAGGGAAAAATGGTGTTGGGTTTTAGGGTTTAGCTTTCAAATAGAAGAATTAGGGGAGTTGGGCTGGGTTTAAATCTTAATGAATGGAAGAAATAATAATGGAGAGGGCCCGGGCTTATTAATGGAAAAAAAAATAGGCTGAAGAAATATAAGTTTGGGTTTTATTGGTAAAAGAAAATTATGGTTTTGAAGAATTAAATTTCTAAATAAAATAAATGAAATTATAATTAAAATAAATAGAATTCTAAAGTACAAAATACAAAATTGGTATAAAAGAGGCTGGGTATTATATCATACCACCCTTACAAAAATTTCGTCCTCGAAATTTAAAATAAACAATAAGTTATACAAATATAGGCAAAAGCAATTATATTACAACTAACACATAATGCTTTATTTGAAATAGGCAGATAACGAAATTTGAAGGTTTATATATGTAAGAACAATATATAACTTATATGTATATAAGAATAGCAATAACAACAATAATGAACAATGATATTCGAGACGTACTCGATAAAAATCGAAACTCAAATATGTGCACATATAAGTATATCAAAATAGCAAGCAGAAATAATAAGTATAAGGCCCAACCACTTATAATAATAAGCATAGGCATAATACTCGTAATAAGGTAACGATAATAAAGTAGTGGAAAATTTGTCGGTAGGTTAAAACATTTTAGGATAATGTATCGATAAAATAGGTCTAAAATAATTTAGAAAACTTGTATAGTGAAATTAAGAAACATGGACCAAAAGTATGCACGGTGCAAAGTTGTGCTATTGAAAATAATGGAGAAGCTAGTAATGAAGTACTTGAAATGCGTAAAACGGGGATAGTCAATAAGACACACTCTTCGATAAATATAAAATAATGAAAAACTAAAATTTTCGAATACTAAAGTTCCTATATATATTTAGGGTAATAGGAAAAGCACAAAGGGGTATAGGGCTAGCTAGGGTAATGATTACATGGAAGTGTGGCTCATTCAGGAGGTCGGTGTGTGGCGGCTTTACGTTGAAGATCAAGAAGACTGGGATCGGGGCAGCACAGGAAGTAGAGGTGAGCAACAAGGGACTACAAAGGGAAGGTATGGGGAGGATAACGGTCGGTGCTTCATATGAATCAAAAATTCGAAAGGTTAGCGAACTCGGGAATTTCATAAGAAATGCTCTCCTTCCAGAAGGATCTCAAACGGGGCACAGACGGAGGATGAAGGTGGACCTCTAAAAGATCGGGGTGTGGTATCGGTTAATCTGAGTGAGGATTAAGGCAATGTAAGAAGTAGGGGTGAACAGATCTTGGCAGGAAAATAATTGTACATAAGGAATAATCAAGTAGCAAGTGAACTAAGAAGATCGAAAGGTTTGCGAACTCAGCAAATTTTATTTTATTCCAAGAAATTCAAAACAAATCATTCTCAAAGATGAAAGGTGGCCCTAAACTATACACGGTTTTATTTGGCCAGAAAGACAGTATCAAAAGAAATCTCGTCAGTTGCGGTTGTGGAGATTCAGTAGGTTGCGGTAGGCTCGCGTACTTAGGTAGGGACGTCCATTTCCATAGCGGCTCGCGGGGACCGCCATTGGGAGTTCTTCCACAGCAGGGTCTTGATCTTCCGGTCCTTCTTCCTCGGGTGGAGCTTCTTCATCGAGGTCCGATTCCATGTGATCCTCTCCTTCTGGGTTCTCTTCCATTGGGTTTTCCTCCACTGGATTTTCTTCTATCGGTTCTTCCTCGGGATCTTCTTCTATTGGGTTTTCTTCAGGGCCTTCTTCCTCTTCGTCGGAATCGCCTATCATGTCAAACTCTGGGGCGGCTGCTCCTTCGTCCTCTGAATCGTTGTTTCCGAAATTGACCTGGGGACCGTTGATCTCATCGTCAGAACTCATCAGCATGTTGTCTAAGGAAACGCAAGACTGCGCATCCTCATCTAGATGCGGCGCTGCTCCAGGGTGGGCCATGGTCTGAGAAGAAAAAGACATGATTAGACAGTGGAGTATATTAAGAAAATAGCTAAGTGAGCGAAGTATAGAAAGATATGCGGTGGCAGGAGTCGAAAATCAAGATTAAAATGTTGTGCTAATGAACAGTATGTACAAGGGAAATGACAAGAGAATGATACATATATTACGATTCAAATTTTATTGCATTTAACTAAGAGTTCAACGGATACAAGATTTCAAACGGAAAGAAATATTCATAGTGGATGACAACATAATGCTGGAATTGGAAAACAGGAAAATTCTTCTTTGATTGCTAGGCCGCTGCATTCTCGTCTCGCGAGTTGAAACCTGTGTTGGGTCCGCCTTTTCCTCGAAATTCGAACTACGCAGTAATCCTCACTTGGCAGAAGTAGGGAGTGTGGACGAGTCTCCTCCCTGTAGTTCTTTCCTTTCTGGGTAGCCGTTGATGAGATGTTTGTTGGAACCGCATATCAAACATTTTCCTTGGGCGTGGCGACAATCCCTCTGAAGATGTCCTGGCCTCTTACAATACCCACAACATGTGGTCTTCTGCTGCTTCTGTTGCGGGGATACAAATTGGCGTTTCATCTTCTTCTCTTTTCCTCGTCTAACGGGGATCCCTTTATGATTGGAGACAGCCGCTGGTGCCCGATTCACATGTCTTCTCAGTCCTTCAGCCAACAAGTCGTTTGTTCGCTCCTGGGCTTCCTTTAGACCTTGCAGTACACTCAGAATCTCAATGGTCTGATTCTGGGAAGCGGATATAGACGAAGAGTCGTTGAAAGACATGATCCCGAGACAACAATTTTGCGAATGATATAAGTCACAAGCTAAACGAATCAAGATATAATATGGATAGGACAAAGATTCAAGAATATCATAGGTGATGAATTTATTACAAGTGGGGAATCAACTGTATGACTTTAAGTCACTTGAATAGAGTACGGTATTACAATTGCAACCACGTAACCTTGTCAAGTCACCCGAAACCATAGCGAACGGATAGCTGAACACACGATGTGAATATGGATCAAGAATGACAAGTTTACAACCTAGACCGAGGGATGTCTCAGATTGCCAAACTATACACGGAAAACTGCAATCCCAATCGATGCAAAACCTGGGCTCTGATACCAACTAAACCATGTCACGCCCCGCTTCCCAAAATACGGAATACGAGGGGTAGACAAGGCCAGCCATGCTCCTACAGTCAAGGAAATGTCCTGCCGTAGTCACACTTCGGCTTCTAGTTTTTCATGGTAAACAGTAAATAATGCGCAGGTAAAAAGAGATGCAGTAACTGAAGGAAACAATGTAAAGAACTGACCTGAGGGGGAACAAATATAGATATAACTCTGGATATCAAATCGAGATGTGTGTAATATACGTCTAGTCCTGGTCCAGACTAAATCTTCTCCTCACACTGAGTATGCATACTCAGGTCGTCAGAGCGACACAATAGCAATATAATATATATAAAAATCAAGTGACAGTTCTAACAGTGGTAATAGATATGTATAACAGTAAATCAATGACAACATGAATATGAAGGTGCAGTAATCACCGCAGTGGAAATAGTAAAAGCAGTAGAACGATATGCCACGTATGTCAACACAGTAAATAAGATATCTCAATGCCAGTATCCCTAGTAGTCTCTAAGTCTCACTGTACAGGTCCCTAAGCCTATCGTCAGTCCAAGTGTGAGAGTCAACCACTCGCGAGTGTCCTCCACCCAAGGGTAGAACCCAAGGGCAAGGGACCACGGGCCCAACATGTATATCACGGTGAATATCACATACCCTGTAAATCTCCATATAACTCCCTAAATATATAAGCCGGCATGGGACTCCCGAGATTCTGTTGAACTCACACTTAAACTACCCCACACCCCGTGGTCTACATCAAACGCTAACCATAACCCTAAATACTAATCGATCCATAACAAGTCTGCGCGAGAACTGGAGGCAGGACCTCCATCAAGCACGTCCCAACTAATACCTAAGATAAATGGCTGTGTCTGATGCCTTATCTGTGACACCCGTGCAAGAGCTTCCATAAGTGTCCCATACCACTTATAGTCACACTTACACGCATCTCACAGACGTCGACAATGCAATAGAATAATAGGGTCACTGATTGTGTACAAGTACGTATCACTTTCACTTATTCACGGATACACGAACACTGACATACTTGCCACAATCATCACTAAAATCTAATACTGAGTAAATGCACGATATCACTAGGTTATCACTGCAACGATATGGGTATGATATGATACGTAAACAGTATATGAAGCATGATTAAGGTGACATAAAATAGTATTCTATCACTTGCACGATTTATCATGAAACGTACGTGTATAGTTTAGAGAAATGATAAACAGGTAATAAATAGTATGTTCAGTTATCTATCCATCTAATTTGGTTTCAGGCCAATCGGGTTCCAGGATCACTAATTATAACCATTTCATTTTAAGCGCTCGCGGCTGGAAATCCGGTTTCAGAATCAGAATTCCGTTTCGCAACGCATTTTAATCCCAGTTGGGATCAGATTTTAGCTACCCTACAGTTGGATGAAATCTAGGGTTTTCAGTAAGGTTTTCAACGCAATAGACGGATCTTCGATCGCGTCTGTACGTCAGGAGATATACACTATTCAATACCAATATGTCAGTTCTGATTCTGCTGGGACTGTTATGCGTCCCGATCTATTAAATTACAGATTAAATATCAAACGGTAACGAAATAGAATGAAACCAATTGTTCTGTCTAGCTAACAGTTTTAACTATAATAATCAGCAGAGTTCCGCAATCTACGAGTTAAGGAGATCTTTTGGTACCCATTACGGAACAGCAAGCAACAACTGGAGTCGCTCTGGACTGCAGTCCAGAGTCGCACTCCGATCCAAATATCATCACAATTTAAGTACAGGAATACCAGGAAACCAGTATAGGGTTAAAGTTCGTCGAGTCGTCTTCGATTTTAGCCCTCGAACACACCATTCCAGTATCTATATGATTTATGGTGAATTTAACGGTTTTCAGGTACAATAAAATTACAGTTTTACGATTAAACTTGGGGGTAGTCGTTTTAGTCGTTAACGGTCATATTTTCTAGCGAAACTTGCACAGGGTATTCATCATAGCAAGGGACAATGTAAGTAATCCAGTTCCGTCAATTTAGAAAAATATTTTCTTTGGGAACACGCGTCGAGCAGGTATGGCACATAATTAGTTTAAACCTGTAACTTTATAATCTATGTACTTAACGATTGTAACTTAAGTAAAATAGCATGTAAGCAAGTAAAATACTTGCCTGGTAATGCCTTGGGGTCGCACGGTAGCAGCGGCGTCACGAACGCGTGATGTACGCCGTGAAACGGATTTCCACGAGCTTGGATCGGGATGCAGATTTTGCATCGGAGTTGTCCGGAGCCGTTGCACGGTTACTGAAGGTTGAGGGGTGCTTGATGATCCTCTACGAGTGTACTGGGGTCGACGACGGTCGACGGTGTCGCTCCGGCAATGGCCGCAGTGAGTGTTTGTAAAGTAAAATGGTTTTGTGTGGTTTTGAAGAGTGAGGGAATTAACAGAGGAGAAGGAGTTAGAGAGAGAAATTGGAGAGATGAATGTAGAGAGAGAGAGAGAGAGGGAGAGAGAGAGTGATAAACAGAGAGAGAGAGAGAAATGAGATAGAGAGAGAGAGAGTGAACTGAGAGAGAAAACGAACCGAGAGAGAGAGAGATGAGATTCAGAGAAAGAGAGGAGTTAGAGGAAGAGAGAAGAGAGGGATGAGGGCGATGATGATGATGATGTTGGATGTCGACGACGAGGCGAGGAGTTCACCGGTCGTCGGCTCAGGGGTGACTGAGCACGGATGTAGGGTGATGGTGGGGAATGGTAACGGAGGCGACCAAGGGTGGTCGTGGTCGGAGTTTGGTGGATGGAGGCGAGGAGAGAAAAGGCGGGGTGTCTACAGTCGTCGACGTCGGCGGCGGCGGCGGGGCGAGTGAAGGAGTTGGTCGATGACAGTGCAGGGAGGAGGAAGAAGAACGAGGGAGAGGGCGAGCGAGGAGGAGGGTGTGATTGAAGTGAGGGGGAAGAGAAAGGAGTCTCGTGTCGGTGGTCGGAGTTGAGGGTGATGCGGAGGGGACCGACGACGGCGAAGGAAGATGTCTGCAGTGGGTCGAGTGAGGAACGGAAATGGAAGAAAAGAGAGAGGGAGACGTGGGGGAGAGAAGGAATTATGAGAGGAGAGAGACGCGCACCGTGGGGGTAACTGTGCTGCAACGTGGGCGAGAGCGCGGGCGTCGGCGGAGGCGAGGAGCGCGCTCGCGAGCGGAATTTAGGGAAAAGAGCCGTTGGAGGAAGATAGGAGACGAAGCGGGTCGGGTCGGGTGCGGGTGAGGAGATTGGGCCAGGCCGGGGTTTAATTTGAATTAAGGAAGTGGGCTGAGGATAATTGGGCTGGGCTCGGGCCAGAAAATAAAAGAAATTGAATTTAAATTTAAAAGAACATTGGGCCGGGGGGAAGATTTAATAGTAAAGGGAAAAATGGTGTTGGGTTTTAGGGTTTAGCTTTCAAATAGAAGAATTAGGGGAGTTGGGCTGGGTTTAAATCTTAATGAATGGAAGAAATAATAATGGAGAGGGCCCGGGCTTATTAATGGAAAAAAAAATAGGCTGAAGAAATATAAGTTTGGGTTTTATTTGTAAAAGAAAAATAGGGTTTTGAAGAATTAAATTTCTAAATAAAATAAATGAAATTATAATTAAAATAAAAAGAATTCTAAAGTACAAAATACAAAATTGGTATAAAAGAGGCTGGGTATTACACAGGTCGTTAGGACGACACATATAGCAATAATTATATAAAGGCGTGGAATGTTATTAAATGCGAGAAGTACAACAGAATGCAGAACATGAGTATAATAAATATCGACTGAATATGAATAGTGCAATATGGGTATCATGTCAGTAAATTAGGAAATGTGTATGTCACTATTTATCGGTCACTAAGTCAATGAAATCAAAAGGTAGAAAGGATGTTCATGTTTAACAAGAGTCTCGTGCATGCTCGAGACTATGGTCCGCTGTGCCCGGGACATAACCCTGTCAGCCGTGCCGCTAGACCCACGACCTAATATATATATATATATATATATATATATATATTGTTGGAGATAGTGCCCTCAGAGTCAATTATTGGATCACAGGCACGTGATTGCAATGATTGAGGGAGGACCTATCCCGATAGGACAGTCTTACTCGAAATGATAGTATGCTATCTGATTTACCTTTATCATCGTGTACTGCTTTAGGTGACCTGACAGGTCGCTATTGCACGTTGATAGAGCCCCTAGGATTCTTGCTTGACTGCCAGCAGTATGAGGGCGATCATATAAGTGAGAGCTGGAGTCTATAAGCACATCCTTAAAAGGTCCCTAGTCGTGGGAGTTTCGAGACAGGGCATCGATTCTCCAGAGTAGACTAGTGTATACAGTCGAGACCCCGACGAGGGGCGGTGGCCGGTCTCACAAGCCACTGGTGTCAGTTGGTTCATCTAAGATGTATACAGGTGCTCATTGGGTTATGAGTACACCGGACAGGACTCGCCGGGAACATGCTAGTTGGTCTTATACCTGACGTCAGATAGCAGTTCCCTGGTGACATGTGTACAGGTTAGTTCATCGACCTGGGGATCGTCATTTGTCTCGTGTGAGTTCCCACTGTACTTTGATTACTACCCTACCACGGCTCAAAGGAGTCGTGCAAACAGGTTTTAGTTGGGTACAGTCCCGAGCCACATGGAGGCAGTGAGCGGATCTTCAGGGGTTTGTCTCTCCCGGTATTGGGGGTGAGGTCGCGCTGTGTCTAGGAGAGCCATTACACGAAGACCTTGGCCAAGGCAGGAGATTTACTGGTAGGTATTCCAGTAGTATCTCAGGGTGTTCTGGGCTACACTCCGACACGACTTGTACCGCTTTTGGGGGTCTGACTTTTACCAACCCCCTAGGCCCGACATGCGATGCTCATAGACGAACGGACCGGACTGTACGGATATTGTCACTGACAGGCTCAGTAGGGTGTCAGGATGAGTTCGCTCATCGACGTCCCTTTTGGTCAATAGCTGGTGGCCCGTCATGTATTGGCTTATACCTCTGACGTGCTAGTGGTTAAATCCACAGCCATAGTATTGACGAGTCTTTAGAGTCCACCACACTTTCAGTTACTCAAGCTTTCGGGCGAAACGCTGTAGAGGCCGTATGGAGATATGGCAGGGTTCGATCTGATACGTGCGGTATTACACGGATCAGGATCGGACGGATATTACTAGCCGGCTTTGGTTTAAGCCGGATCCTAGTATAGTACAGTGTAGATTTTGTCTCATTGCATTTGTATCCGGTCGGAATACAGATGCGGGTGCGTATGCACAGTATCGGGGTTTTCCTATAATTTATTACGGGACCAGTTTTCTGGAGTTGCCAGTTTGCATTCCGTTCCAGCCGGTTTTCCTTTGTTCTTTCCCGGCCGGACTTTTCCGATGGAGGGGGTTATTTGCAATTGTGCAAATAACATTTGTGGAAGGGGGTTTCTTGCACTTGTATTCATTATGATAAGCATCTTTTGTTTTTTCTTTCATGATGGTGCTTTAATGAGATTAGAAAGGATATGGGTTTGATGTGAATGAAGTATGGTTGATGTTTGTTTGTGGTCACCACTTGTGTTCTACTACCATCACCTCCCTCTTGTATTAGTTTTCATTCCTCCACCATATTCTTCTCACATGATGGAATAAGTTTTTCATGGTTGAGAGAAAGAAAATGAGAGAGTTTGATCTTTGAAAGTGTTTCATTCTTGATCTCTTTTCATGCTAAGAAAAATGCAAGCACCATTTTTCTTATCTTTGTTTCCTCCATCATCTTCAAATGGCAACAAACCCCAAATGAGACATAGCCTCTACACTACACTTCCTACAGCAAATCTTGGACGCGTCGACTCGCCAGCTTCGCGCCCGAGGTTCCTCGGTATTGAGG
The DNA here is from genome assembly GCA_030015575.1 of Agapanthus africanus. Lineage (NCBI taxonomy): Eukaryota > Viridiplantae > Streptophyta > Magnoliopsida > Asparagales > Amaryllidaceae > Agapanthus > Agapanthus africanus. The sequence goes on from JASDDO010000024.1 coordinate 186,923,942, forward strand.
TGGGAGCCCGTAAAAGATGCAGGCGATGTGATGCCCTTCCGGCGAAGAGGCGACAACGAGGAAATGAAGGACGAAGCTACCGCGGGAGATCGGAGTGGAGACGAAGACCGAAGGACTCGGATCATTCGGTATATCTCTAACCATCCTCTTGTTATCTTAAACTAGTTTAATGGCCCGATCCGGGGTTTAGTGCGCGGTGGTGCCGGTTTGCTAAGTCCGCAAAATTTAAGTTTATCACCGCTTCCGCGTTTGGCCGTCGGATTGACGGCCGGGGCGCCGCCGTGCACTTACAGTGGTATCAGAGCCTCACCATTAACTTCGTCTAGCTTCGTTTGATGTGTTTTTCAGTTCCGATCGACCAAAATTCCAAAAACCCAATTTTAGTTCACGACAGTTTTCTGTTGAAATTTTTTGGTCTCTAAAAATTTTTCAGGTTGTAAAAAACTAATGTACTGGAAATTATAAGACTACTGGGAAAATTCGACACATTCAGTCGACCAACTAAGCGCGGAACCGCGGCCAAACCCCCCCTTGGGCCGCGGTTCCGCCGCACATTGGTTCCTTCACTGCGTCGTATTTTTCCAGTGGGCTTCTGGGCTTATTTTAGGGGTTTTGGAATATTAAAATTGGGCCCAGAATTTCTGTGAGTGCTATAGTATTTCTTGGGGGCCTACTTGTTAATTTTTTATCGATCGGATATTTTAAACACATTATTTCACAGTATTTACATTATATCTGCGACCGTGAATGTCACTTGATCGGTAAATCCGGTCTAACTGCTATAGTCCGGTTAGACGGATTTGCGAACGTGACTTTCACGTTGATGTTCTATGTATTGCTGTGATGTTGCGGATCGGTCGTGGGGATAGCCTGGATGCAATGCTAGTACAGTTTTGTTGTATTATGTACATTTGATATTGCGGGGCGAGCGTCCGACATGTGGACTGCCGTCACTGCCAGTTTGTATTATTCTTTTGGGGCACGACCTGGTTGCAGTCGATGTACCCATTGTATGTATATTTTACTTTCTGTACTAGGATTACCCCGCGGTGGGGTGCACGGATAGCCGGGTTCTGGAGGGCAACAAGCCCGCATCTCATGGCATTGAGACGGAGGGGGCTTCACTCTAGGATTGGCGGGCTATTTGCCGCACTCGTAGGGGGTACAGGTTGACCCAGGAGGGGTGCCCAAGTAACCGGATTCCGTGAGGTGCTAGGTGGTCCATTCACGGCGCTGAAGGGGGCTGCCTCGCTTCAGGTTTTGGCGGGAAACTTGTCGCGCCCGTAGGGGTCTAGGATTTCATTGCACAGGCTATCCACACGACCAGGGGAACGTCGGGTTTCAGTAGTGGCTCTGTGAAACCCGGGGATCCCAGATATCTGTATTGTTCTGTGATGCTGTACATTTCTGTGATGTTGCATTTTATCACGCCTTGAGCGAATATAATATATTGGTATATATATTAGTAGATGTTGTATATGCTTTTCATCCGCGCTAGTCCAGTCCCCGCTCTGCCGTTAGTTAGCTAACCTAACGGGTGATGACGGGACCCAGTGGCGAATGCGGATGGCATATACGTACGTCAGTATATTTTCGTTCTTTGTGGTGTGATCAATGATGGGACTGCGTTGATTCGGATCAATGCAAGTTAAAACAAACCTATTCTGATGTTGTTGGAACACTTTTCAAAAAGCTGTTATTGCAAGGACGTTCACTTTTGTTTTGCATCGTGGTATTTATTTGGAATATCCTGCTCCTCAGTCGACGAGGCAAGGGCCGAGATCCCTTCACCGGGAGTGACCCCTTGGACAGAAGTTTGCATCAGGGCATTAACTTCACTGTAGCCGATTACTTTTGCTTTGCATCGTGGTATTCATTTGGAATATCCTGCACCCCATTCTACGGGGAAAGAGCCGAGATCCCTTCACCGGGAGTGACCTCTTTAGTAAAGGTTTTCGTCACTATATTTTCTAAAAAGCTATCCGTTCCTTCAACGAGATCAAGTTCATTACATTAAAGGTTTTCGCCAGAAACCATTCGTAGCCCTCCGTCGTTTCATATGGATAGTCAATAGTATTCAAGCTGTGTATGTTGGCCAAAGTCAAGGCACAGTGTTTGGTAGCTGTTGGGTATTCATATGCAGCATAGATAGATGCGTTGGTTTGGGACAGTCGTACTGCCATTTTGGCCAAAGTCAAGGGTATGTACGGGTGGGTTCAAATTAACCTGGAGAATGACGGGTTGAACTTGACATGTGACTTATGATATGTTGGCCAAAGTCAAGGTCATAAGAGCATGGGGTAGAAATCCACATCGGGAGTTTCAAAAGAACTGAAACTTGCCAGATATGCGCATACCTTCTGGAGTGTGATACCGTGAGCGGATTCCGTCACGTTATCATGCGATGATAGTTGGATCCCGATTCCCACTGATGAGTTAGTTTACTCCTCGGGTGACCCCGACTGATTCTTCTTTCAGGTTTGGAGGAGAATTTGAGGTACAGTGGGAGGTTTCCAGATTAGATAAATTGGTAACCATTCTGATCTAGGATAGAGTGCACGCTGAGTGTTTCTTTTCTCTCTCTCTGGCAGCGACCATTGACCCGACCCTAAGATTATGACTCGATGACCAAGTTGACCGAACCTTCTTAACACGGGCTTTTGGATTGTCAAAGTTGCAGACCTCATTGCCACTCCTACTTTTACCCTTTTCTCCAGGACACCCCGTATTACTACGAACGTCCACTTCCATTGGACAAAACCATCGTATGGTTAGATACGAACTCGAAGGAATTCGAGGATGGTTTCTGGTTCTGGAGAAAACGGATAGGATTATTCAGTTGTCTTTTCTTTTCACCCTCTCTCAGGTTGCGAGTACTCCTTGGTTTAGGAGTAGTACACCTATTACGCAAATTGGATAGTCTTCTTCCAAACCATAGGCTGGTGCCGACCGGTAGGGAATGAAGAAAACCAGTTAGCCTAAACGGTGTACAGAAGGTATTAAGATTAAGACAAAGTAAGTGATTAGTAAGAGGGCAAAGTAAATTGCGACTGATATTCACGACCAAACCAAATATTTCTTCGCCAATCCTAAATCACCTTTGTATTTCTCCAGGACACTCCGTGTCACTACGAAGATCCACAATTTATTGGATACTCCATCGTATGGTTATATACGAACTCGAAAGGAACTTGTTCCAGTTCGGGGATGGATTCTGGTCCAGGAGAAATAGGAATAAGGTTTATTCGGTTGTCTTTTATCTTCACCTTCTCTCGCATTGCAAATGCTCCTAGGATTAAGACAGTACACCCATTATGCTTATTGGATAGTTTTCTTCCAAACCATAGGCTGGTGCCGAACGGTAGGGAAGGAAGAAAACCATTTGGCCTAAGGGGTGTGCAGAAGGTAATGATTAAAGACATATAAAGGGATTTGGAGAGGTGGCAAAGAATTATACGGTTATAGTTGTGAATCTGGATAATGGAAGAGGCATTACTATGAATACCGGGATACCCCACCGAAACATTTCAATGTTTCAATTTCACTTTGTACTGTTAAAAGAAAACTGATTTCCCGATTAGACACTTGCTCCAGGGTATGTATTTACCAGGTATGATTCTCACATCTGTATGGTTTTACAGATGATGAGTGGGAGTAAGTTATTGGGAATTAGGTGACCATCCTCATTATATCGGGATTCGTTGTAATTGGTGATATTTGAGGAAATCACCTGGGCTGTTTGCCGGTCGGCAAATATTTGGTTTTGAATGTCCGCTGTTGTGCACCAATTTCAAATTGATATATCTGTACGTCTATTTTCATAGAGTGAGATATACCTTTTGATATTATGTCGATGACATTTACCTATATCAGTGGATGGTTAGGTAAGGAGTATTAAACAGCGGTGTAATTCTTCTTAACCATAAGTACAGTTTTCAACCTACGACACACAGTGAAAGAGTTGTTAGACTCAGCGGACTTATACAGAGTATTGTATGTTGTCCAGTGTCCATTAGGACAGAGGGGTTGGTCCTCATACTATATTCTGTTTACTTTTAACTTCTCTGGTTCTTAGACATGTGTTTCGAAGAAACACAGGGTCTAAGTTTTGAGGAGTTATAGGTATTTGAATAGAGTAGAGAACCAGGTATAGCAAGTATCAGGATTCTTCAAAGTGATCGAAGATGTAGATACTTGTGTATGGTATTCAGTTGATAGTAATGATAAAGAGAAATTGCTTCTCTTTCAGGTTACTCATAATTGGAAGCATTCCTAAGTTGAGTAACGCTGATCGGCCTCTCTCTATTTAGTTGACATGCACTGGAGACAGCTGCATGATTTGAATCTGGTTAAATTAAATCAGTGCCTTTGGTTCTATATTGGATATAGAACAGTTCATATCTTAACGTTGTTAAGGTACGGGGAGTTGTCCGGCTTATGATTAAAACCAGATACTGGACAACTTAAGGCACGTTTCTGTAATGGCTGTTTGTGGGTTGACCCAGGCTATGACGAGGGTTGATTTTCTACTATCTGGAAGATCAATAGTGATATTGTTCTTGACTCGCCACAGTTTTAATAAAAATGGATTTTTTCAGAAAACAGTAGTGGGAGTATGGTAGAACTGGAAGTGATTCCAGAACCGCAAACGATTACTGAAGATTTGATAAGGAACCTAAAGATTCAATCTGGCTTGACATTCCATTGGCCACTCCGCAGGGATGGTGGGTAACTTCAGGCACCCGAGAGGTACTCCGGTAGCCTCAAGGATGGTGACAGGGAAGTTCTTGTTTACCCACACTTGCCATTGTTGTTGTTCCAGGCTGCGAGACCCGGCAGGAGGATGAGTATAGCATCGTTCTAAACTTGCTTTAGAAGTGCACGTCTATATGACTCTGCCAGAGGGTTGTCGTAGTCAGTGGGAGCAGCGGAAGCATTGGTGGACATCAGGCTTATGTCTATTTATAGACTAAAGTAGATGTAGCGGAGATAGATCATCTATTTCTGATGTGACAGTCATAGGTTTGACGTCATCAGAATAGGGAATGGATCTGTTGAGAAGGTAGTAGGAAGTGATATTCCTATACTACGATCGGTTATACTTTGGTCGTCACACAGTGGTTTCTCCACAAAGGACTTGGACATTATATCAGACATACTGGTTACTGGATCTATGGTTTTAGATCTAGATTTGGGTGGTTTCACAATCAGGGTACTTTGACAGCATTCTAAGAGTATTTAGAATGGACGACTCCTGGCACGGTAGTATACCTGCAGGTAATGGAGTCACCCTCTCTAAAGGTGTCTTATAGACTAAAGTAGAGAGGGATGTGCATGATTGGCAGATCACTTGCTTAGGCAATTGAGTCAATCATGAAATGTCAAGTACCACACCAGATGTTGTTCTTGCAGTGGGTGCAATAAGTTGATATTGATCCAATCCTAGAGAAATAGTCGGAAGCAGTTTTAGAACATAAGTGGATGTTCTAGGGATATGATAACGACAGCCTCATTTGGGAGACAGTTATCATTCCAGGCTTCCAAGGTGACATGGACGACAAGGAGGTTGTCAGAGTTATAGTTTTCCCTCTTACGAGGGGCAGTATTTTGGACAGGTGATCCAAGGCAATACTGAGGGAGGCATGGCGCAGGATACTGATTAAATTCAGTTGACGATACAGTCTAAGAAGTTTGGATTTGGAGTTCATTCATGAGCTAGGTCCCATCAGACATCCAGACATTCTAAGACAGGTATTGCTCATTTCGGGAGATGGTTTTCTCCGCGAACTTGAGATATAGAGAGAGACATAGAAAGAAACATCAAGGCGGATCCACTCACTGAGGCTATTCCTCGAACGCAATAGTTTCACAAACGGATTTTGTGAGACTGACTAGTAGGGGAGTTGGGTGTTCGGTATCACACAGGCTGTGAGTATGCGACATCGCAATAATTAGCTTTGAGTGCAAGTGGGAGATTGTTGGAGATAGTGCCCTCAGAGTCAATTATTGGATCACAGGCACGTGATTGCAATGATTGAGGGAGGACCTATCCCGGTAGGACAGTCTTACTCGAAATGATAGTATGATATCTGGTTTACCTTTATCATCGTGTACTGCTTTAGGTGACCTGACAGGTCGCTATTGCACGTTGATAGAGCCCCTAGGATTCTTGCTTGACTGCCAGCAGTATGAGGGCGATCATATAAGTGAGAGCTGGAGTCTATAAGCACATCCTTAAAAGGTCCCTAGTCGTGGGAGTTTCGAGACAGGGCATCGATTCTCCAGAGTAGACTAGTGTATACAGTCGAAACCCCGACGAGGGGCGGTGGCCGGTCTCACAAGCCACTGGTGTCAGTTGGTTCACCTAAGATGTATACAGGTGCTCATTGGGTTATGAGTACACCGGACAGGACTCGCCGGGAACATGCTAGTTGGTCTTATACCTGACGTCAGATAGCAGTTCCCTGGTGACATGTGTACAGGTTAGTTCATCGACCTGGGGATCGTCATTTGTCTTGTGTGAGTTCCCACTGTACTTTGATTACTACCCTACCACGGCTCAAAGGAGTCGTGCAAACAGGTTTTAGTTGGGTACAGTCCCGAGCCACATGGAGGCAGTGAGCGGATCTTCAGGGGTTCGTCTCTTCCGGTATTGGGGGTGAGGTCGCGCTGTGTCTAGGAGAGCCATTACACGAAGACCTTGGCCAAGGCAGGAGATTTACTAGTAGGTATTCCAGTAGTATCTCAGGGTGTTCTGGGCTACACTCCGACACGACTTGTACCGCTTTTGGGGGTCTGACTTTTACCAACCCCCTAGGCCCGACATGCGATGCTCATAGACGAACGGACCGGACTGTACGGATATTGTCACTGACAGGCTCAGTAGGGTGTCAGGATGAGTTCGCTCATCGACGTCCCTTTTGGTCAATAGCTGGTGGCCCGTCATGTATTGGCTTATACCTCTGACGTGCTAGTGGTTAAATCCACAGCCATAGTATTGACGAGTCTTTAGATACCACCACACTTTCAGTTACTCAAGCTTTCGGGCGAAACGCTGTAGAGGCCGTATGGAGATATGGCAGGGTTCGATCTGATACGTGCGGTATTGCACGGATCAGGATCGGACGGATATTACTAGCCTGCTTTGGTTTAAGCCGGATCCTAGTATAGTACAGTGTAGATTTTGTCTCATTGCATTTGTATCCGGTCGGAATACAGATGCGGGTGCGTATGCACAGTATCGGGGTTTTCCTGTAATTTATTACGGGACCAGTTTTCTGGAGTTGCCAGTTTGCATTCCGTTCCAGCCGGTTTTCCTTTGTTCTTTCCCGGCCGGACTTTTCCGATGGAGGGGGTTATTTGCAATTGTGCAAATAACATTTGTGGAAGGGGGTTTCTTGCACTTGTATTCATTATGATAAGCATCTTTTGTTTTTTCTTTCATGATGGTGCTTTAATGAGATTAGAAAGGATATGGGTTTGATGTGAATGAAGTATGGTTGATGTTTGTTTGTGGTCACCACTTGTGTTCTACTACCATCACCTCCCTCTTGTATTAGTTTTCATTCCTCCACCATATTCTTCTCACATGATGGAATAAGTTTTTCATGGTTGAGAGAAAGAAAATGAGAGAGTTTGATCTTTGAGAGTGTTTCATTCTTGATCTCTTTTCATGCTAAGAAAAATGCAAGCACCATTTTTCTTATCTTTGTTTCCTCCATCATCTTCAAATGGCAACAAACCCCAAATGAGACATAGCCTCTACACTACACTTCCTACAGCAAATCTTGGACGCGTCGACTCGCCAGCTTCGCGCCCGAGTTGCCTCGGTATTGAGGTGGGAGCCCGTAAAAGATGCAGGCGATGTGGTGCCCTTCCGACGAAGAGGCGACAACGAGGAGATGAAGGACGAAGCTACCGCGGGAGATCGGAGTGGAGACGAAGACCGAAGGACTCGGATCATTCGGTATATCTCTAACCATCCTCTTGTTAGCTTAGACTAGTTTAATGGCCCGATCCGGGGTTTAGTGCGCGGTGGTGCCGGTTTGCTAAGTCCGCAAAATTTAAGTTTATCACCGCTTCCGCGTTTGGCCGTCGGATTGACGGCCGGGGTGCCGCCGTGCACTTACATATATATATATATATATATATATATATATATATATATAGCAAATGATCATCCTCTAAATCATTGTACCTCGCTAAATACAAGTTCAATTTCATCTTGATTTCTCATTCCCCCGGGTTATAGTATGCATTCTGGTATTATATAGGTAGTGAAAAAATACGTATCGCTATTACTTTCAATAAGTTTTCCACTTATCAATATCATTGTTGTATTTGTCACAAAACAATCACTAACACTAATATATATCGACAATGCAAAACAGTCGCTATGTCTCAATGTGAACGATCACTATGCAACAGGTATAAATTAAGCACGTAAATATGCAGAAATGCACTGAACAGGTATTCACTCTTTTATGACGACCAATACCATACAACTTAAAATTTTTTCGATAAATCACACGTATAGAATCGACCAAAATAATATAAAGGACGTACGAAGAACACTTGATTACATAAACAGTAAAATTTATTTCATGTCGATCGGAATTCATATTAGGGAATTATCATCATTTTAAGGTGGCGACCGATTGCTGGAATTCCAGTTTCAGAACCGGAAGCCCAACTTCACGCGCGTTTTGTCAGTGATTGTGTTCAGATTCAGGTGTTTTCCCAGTTGAATGAAATATAGTTCTATCTGTTAAGTTTCTAAGGCATCAAACGGATTATCATTAGCATTTCTGTACTAAAAGTTATGTTCTGTTTAATGTGATGGTGTAGGAAACATTACTGCAGAAACTGCAGAACAAAGCAACACTCAAAAATACAAATTTAATATCAAACAACTGTGAAACAACACTGGACCAGATTAAAGTGTTAGCTAACTAGATTATCTACGCGACCATGGGGTTCCGCCCATTTTCAGTTTAAAACAGGGACGTACAGGTGTTCAAAGTCAGGTATTCCAATGAAATGTTGCCCCGGACTGCAGTCCAGTGCCACATTCGCAGCCAATTATCGTTACAGAAATCTATAAACGTCGAGAATTAAACTATAGGGGGTTTTATATTATCGAGTCGTCTTCGATATGAGCCGTACAATGTTACGTTCCAACCTATATTGAATTTACAATCATTTTATTAAAGTAACCTGCACAATAAAATTCAGTTTTAGTGTCGCCTTTAAGGGCGACCTTTAGGTCTAACCTACATATTTTCTTTTTCTTCCTCAAATTCCTGCACGACCTCCACTAACAGGAAAAGGGGTTTGACGATCATAAATTTCGGCAATTTAAGATAGGGGTTTCATTCATGTATCATGTCCAACACATAAGATATGTAGGGTACCAATCGGAACATCGGTTTGCAGTAATCGATCCAACTAGATGTTATTCGGTTAGACTACAAATGGTGTTGATACGGAATGATAAAGCCTAGTCAGGCTCCCTTCAATATAATCGAACCATGAGGGTTCGTTACAGAACTAATTGAATTATAATTTAACAACACACACACATACCACACTCCATATTATGTAACATCATTTTTCCCGATTAAATAATATATTAATTAGCATGAGTAAGCAAGTGATTAACGTTCACTTGCCTCAGACAATCGCGACAACGATAATCCCGGCAGCGACGACGGCGAGAGGCAGCAATGGTGACGGCGAAGGCACGCGCATGGGCACGGCACGACACAAGCAGCGACTACGGCAGCAAGCTCGGGCAGTTCGGATATCGGCGACGGCAGTGAGCTCGGGCAGTTCTGGGGCTTGGAGTTGGTGAATTAGGGAGCTCCGACTCGGGTGCAGGGGCCTGGGCTCGGGGTTGGTGCTCGGAGATGGTGAGCAGGGGAAGAGCTCGGAGACGGTCGGCGAGGTGGAGCGGGAGGTGGCTGCTGTCAATGGCGTCGTGACTTTGGAGGGAGGGGGCTTGGTGACGGGGAGTGGCGGCTGCGGTGTCGAAGCAGGAGGCTTGTCTGAAGTTTTGGGTTGAGAGGGGAGAAAGGAGGAGACGGAGTTTGCCAGGGAGATTGTCGGTGATTAGTCGGAGTTTGGAGATGGGGGTGCTCGGTGGCGGAGCAGAGCGGAAGAGAGAGAGAGAGAGAGAATGAAGCAGAGAGGAAGACGAGGGGGGAGAGCGAGTTGGGGAAAAGAAGGGAAAGGGGCTCGGTGTTGTGACGAGGGTGAGGCGAGGACGTGGGGGAGTGGGTCTCGCGGCGTGAACGCGAGGGGAGGAGACGTTGGAGGAGTGCGGGTCGTGTGGAGATGGGTGCGGCCGTCATGGCGTGGGTGCGAGTGAGGGAAGCCGTTGGAGAGAGTGGCCGTTGGGGGAGCGAGCGGGACGCGGGGGAGTTAGCGAGCTCAAGTCTCGTGGACGTGGGCGTGAGGAGTGGGGAGACGTTAGAGAAGAATGAGCGGGAAAAGAGAACGAGCGAGGGAGGAAGAAGGTGAGGCGGGTCGGGGGGGTCGGGCATGGGTCGGGTCGGGTGGGTACGAGTAGATTTAGGTTTAGGAATAATTAAAATAAAATAATAAAATATATATAAAAAGAAAAAATTTGGAATAAAATCTGGAAAAATACGGAAAAATTATATATTCGGAAACTGGGGCTTTGCAGATAGATAGAGAGATGATTATTAAATAAATAAAGTACCAGGATCCCATCTAAAAGTACAATGAATAGTGCCAAATCTTTGCAAATTCTCCAAATTTTTAAGGATTCAAGAATCCTTGTTTTGTAGTGGGCCCTCTGTAACAACCATAATTTTCTTATACACTTTTTCCTATACAAAATTTTTCAAATATATTTTAAAAATCCACAAAGGGGTATTTAAGCCTGAGCACAAGATTTAGGTAATTATTTTTGTTTTTAATTACAAGCTACAAGAATGAAATAACTCCATTTTTAGTGTACAAGAAATTACTTTAAAATTTAATGTATACTTGGAGTATTTACTCTTGCTGCTATCATTTTAAGTAATTAAATAACACAATAATTATAAGAAGGAGCTTGTAGCTCATTGGTAATACCTTGCACTGCTGAACCAAGCCACCAGAGTTCGAATCCAATGCCCCACATAATTTTTATATCTTTTTGTTTTAATGTTTTTAGAAATCAAACGGTCAAACAGCCATAACTCACAATTTATTACAAATTATAAAAAATAAACTGCACCAAAAGCTCCCCGAGACCAAGACCCACCCGACGGCACCTGACTCGGCCCTGACTCGGCCGAGTCGGCCGGCGCCGCCGGCCGGACTCGGCCGGTCGGACGAGTCGTCAACACGAAAAATCTTCGTGTTGACTTGGTCAACCCCCCTGTGTACTTTATTTTCTCAGTACTGTTACCAAATTTTCATTAAATCTCTTTTAATCCAAAATTTAATGATTTTTAATGATTTTCTTATATATATTTATATTTTTTTTATCCAAACCCTAACCCTAGCCTAGCCCTATATAAAGACCCCTATACTCTACCTTTTCCCTTCACAACTCTAAGTCCACTCTCCCAAATTCTCGAGAACTCGGTACGAAGAGCGAGAAGCGAAGCGCTGCCGAAATCGACGACGGAATCCGGCGACCGGATCAGAACCTTCGCGACGTTTTCAACGAATCGACAACCACCACGTCCATTAGCTTCCTTAGCTTGTCCAAACCGTAAGTCCCACCTTCTTCTATCTCTCTTTTCTTTAAGATAAAAATACGACTTTTTGGAACCCGACGGAAATCGGACAAACCGATTTCCGATTCGGTTTTTTCTATAAATTTCCACTTGTCACCTAATACATAATGTCTACCCATACTCATGTTGACTATTAATCACCCATAAACCAATTTAATCAAACTTTTTCACATAAAATGATAAGTTCTTTGCAAAACCGTATTTTTTCATAAAAAAACCATGAAGTTCATTTTTCTTAGTTTAATTAATTCCCTCACTCCTAAATAGGTTTATCTTGATCACTAAACTTGTAGAACACAATTTGAATGAAATTTCACACATAAAATGATAACGTTTTTAAATACCGTATTCTTGCACTTTAATACCTTCAACTTTAACTTGTCATATTTTACCTTTAAACTTCACCAAAACTTAAAATAAGTCACGGGGTAATGACCTACCCCTACACACACTCAATATAACCCTAATTGATAAATATCAAAACACAGAATACGAAATTACAGGATTTTTCACTAAAATACCCTAATCTTTATTTAAAAGCTTTAAGTTGTAAACTTTTCTAGATAAAATCTTTTAATAAAATGAAAACACGATTGGTCATGGACATCGATCGTTTATCTAAACTGTCTTGCGGTGCCTAGGCAAGTGTGTCTAAGGCCAGTGGTTTTTAATTGGGCCCACGACCGTGGTTCCTTCCCACTTACCTGGCACTTACCTGACCGCAATTGACGGTGAAGAGGCGATTTGAGGCTTCTAATGACTCATCGTTTAGACTTAGAAGTAGGCTAGTTGGTTTAGAAAACCCTAATAACTAAAATACGGAAAACTGTACTCTTTTGCAAATAAATACCCCATATTTATAAAACCGTTTTCCCAAATGAAAAGTATTTGTTAAACCTAAGCAAAGCGCCGCTACAACCCACTTTTGGGGAACCTGTTAGGGATAGTACGGTTCATCGTGCACCCGCAGGCTAGTAGTGCGAGATTCAGACCTCCGCAAGGAGCATTCGGTCTCGAAAGGTTCGAAATACGATATTTAGGGAAAATGAGATTTTTCTAAACAAAATATTTATATAAAATTATTCATGTGTTAATATATATATAATTATCATTTAAACATCTATTTTATCCTAATATAAAGTTTCCACATTTTTCTAAAAATTACAAGATGAAAAGTTACACTAAAATACCATGAATTTTCAGATAAAACAATTAATACTTTTATTAGGATATATTCACTAGAATAACACAAATAAAATTCACATTCATTATAACAATAAAGACGAATATTAAATACTTGAGGTGTATTTTGAAAACTATACAATAGTACTTTTTACATAAAAACCCCTCAAGTTTCACAAATTACAATAAGGCCCCTAGCTAATAGTGAACTTCAATTCTCTTCTTTTAGTCTGACTCGGGTTAGAGTCTGACTATTTATGACTTGAATACGATTCAAGTCAATCTATATTCTTTTATATTCCAATACAAATTGAATACATGAAACCTTGAATCCAGTTAACAATATATTCTTTTGACTGAATCAAACCATGGATATTCATCCATTATCCTGATATTCCATTTACCTGATTATACAGTTACAACATGTTTACTGATATCATGGTTTTGGTCAGTCACTCAACTTACATATTCCAATACTACAATACCGTTAAAACACTACGGGGTTTAAGGGGTAGATTGGTACGGAATGTGTTAAAGGCGGCACGAGGTGGTCAGATTAAGACACCTAACCTGAATCCTATTGCTATTGTACCGTGGCATAACAGTTCCTTATACTTTCCTTTGGCCCTGATCTCTAGCATATAGAGATCCCTCTCGTATACACTGGCATCCTTCTGTACCAAGTTACAAACAACAGCGTTACACAATGTTCCATAATATTCAACAATATAATACTTTAGACAATACTGTTACTCTGTCATTCTTATTATTCTTATTTGGGACTTATCGAGCGACCTGTTCGCTGACGACATTCTATCTCTTTCTTCTTGAATGTCGTCAGGTGCGTTGGACCAAGCTGAGATCGAGCCCACCGGTGAAGATTTGGAGTAGTTCTAGGAAGATCCAGAGCTCTAGATACTGTACCTTGTTCTTTCCAGTTATTTCATTTTCTGTTATGCCACTGTTTAGGCATTGCTTTTCATTCCAGTTGTATTTTCTTTTCCTGCATTGTACAAAGAATGTTATTAATAAAAGTTGCTGTTATTTCTATATTATTCGTCTCTTGTGATTTACTTTATATTGCTTGGTTACGCTTAGCGTATATACTTCTGAGTATATACGTAGCGGACCTCGTCGCGTCCACTTCGCCGTACACTGGGAAGCGGGGTGTGATACCCTCCCCTATAAAAAACAAAGGAATGCTATAAATCCAAATCCCACAATAAAACACAAAATTATGGAATCCTCTCAAATTTTTGTATTTCATAATCCTACAACCAAACAGGCCCTAAGTGAATCCCCATTGGGTAAACAAGTGGGACCGGGTCCTGCTGACGCATGATGGCCTCCTTTCAGCCTCCCATTTGCTCTCGGGTCTTTTTTCCGATTTTTTCATTCTTTTTTAAATAAGGAAAGTTTTTTTTCGCCCATTTTTTTTTTATCTTTTTAAAGATAGAATAGTTCATAAGCAACTCTTTCTAAGCGACTTACCAGCTACACAACGCCACTAAAGAGTGAGCAGCTCATCCTTTCAGTGATCCCCATTCATTCTTTCTGCTGCTCACGAGAGTTGCTTGGGCCTCTAGGCTCTTATTTTAATCATCTTTTTGGCAAATAACAGTAAAATTGCTATTATATGGAAAGCAAATAGTAAGGTAGAAAATAGGAAGGACTTCTTATGGTTACTAGCTAAGAAAAATTAAGTGTAACCTTTGAGATGATTTCATAGAAATAAGGGGGATGATGATGATATCATCACAAATGGAAGGTGATGGAGGTCCTTTTCGGGTCTCCCTCAGATGTTGTCTTCCGTCGATCTCCTGGTGGATTTGGAAGGTGATCTCCTGTTGCGTGCGGGTCTCAATGGGTTTTGAGGAGATTGGTGATTTGAGGAGTTTAACGCCGAGTACCTGCAAAGAAGTCCCGGGGTGGTTTTGTACAATCGAGAACCCTCCGACGATCAAGTTAGTACGAGATCCGAGCAGAGTAACGGCTAAGTGGAGTAAAAAATGGCTTACTTGACCCCTCTATGATGGGGTTTATATAGTGGCGGCAGCACGCAGCAGCAGGCGCGAGAATCTCGCAGGCAGTTACGCTCCTGACGTCACGCCCACGTAAAGAGCGAATCGCCCATTAATGGGGATCGTGATGGCCTGGAACGTGGGATGTTGCTGGCGGAGAATCTGCGCGTGGCGAGATTTGTGGAGCGGCGATTACGCTTGTGAGTGGTGGAGTTGGTCGTTCGGAGGGGCCAAGGAAGATGACCTCAACTGAGGAGCTCGGAGACGAGCAAGAGGGCCGAGGAGTCTTGGTCCTGTTGCAGCTCGAGGCGAGCTGAGGGGCCGAGGAGGCAAATTTGCAGGAGGTTCCGAGGAGGGCCAGCTTGTGCTTGCAGGTCGGGTATAGGGGTGGCCTGGTCGGCCCTGTGGGCCCCTTCTTCTGAGTTCAGGGACACGTCATCCGCCACGTGTCCTGATCATGGAGATCGCCAATATTGAGTATCATCATTAGCCCCCCACTCTTGTCCCGACTAGCTAGCGGGTCGGGTCAGGAGTGGACTGCCGGGCCGCCCGGGGCGAGCTCCCTCCTAAGGTTTCTTCGGGACACGTCCCCAGGCTGTCATCTGTCTTTTCTGTTAGCAAATCAGAGCGAGATTTTTGCATTTAAGGAAGGTGCGCCAGTTCGCGCATCCTGCAACTGAAGCGACGGTCCACGTGTCAAGTGTCGGTTGGCCGACGCGACGTGCGCAGATCTGCGGCGTTTGATGGGGTGCGGTTCAGTGTGGGAACGACAAGTGGAGCAATCAGAGCCGTTGGACGCGAGGAGGCGTTTTAGCGGGAGATGAAGGATGCCATTGGATGAGGTCGTTTGCGGTGATAAGTAGAGGTGGGGCCCATTCTGGGGCCCATACTTTTTTATGTTCCCTTTCTTCTAAGTCTTGGCCACTCGGCGCTCGTCTTCTTTCTTCCGCTTTTGCTTCCCGAGGACCCATCTTCTTCAGGTTAGATGTCTTTCGGGGGATCTGTAGATGTTGTAGGAGTAGGTTCTAGGGACCCTTTAGTTGAGCCTAAGTCTTCTCGGGGAGTAGGGATTGGACCCTCTTCTCGAGATCGCACGGCGGGGGCAGCCCCCAGGGAGGAGGCGGTAGATGCTGCCCCCGGCGCCTCGTGTTGGGTGAGGCATGAGGACGAGCTCGCCAATATTCTGGCTCGCTTCCACATCCCCTCACGTTATACGCTTCGTCTGGCCAAGGAGGGAGAGAGGGCAGACCAAGTGTGGGGTAGGGAGATCGCCCTGTACTTGGAAGCCTTTTGGGGTGGAATGTGCCTGCCCTTCTCTCCCGAGGTCGTCGAAGCGCTGAACTTCTTCGGGTTAGCCCCTGGCCAACTGGTGCCGAATTCATGGAAGATTCTCCTCGGGTTCCTAATCCGCCTGAAGTTACAGGTGGTTACTTTCAGCCTTTCCCTCCTCGATTCTTCCCTCGTTTTCAAAAATCATGTTGGGGGTCGAAAGGGCGACCCGAGGTGGGTCTACCTCTCCTTTAGAAAGCAACAGGGGGCGTCGTCGGAACAGGGGTTGTGGCTCTGCCTTTTTCCATTCCCGACTGGAAGAAGAAGTTCTTCTTCGTCTCGCCTCCCGAGGGCGAGGACTGGCCCGTGCCTACCAAGTGGTCGAGGGAAAAATGCTTGTCGGGGAACCAGTCCAATGACCCCGCCGCAGTGAGAGTGGCGTCGTAGGAGCCCATCCCCCGATTCGACGTGCTGCTATCAAAGAGAGTCCTGAGTTGGGCCGAACTCAGCCCCGTTGAGTTCGTCGGTAAGTTATGCTTGCTTTTGGCTTTTATATTGCTCGTGTCGCTGACTTCTTTGCATTTGGTTTGTGCAGAACCCATGGATATGGACGAAATTCGAGCTTCCATGCGCCGGCCGAGGAAGGTCAGGAAGGTTAGGGGCGCCAGCTCTTCTCGTGCGAAGCCTGCCCCGGCTCCCTCTCCTCCGGTGGCCGCGTCCTGTGAGCGTTCGGGGGCGGATCCCTCCCCGGGGCCGAGCAGAGCGCCGGGCTGAAAGCAGGCCCGAATTCTGGAGGACCCTGCCTCGGAGGAGGAGATCGGCTCCCCATCGGAGCCGCTTAAGAGGTCTTCCTGGAGGTCTTCCCGGGGCCCGCCTTCGCCGATAATGGTGGAGGAGGGGTCCTCCAGTTCGCGGTGCCCTCGGGGCTATCAGACGCGGATAGCCTGCTGCACGACATAGAGAAGTCGGCAGGGGGTAGGATCCCCGGGGGAACCTTTAGGGCTCAGATGGTGTCCATCGCTCAGGAGTCCGTGCAGGTTAGTGCTCGGTTGTTTGTGAAATTCAGCGCCTCCTTCGTCTTTCTGATCTCTTTCTTATCTTTCTGGTTCTTCAGCACGTTGCCCTCGCCTTACGCATGGAGGCCGAGATGATAGCCCCGGCGATGAAGGCTGCAGGCTAGCTCACCTCGCTGGAGGAGAGCTCCAAGCGGGAGCTGTAGGCGGTGATGACGAGGGTCGCCGCCCAGGAGGGCGAGGTGGAGGCCGGGAAATGGGAGGTTTCCCGGTACCCGTGGCTGCCGAGGCCAAGCTTGAGGACGCTCAGGTGCTCGCCGGCAACCTGAAGAAGACGGTGAAGACCCTCCGGAAGGAGCTGGGGGCGGTGGCTGAGTCGGCGAAGTCGGCCGACCTGAGAGCGACGAAGTTGGCCGACCTCTCGGTGGCGAAGGCGGTGGAGGGCTACAAGAAGTCAAAGGACTACTATGATGAACTGGCCGTGGCCACAACCCTTATCTGGCACGAGGCCCTCGACGCCGTTAAGGCCCGGATGCTGGAGTTTGCCGACGAAGAGCTCCGGGCCGAATACCCCCTCGCGGATGCCGAGGAGCAGAGGAAAGAGATTCCTGACAAGGAAGTCGCCGAGGACCCTGTTCGTCTTGTGGCGGATGTCGAGGATCCCGAGGTCGCGCCTGGCCCCGAGGCCTAAAGCCCCCGTCCTCTTTTCCCTTTATTTTGTTGTTATGGAATTTTTGTAAGCCTCTTGGCAGTTTGTAAGGCTGGGGAGCCCAAAATACCCTTTTTAAAGACTTTGCCTTCGGTAATAAAACTTTTTTCTTTGGTTTCATCGGTTTGCACTTTATCTTCTGTTTGTGAAGAATGCTCGTAAAATATCTCTGCTTGCACTATTGGGCTTCCATGTCGGGTCAGCTATCTTTCTAACGATCGTTCGTCGAATTGATTTCGGTCACTTTCCAAGTGCGCCAAATGCTGCCGAGAAGGAGGCGTCTCCATGGCCCCGAAGTCGAGGGGGGATCGCCTAGACTTAGATAGACCTGATGTCCCTTGTTGGGGCCTCGAATCCTCTGCATGTGATGGGCAGAGGGCCGTCCGCCGTATTTGTGCCGAGCATGAATGGGAAGCTGCTCGGTTGCCCCTTGGCGAGGGCTTTTGACTTCTGGCGTTGCGAGCAACGACCACTAGCTGGGGATGGTTGAGCGAGGGTCGGGCTCGACTGCCTCTGAAAGGACTTTGGATCCTTAGCGTTGGAGGGGCTCTAAGAAGCCTACTAAGGATGGCCGGGCAGTGAAGCTGCGCAGTTGCCTCTTGGTGAGGGCTTTGATCTCTGGCGTCATGGGCAGGCAACTACCAGCCTGGGATGACCGAGCGGGGTAGCCGCTCGAATGTCTCTTGTAAGGGCTTCGATCCTTGGTGTCATGGCTAGGGAGCTACCAGCCGGAGATAGCCGAGCAGGGTAGCTGCTGAGCTGCCTCTAAGGAGGACTTTGATCCTTAGCGTTGGGAGGCTGTAAGAAGCCCACTAAGGATGATCGGACAGTGAAACTGCACGGTTGCCTCTTGGCGAGGGCTTTGATCTCTGGCATCGTGGGTAGGCAACTACCAGCCTGGGATGACCGAGCGGGGTAACCGCTCGGATGCCTCTTGCGAGGGCTTCGATCCCTGGCGTCATGGGTAGGGAGCTACCAGCCGAAGATGGCCGAGCAGGGCAGCTGCTCGGTTGCCTCTTGCGAAGGCTTTTATCCTTCAAGATAGGGACCGAGCAGGGTTACTACCCAGTGCCTCTTGGCGAGGGCTTTTGTCCTGAAGGATAGCCGAGTGAGGGATCCTCGGGCTCGACTGCCTCTGAGAGGGCTTTCTGATCCCTGGCGTTGCGGTAGAGAAGCTACCCGCCATGGATAACCGAGCAGGGATGACCGGACAGTGAAGCTGCGGGGTTGCCTCTTAGTGAGGGTTTTGATCTCTGACATCGTGGGTAGGCAACTGCCAGCCTGGGATGACCGAGCGGGGTAGTGGGGAGGAGAAGCGCCAGAGTCGTGTCGTTTCGATTCTGCCAGAGGAGGCTTAATGATCGCCCAGCGGACGAGTATCGGCCCGTGAGGTCTGTGGCCATAGGACATAGCCTGCCGGTGGTCAGCCGTGTCGACGAGGGCAGAGTCTTCTGGAGGCGGAGGAGCGGCGATTTGGGGCCCTGGCCTGGCCGTTTGGACTTTAGTCGGTCTATTCGGCCGGTGAGGGTATTGATGACGGTCGCCGAAGGAGGTTCATCCACGCCTCCGATGAGGGGGAGGCGGCCGCTGGTACCTGGATCTTCAGGGTAATCGTGCGCCATGTGGACGGAGATCGGAAGGCCAACTTTGTTTTTGTGGAGTTTGCTTTCCCACAGATGGCGCCAACTGATGGAGGCCCTTTTTGGGTCTCCCTCAGATGCTGTCTTCCGTCGATCTCCCGGTGGATTTGGAAGGTGATCTTCTGTTGCGTGCGGGTCTTAATGGGTTTTAAGGAGATTGGTGATTTGAGGAGTTTAACGCCGAGTATCTGCAAAGAAGTCCCGGGGTGGTTTGGTACAACTGAGGACCCTCCGACGATCAAGTTAGTACGAGATCCGAGCAGAGTAACGACTAAGTGGAGTAAAAAATGGCTTACTTGACCCCTCTGTGATCGGGGTTTATATAGTGGCGGCAGCACGTAGCAGCAGGCGCGAGAATCTCGCCGGGAGTTACGCTCCCGACGTCACGCCCGCGTAAAGAACGGATCGCCCATTAATGGGGATCGTGATGGCATGGAACATGGGATGTTGCTGACGGAGAATCTGTGCGTGACGAGATTTGCGGGGCGGCGGTTACGCCTGTGAGTGGTGGAGTTGGTCGGTCGGAGGGATCGAGGAAGATGGCCTAGGCTGGGGAGCTCGGAGACGAGCAAGAGGGCCGAGGAGTCTTGATCCTGTTGCAGCTCGGGGCGAGCAGAGGGGCCGAGGAGGCCAATTTGCAGGGGCTCCGAGGAGGGCCGGCTTGTGCTTGCAGGTCGGGTACAGGGGTGGCCTGGTCGGCCACTGTGGGCCCCTTCTTCTGAGTTCAGAGACACGTCATCCGCCACATGTCCTGATCATAAAGATCGCCAATATTGAGTATCATCAAAAGGTGTCACTTGGGTCGGTGCCTAATGAGTGAATAGTCAAGTTATCACTTCAACTCCTCTTCAATCAATCAGGAATATACCATTTTATGTGTATGTCATCCAAAGGTCACACTTGAGTGATTAGAATTTACATGGTGGTGAGCAGAATCATATATATGACCGTGTGTCTGTGTGTGCGTGTGTGTGGGTATAATGAAGGAAAAAGAAAAGCGGTGCGGGGAACATGCTTGATGACATGTACATGGCCATTGTCTTCCCTTCCTTTGTCCGCAAACTTTACTCACCATTGTCCTTTCTTCCTTCCATATAAGTACGAATTAATGCGAGACTCGGCCTGTTCTAGTCATAACCAATCCACATAGGGTCGACAAGGTTCGGTCCTGTCTTCATGAGGAATGTGAGACTCTCGGCTCTTAGCTTTGCTATAATAGTTTTTTTGCCGCACATCAAAGATTAAAAAAGAAAAAAAATACAAACTCATGAGCCCTCCGTTTTACCCAATTCCGATCGTTGTATCTAATACTAAAGGGATAATAATAGCAGATTCACTGAAACCCTTCATGATAAGCTGGATCCCGACCCGAACCCAACTTGGATATGCCAAATAAAACGAAAAGGATTTTTCCCCTTTACATATAAATGCAAACCCACCCTATAGGATCTGTACTCTATATGTGTGTGTACGCGTGTGTATGAGAATAATGGAGGAAAGATGTCGCGGGAGGGAATTTCCATTCTATGGCATCGAAAAAATACAACTTCCACGATTTTTTCCGACGATCTGCATCCATCGCCTCCATCCATATCATCTAAGATATAGATACATTAAATTTCATGTGATTTTACCTCCTTTTCACCGTTGATTTAGTTAGTAGATGCAAAATTAACCAACAATAGAACTTTGTACATTGCTAAATCAACGGTGGTAGAATCATATGAAATTTGGTGTGTTCAAATCTTAGATGATAAAGATAATGAAGATGAGTGCCGATTATCGAATAAAATGGTGGAGGGTGCAATTTTTTGACGCCGCCCGACGAAAAATACTCCTAGGGCCTCTTTTATATATACACACACACAGAGAGAGAGAGAGTAATGGAGGAATGGATATGATAATATGGATATCCGTTCTATATCTTTCTTTCTTTTGTCTGTCTACGTACGTGAGAACAAGGAAATAAACAAACCTAAACATGAAGATACAAACGAGACTCAACTGGATCAGTGCTACAGCTGAATACTGTATAGAATCTCAAATTAATTAGTCTCTCTCAATTGATATTTTTATAAAGTGGAAGAAAACAAGAGAAGGATTGAAAATTATATGAAAAACAAGGGCCCCCTCCTATTCCTGTATTGCTACAGGTCTTTTAAGTTGTCTCTCAAAACAACGAAGTTGTTGAGATTAGAATCTTCTGTCTGTTCCTTTTGCCTCCTTTGGTCCCAAAACTACTCATTCAGGTCTTTCTATCTACATCTACAATAATATACAAAACTAAGAATTGCAGCACATTAATTATATCTTCAACTATGAAAAAATTGGCAAATTGCAAAAGGATTTAATGGAGTTGCTGTATATCATAGCTCCATTAGCTGTGGTATACAGAGATAAACGAGGAGGTGGGTCCCGGGATGGAGGGAATTATCGAGTTGAAACTGACTGAGAACGTTGTGTTGAAAGCTTTGTGGGGAGGGGGACAAGAGCAACGGTGGAGTTTTGAAAAGATGGAAAATGTTGAAGGAGAGCTGGAGGAGTAACTTAAAGGATTAGGGAAGACGTGGGGTAAATGGTCTGATTAGGAGAGGAGTCGGAAAAATACCATAGTTTAGGGGGAAGGTGAGGTAAAAAGCCTAAAAGAAAAATACAGACAACAAGTCAACAACTACGTTATAAGAAAAACAAATGGTGATACGTCTAGCTAATATCTTATAGAATAGTTTATGAAAGGGGAGTGGACAATTGCCATCATGTTTCACACAACCGCAGCTAGAAGATATGTTATATACATGTATTTTTGTAAATGGCCGGGCTGTGATTATTTATTTCCTATTGGAAATTTGGATGCATGTTTCAAAATCATTAAAATCAAGGGATTTGTTTGCAATTTCGTGATTCCCTAAGCTTTGAACATCAAAATTTCAGTCTCAGGTTTTTGAAGAAACATTTTCCTATTTTGTTTTCCCCATTTTATACTAATGAATTAATTGTTGAAATGGAAAAATTCAGAAATGTTGGTTCCATATTGATAAAGTCCCTGCAGACTGAAGATTGTGCAAGGATTTGAAAGTGACTTCCACGTGTTTAAAAAGTAAATAAAAAAGCAATCTCTGCTTTTGTAAAGGTGCTTGAATGCTAGGATGACATGTAGTATCAAAATATCATCATTTTGATATAAAAAAATGATTTCTTTCCCCCTTACTTTTGATAAAAGGTAGAAACAGTTATAACTTACACATCCAATTGTACTATAGCTTCTCCATGTTCTTGATAAATATATTCTCTGCATTTTATTTACATTCAGCGATGAATCTACAACAGTTATAGTATTGAATTTTAACGAGATAAACTATCAGAGTACATATTCTCCTATCAATATGGACCTTTGCTCAAATTCCCTGAGATAGCTCTTGTTTGGATACTCCAACAAGTTTCTTTACATAACAGCAGCTTGAGCATGCAAGATACACATACAATAAGAAGAAGGGACCGCCGAGGTTTAACATACTTCTCCTCATGGCAAATATGAGAATTGTTTTATCACGAAGAAAGAAAAATACACCATAGAGTCTTTTTCAATCTTCTAGTCTTTTCGGCTCACCTCAAGAAATTAAAGTATTTTCATATCTTAAAAGACTGCATCTTGAACCATGCATCGTCTCTACCTCCTTAATATTCATGATGAATGCATCTTTTTATTTGGATCATAAAAAGGCATTCTCCTATTTATTTAGGTATTCCTTCCTTTAATTGGATCTGGATTCCTCTCTCTGCTGGTTGTTTACAAATACATGTGTGTCTAACACGAGAAATTATTCGGTATGCCGGATGTAATACATCCGGATAGGGGATAAAAGAGAAGAGTTTTGGGCAGGATGCGAGCCCCACATTTCTATTTCTTCTCTCTCTTGTCCGGATGTATATACAGACGGCACATGAAATAATTTTTCTTCTAACACAAGATTGGATCTCCTATTGTCTTGATAGTCTCTATTTTGACCCATCTACCTTTGACTGCTCACTCCATGTTCTGATAAATATTTACCAACCGGAAAAAGGAAAAAACGAAGTCTTTGTCTAAAGAAATACGTTGAAAAAGGACAGGTGTATGGAACCTTTCAACGAGATAGTGTTTTTTCAAATCTCTCAAAATGGAATCTGTTCCAAACATATATACCATGGTTCCTTACTTCGACATGGTGCAAATATCTAAATTTCACCATTTTAGATATTTTTTCAGACCCATTGCCAATACTAAGTAGTAGTCAAAATTTTGTATCCATTTTTCATGATATTATATTTATGTATGGATCAGATATATCATGGTCAATTCCTTAGAGGATTCTTCCACAATGGACTCTGATAAGTGAGATTTCGTCATCCGACACTAACTTATGGAAAAATCTACTATGCAAGGGCTTGCTTGGTGCAAGCCACTTATAAACGCTTGGATGATTTCCTTTGCACAAAATCCAAAACCATCTAAGAACTTGCAAGTGGTTTGCACCATACAAATCCTTGCATGGTAGATTTTTCTCTAACTTATAGATCGATCAAGCCTTATTCATTATGATGCCTACTTTGAAGTCTAACTTCCAAATCACATCCATGGCCTTCTTGTGAAATTCGTAACTCCGACCCTAATGACATGCTAATACCATTAATTTGATGGGAAATCGTAAGATTTCGTTTACACAATCATGGAAGCATGCGCAAACAAGAAGAAGGGGGACATGGAGGTTTAATGTGGTTCTACCAAACTCGATATACATCCATGAAACAAATATGAAGATTCTGTTATCATGAAGAGAGTTAATTTACACCCTCAATGTTCTCCAATTTCTAATCTCCACTCCATTGATATTACCTGATAAGAGGGGATCTACGAGCATCATATCTCAACCGGTGATAATTATAATGCTTGTTCCTACTTCTCCAATCCTCTAAGATGAGGATCACATTTTTATTTATGAATAATACGTTACCCGCTGGGTTGAAATCCTACATAATCTATCCAAAGGCAAAATGGTGGGACCTATAATACCTAGATACCAGTACCAAACAAGTGAGCCTCATGGTGTTCGGTGGGACCTACAACACCTAGATACCGGTGCCAAACAAGTGAGCCTCATGATGTTCGTCTCTTTGGTAGATTGTGATAGGATTTCAAGCCCGGTAGATAAGACATAACTCGTTACTTATAGCATGAAATAAGTCATTCTGCTTTTAGCCAAATAAGCAACGAAAAGCACAAAACATTTTACCATTATGAGGTCCGGTTTGTAGCTTTGTCTCTAAGAAATCATTTACAATCTCGATACTTGTATTTACAGCTCTGCAAGAATTATGACATAGCTAAAGTTTTTACAAAAGCTACACCTTATCATTACGAAATCGTTCATAGATATGTAACATGGCATTAATCCTTTTGAAGATTGGAAAAATTTATCAGCTAAAGTGGAGCTCTACTCTTCTAAGTTCATTAATATTAACATGATAATATTTATTAGCAAGTGGCCCCGTGCAAATGCACGGGGTCATGATCCATGGAAAAATGACTTTAAGCAAAAATATTATCCTATATTCATACTGCAACTTATAGAAAAGAGTGTGACTATGTAACATTTAAAGATATTAAATTTATCCAAAATATCCAAAAGTTATTGCTGTTTGACGTGAAAAATTCACAAACCAAAAAGACAAAAGTTTATTTCATTTAGATAAGATAAGCAAACATTACATATCCTCTTCAGGCCATATAAAGAGATCTTCAAACTCAGAATCTTGACTACAAGGGGGAACAAAACAAATCTCAAAGTTTTGGAGTTCCCTTTCTGCCTTCTCCACCATGTCATAGCAACGCCCTTCCCGCGGAGTATCTGTCCACCTATTATCTCTACATCCATAGACAAAAGAAAACATGACGGTCCGTCGAGCATGCATCTTGCTTAAAAGATAGACGGAGCGGTCCCTCAGAGGCTTGGTAATCAGACGAGATTCAGGAATAGCGTCAATTTTGTCCTCCGCAGTGTCGAGCATCGCCAAAGTCACATCCACTGGATGGGGAGGGATGACATCGAGAATGGAAAGAAATACCATTCGAAGCCGGCTCGAATCGACCGGCAGAGGAGACCCTACACGAGATCATGCATCATCTCATCGTACCAAGATCCATGAAGTTCGGATTTATCAGACGTGCAGCAAAACGAGAGCTAATGTCTCCGAGGGGAACTTCCTATGGCTGTCAGGGAGCATGCAGACGATTGCAAACCATTGTTCTCTCTCTTTGCAAGTGAAAAAGAAAATGAAGCCTTCCTTCAATTTATAAAGAGAGAGCACTTAAACCCTAGCACACCAAACGCTGCATGATATTAAAGAAGGAACAATTCTCAAGGGTTGATCAAAGAAAAACACTAGAAAATAGGAGAAAACGGTTCAAAAAATCATGAAGGAGTTAAACAAGGGTTTCCGTCACTGCTACGCCCAATGAAGTCCCTGAAACGGGACCCCTTCACTTAGGCGACGAATAGTCCCTGAAGCGGGAGCCTCTTAACCCAAGCGAAGAGGGGTCCCCGAAGAGAGTGTTAGTGTATATGCCCTAGAGGCCATTACTGTATCATACTAGTTTGTATATTACTTAATGGAAGCTTGGGATATTCACAGTTGTATATACAATCTTGCTCGAAATGGTAGTATGCTACTTGGTTTGTCTCTGCTTTAATATGTGCATGTGTTTCTTTTAGCATATTCCAGGTATACATATTAGTAGAGCCCTTAGGATCTTTGCTTGATTACCAGCGTTGTGATGGCGCTCGCACTCGTGGGAGCTGGGTACTCTATAAGCACATCCTTATACAGGTCCCTGGTCGTTAGACTATCGAGACAGGGCATCGATACTCCGGAGTAGACTAGCGTATGCGCTTCTCATCCCAGTGTGGGAGACGGTCTGTCCCACAGCCGTTAGTACGTCGTACTTGGGATAGTATGCTGGTGCTCGTTAGGTTACGAGTACACTGGACAGGACTCGTCGGGAACTGTTGGTTGGTAATATACCTATCGTCAGTTATCAGTTCCCAGGTGACATGAGTACAGCTTAGTCCGCTGACTTGACACTGTCACTTCGCCTTGAGTGTGTTCCCACTGCACTTTGATTACTACCCTACCACGGCTCAGAGGAGTCGTGCAAACAGGTAGTTTTTGGGTGCAGTCCCGAAGCACTTGGAGGCAGTGACGGTTAGACAGGATTCGTCTCTCCCGGTATTGGGGGTTGACATCGCGCTGTGTCCAGGAGAGCCATTACACGAGTAGTCCTTGGCCAGGGCAAGCGAGATATACTGGTAGGCTTCCAGTGTTATCTCAGGGTGTTCTGGGCTTCACTCCGACACGACTTGTACCGCTATTAGGGGACTGACGTTCACCGCCCCCCTAGGCCCGCCATGCGATGTATCAGACGAACAGACCGGACTGTACGGAGACTGTCACATACAGGCTCAGTAGGAGTGCAGATGGGGTTCACCTCGTCAGTCTTCTTATCGACATCTACCTGGGGACCGTTACGTACAGCTAGTGCCGCTTGCGGTCTGTGGTTAAACCCACTGCCAGCGTAGTGTCGAGTCTTTAGAGTCCCACACAGAGAGCTATTCGCCTTTAGGCAAAATGAGTAGAGGTCGCATGGTTTTTGCGACAGGGTTCGTTCGCATCCGCGCACTTGTGCACGTTTGCTGTCCGGACAGTTTATACTAGCGGGCTTTGGTTTAAGCCGGATCCTAGTGTATGGTTTGAGATTGGTTTTTCTCATTGTGTTCGTGTTCCTCGGATCACGAATGCGGGTGCGTATGCACAGTTGCTTGAGATTGAGGGAGAGGACCTTGTTTAGGGTTATTGATTATTGTCGTTTTATTAACCCTATTGTTTTTGTGTGTATTATTGTTAATTAATAATTAGCTTAATTATTGTGCATGGTTGTTGTTGTTGACATTTTGACTTCATTGACTTGTTGACCATGTTGACAAGTTTGACCATGATCATTTCATTTGGAAGATGCTCTTTGATCCTTGCAATTTGCATTAATAAGTGAAATGATAATGGTCACCTCTTGATTAAACCATGACAATTTTCTTGCTAATTAATTAATTAAAATAGCACACACATATTAGTGAGAATGGCTCACTAATAATTCATTCTATCATATCCTTTCTCTCTCTTGCTCATCCTCTCCCTCAAGCTCTCTCCCTCTCATGTGTTGAGAAACAAAAAAGCTTGAGAAAAACCTTCACTTGATCTTCTCTACTCACTTCTAGGGTTCAAGTCTTAGCATTTCTTGCACTCTAGTTACTCCTAGCTTGGAGTTGAAGCTAAAGGTCGAGGCTTTCGGGTGGATCGTTCTTTGACGGGAGAAGACAAGCAAGGTGACATCTTTCTACCATTCCGGCGAGCAAGGAGAGAAGGAGTTCGAGCTCAAGGTATAACCTTTCTACAACTTAACTAGTTGTAAGTTTGTTTTAGCTAGCTTTCGTTTAGTAAAGATCCTCACAAGCAAGGTCCATGTTGCCTAAGTCATTAAAAATCCAATTTTTATTATGTTTTCCGCCTCCCCGTAAGGACCGGGGTGGGCAACGTGGACTTTCAGTGGTATCAGAGCCTAACTAAACTCAAACTAGCTAGGTAGTGAAGTGTAACGAAGTTTCGAAACCGAAAATCCAAAAACCGAACTTTTGAAAAACCCTAGTTTCTGTTGAAATTTTTTCTGCTCAAAATGGAAAACTTTATACTTGTAAATTCATCTCAGGGTTTTTTATGAACACCCACGAAATACGGTACAGTGATTCGTTCAAACCGCCGCCCTTCCGCGGCACGAGGTAGGCATGTGCGGCGGAAGCGCCGCGGTTTGTCGTCTTCTCTGCATCGTTTTTCGTGCAGTGTCTGTCTGTGTTGATTTTGGGATTTTTAGGATATATTATATGTGCCCAGATTTTCCAGAACTAAAATTTACTTTTGGGGGCCTATAAATCCGTATTTTTCGGAACTTCACTACACTTTAACTACATCGGTTATATCTGTAATGCTTGCATGTATTGAACGTCGGCTAATCGCTATAAGACGATTAGTCGGGGTTATACATGATCTGTGATTGTTATTGGTTTGTGGATATGAATGGATTGGATTGTCGCGGGTGAATGGCCGGGGTGGATGTGAGATGAGCGTTGTTTTTCTTTCATTCATTTGTAACATGTAAATTGATGTAATAATATTCTTTGTATGGCCGCACAACCGGGTCGGGGTTGTAGCCGTCATTGTATAATTCTTTTTACTGTTTTTGCTCCTAGGATAGACCCATGGAGGGGGTGCACAAACTACCGGGTATCTCGAAGTGCCGAGTGGCCTACTCACGGTGGTGAGGGAGGTTGCTTCGCTTCGGGTGCTTGGCGGGTAGTTTGCCGCACCCGTAGGGGTCTTGGGTGGGGTATTGGCTATTCACCGCGACCGTGTAATCCCCTTTACGTTGCAGGCTCGAACGCATTGCGGATTCCTAGTATATCCAATGTATTCATCTGTGATCTGTAATGTCTATCATTGCTATATATTTATATATAATAACTATTTAGGCGTTGCTTATGTTTTACAGCCGCGCTAGCCCAGCCCTCGCTCTGTCGTTAGTTAAGTAACCTAACGGGTGATGACGGGGCCCCGTGGCGAATGCGAATGGCATAAGCGTACGTCATATTTTGGTTGTTTTCTGCAATGGTAGGATTAAATGATGGGACGCATTAAAAGAACTAATGCAAGAAATAAACCAAGTAAAAGTCGATTGGAACACTTTGAAAACCATTCGGTTCTTTTCAAAACTAAACTTTTAAACGCGGAGCTTGAACCACTCCTTTTAAAAGCTATCTCATTCCATCGATTATATCAAGTTCACTACGTTCACGGTTTCGCCAAAAACATCCGTAGCCCTCCATCATTTCGGTTAAATATTCGGTAGTATTCAAGCTATGTATTTTGACCTCACGCCAAGGCATAGTGATTGGTAGCTGCCGGATATTTATCCGTTGCATAGATAGAATGCGTTGATTTGAGACAGTCGTACTGCCATTTTGGCCTACGTCAAGGGTAGGTACGGGTGGGTTCAAATTAACCAGGATAATGATGGGAAGAACTTGACATGTGACTTATGACATTTTGACCTCACGCCAAGGTCATAAGAGCATGGGGCAAAAATCCACATCGGGAGTTTCATAAGTACTGAAACTTGTTAGCGTTGCATACCATTTGGAGTGTGATGATTCTGGTAGGATTCCTTCGGTTTTATCACGCGATGATATTTGGATCCCGATCCTACTGTGAGTATATGCTACTCCTCGGGAAAACTCTCACTTAACGATCAATGCTATAAACCTAGTAGGTGCCTGGAAAGGTGTTAGCGGGGTTACGCCCACAGGGAAAAGAGGTTACTTAATTAAGGAACTTCGTGAAAGCGTTGGAAAACCTCCCTCGAAGTACCGACACTGGCCTGGCTGAACGGTTAAGCAAGTATTGTACGATGAGAATGATCCCGGCTAATCCTTTTCTTTATGGTTTGAGAAGGGATTCGAGAAACAGTGGGAGCCATCCAGTTTAGACAAACTAAAAACCACTCTAAACTTGCAAGAGCATCATGCTAAAGTGTTTCTTTTCTCTCTCCTAATTGCAGCGACCATTCAACATGACCGGACTTAAGTTACTGTTAGATAAAAAATATATTGACAGGGCCAAACTACAAAGATTGGCTCAGGAATGTCAAGATGGCGATCACTTATGACAAGCTGGGGTATATACTTACCACCAAAGCTCCCCCTGTCCCAGGTCCCACCTCCAGCGTCGCGGATGTAGAAATCCGTAAGACATGGGAGATAGATTGCGCGAGGGCCAGATGCCTCGTACTAGCCTCGATGGACAATGAACATCAGAGGAGGCACGAGAATATGGACCTAGAGTCCATATTTCTCCATACAAAAGAACTGTATGGAGAGCAGTCTCGTATCGCTAGATACGGAGTGTCGAAGAAGCTTTTTTCGGCAAGGTTGGCCGTCGGATCATCGGTAGCGGACCACGTGCTTAAGATGATCGGCTACATAGAGGAGCTCGCGGACCTTGGGACCACGTTGGAGAATGAACTCTATACCGATTTGATTCTCCAGTCCCTTCCTTCCACTTACGCCCAGTTCGTTCTTAACTTCAACATGCAAGGAAAAGAGGTTGAACTTGCCGAACTTCTGAACATGTTGAGGACTGCTGAGGGCACCCTACAGAAGGGTAGGGAGACATCCACTTTGTTTGTAGGAGGATCTTCCTCTTCTAGGTCCAGGGCGAAAGCCAAGGGCAAGAAGAAGAAAGCCCCCGCCAAACCAAGAGGCGGTGTCGGTAAAGTGGATACGAAGGGAAATGGTAAAGCAACAAAAGTAGCGGGGAAGATGGTGGGGAAGGAAGA
Organism: Agapanthus africanus; assembly: GCA_030015575.1. Lineage (NCBI taxonomy): Eukaryota > Viridiplantae > Streptophyta > Magnoliopsida > Asparagales > Amaryllidaceae > Agapanthus > Agapanthus africanus. Next base: position 186,955,002 of record JASDDO010000024.1, read on the forward strand.
ATGCTTCTATTGTCACAAAAGTGGTCACTGGAAACAGGATTGCAAGGCTTGGAAAGCCAGAACACAGGATTTGAAGCGAGTTGCAGCTTCAGCTTCAGGTGTGTATGTTATTGAAAACTGTCTATCAATAAACTCTACATCCTGGGTATTGGATACCGGATCAGGATCTCATATCTGTAATTCTTTGCAGGCGTTGAGAAAGCGTAGAGTTTTGAAGGCAGGTGACATGACCCTCAGAGTTGCGAACGGTGCTAGCATGGATGCAGAGGCCGTGGGGGACTATCACCTGGGATTATCTGATGGACACTTTTTGGTTTTGCGTAGTTGTTATTATGTACCAAATGCAACCTGTAATATCATTTCTGTATCTTTATTATGTAAAGAAGGTTATGAATTTGCATTTGTAAGTAATGTAGTGAACATTCACCTTAATCAAGTTTTGATTGGGTCAGGTACATTGAACAACGGAATATACGTTTTAAACCAACCGCAGGTTTTCAATATCCAGAATACACACAAAAGAAAGTCTCCAGAAATTAATAAAACTTTCTTATGGCATTGTAGACTGGGTCACATCAATGAGAGAAGATTGACTAAGTTACATACTGAAGGATATTTGGATCCGTTCGAATATCAATCGTATGCAACTTGTCAATCCTGTCTCAAAGGAAAGATGACAAAGGCTCCGTTTTCTGGACACGGAGAAAGAGCGAGCGAGCTCTTGGGACTCGTACACAGCGACGTGTGCGGTCCAATGTCTACACATGCGCGAAGCGGTTTTTCTTACTTCATTACTTTTACGGATGATTTCTCAAGATTCGGACATATCTTCTTAATGAAGCATAAATCCGAAGCTTTTGATAAGTTCCAGGAATATAAGAGTGAAGTAGAAAAACAAACCGGCAAAAGTATCAAGATCCTAAGATCGGATCGAGGAGGAGAATACTTAAGTGCCGAATTCCTGAATCACTTAAAAGAGAATGGAATTCTCTCTCAGCTTACTCCTCCATACACTCCGCAACATAACGGTGTATTGGAGAGACGGAACCGGACCCTATTGGATATGGTACGGTCCATGATGAGTAACGCTGAGTTACCGCGATCGTTCTGGGGATATGCACTAGAAACAGCTGCATATCTTTTGAACCGTGTTCCCACTAAGACTGTACCTACCACACCATATGAGTTATGGAGTGGGAAGAAACCCTATCTTCAATACTTGAAGATTTGGGGATGTCCAGCTTATGTCAAAAAGCAGCATACGGACAAGCTCGAGGCACGCTCAGTACTGTGCAAGTTTGTGGGATACCCAAAGAACTCCAGGGGGTATCTTTTCTATTACGCAGAGGAACAAAAAGTCCTTGTTTCTCATAATGCCCATTTTCTGGAACATCAGTTTTTAGAAAAAGAAATAAGTGGGAGCGCAATAGAACTGGAAGAAATTCCAGAACCACAAACTATTACTGAAAGCTTAGTGGAACCAGAAGGTTCAAAAGAACAGGGCATTCCTACGCCACTCCGCAGGAGTAGTAGGCAGTCTCATCCGCCCGAGAGGTACTACGGTTTTCTCATTGACGGGGATAGAGAGGACTGCATCATAGATTGTGATGAGCCTACTAGCTTCCAGCAAGCCATTCAGAGCGTCGACTCGGTAAAATGGCTGGATGCAATGCGGACCGAGATGGAGTCCATGTACACCAACAAAGTATGGACGTTGGACATTGCTCCAGACGGGGTAAAACCCGTGGGATGCAAGTGGATCTTCAAAAGGAAGATTGGTGTAGATGGACAGGTTGAGACCTATAAAGCTAGACTGGTAGCAAAGGGTTTTCGTCAGCGACCTGGTTTGGACTATGACGAAACCTTTTCTCCAGTAGCTATGCTGAAATCCATTCGGATCCTTCTTGCCATCGCTGCTTTCCACGATTATGAGATCTGGCAGATGGACGTAAAGACAGCTTTTCTAAATGGTCATTTAGAGGAGTGTGTCTATATGGACCAGCCAGAGGGTTTCATTCAGGGTGGGAGCAGCGGAAAGGTGTGCAAGTTGCTCAAGTCCATTTATGGACTCAAGCAGGCATCGCGGAGTTGGAACATCTGTTTTGATGAGACGGTCAAAGAATTTGGCTTTATCAAAAATCCAGATGAACCATGCATCTATAGTAGATTTGTAGCGAGAACTGTAGTATTCCTCGTTTTATACGTGGATGACATTCTCTTAATAGGAAATGACATTCCTATGCTACAATCTGTCAAGGGGTTCTTGTCACACAGGTTCTCCATGAAAGACCTGGGTGATGCCTCATACATTCTGGGTATCCGGATCTACCGTGACAGATCCAAGAGGATATTAGGACTCTCACAGTCCAGGTACATCGACACCATACTGAAGAGATTCAGTATGGAAGATTCCAAGCGCGGTAATCTACCGGCTTGTCACGGGATCACCATCTCCAAAGAGATGTCTCCCAAGACTGATTTGGAGAGGGATCGCATGTCTATTATACCCTACGCTTCTGCGGTAGGCTCTATAATGTATGCGATATTGTGTACCAGACCGGATGTGGCTTATGCACTGAGTGTGGTAAGCAGGTATCAGTCAAACCCTGGGGAGAAACATTGGATAGCAGTAAAGAACATTCTCAAGTACCTGAGAAGGACTAAGGAGATGTTCTTGGTGTATGGCGGAAAAGACCTGCAAATTGAGGCCTTTGCTGACTCCAGCTTCCAGAGTGACAAGGATGATTCCAAGTCCATGTCGGGTTTTGTCTTTACCCTCAATGGAGGGGCGGTGTGTTGGAAGAGCTCCAAACAGGAAACCGTTGCTGACTCGACTATGGAAGCGGAATACATCGCTGCATCTGATGCCGTAAAAGAAGCTGTCTGGATGAGGAAGTTCTTGAAAGAACTTCAGGTGGTTCCGTCCATTGTTGACCCAATACCTCTGTATTGCGACAACAACGGGGCTATAGCTTTAGCGAAGGAACCCAGGTCCCATCAGAAATCCAGACACATCTTAAGGCGGTATCACCTGATCAGGGAGATTGTGGATCGCCAGGAGATCGAGGTCCGGAGAGTTGCATCAGAGGATAACACAGCAGATCCATTCACCAAGGCCTTGCCCCAGACTCAGTTCGAGCGGCTGATCGAGATGATAGGTCTTCGATACGCCAGTACATGGCCTTAGTGCAAGTGGGAGATTGTTAGTGTATATGCCCTAGAGGCCATTACTGTATCATACTAGTTTGTATATTACTTAATGGAAGCTTGGGATATTCACAGTTGTATATACAATCTTGCTCGAAATGGTAGTATGCTACTTGGTTTGTCTCTGCTTTAATATGTGCATGTGTTTCTTTTAGCATATTCCAGGTATACATATTAGTAGAGCCCTTAGGATCTTTGCTTGATTACCAGCGTTGTGATGGCGCTCGCACTCGTGGGAGCTGGGTAATCTATAAGCACATCCTTATACAGGTCCCTGGTCGTTGGACTATCGAGACAGGGCATCGATACTCCGGAGTAGACTAGCGTATGCGCTTCTCATCCCAGTGTGGGAGACGGTCTGTCCCACAGCCGTTAATACGTCGTACTTGGGATAGTATGCGGGTGCTCGTTAGGTTACGAGTACACTGGACAGGACTCGTCGGGAACTGTTGGTTGGTAATATACCTATCGTCAGTTATCAGTTCCCAGGTGACATGAATACAGCTTAGTCCGCTGACTTGACACTGTCACTTCGCCTTGAGTGTGTTCCCACTGCACTTTGATTACTACCCTACCACGGCTCAGAGGAGTCGTGCAAACAGGTAGTTTTTGGGTGCAGTCCCGAAGCACTTGGAGGCAGTGACGGTTAGACAGGATTCGTCTCTCCCGGTATTGGGGGTTGACATCGCGCTGTGTCCAGGAGAGCCATTACACGAGTAGTCCCCGGCCAGGGCAAGCGAGATATACTGGTAGGCTTCCAGTGTTATCTCAGGGTGTTCTGGGCTTCACTCCGACACGACTTGTACCGCTATTAGGGGACTGACGTTCACCGCCCCCCTAGGCCCGCCATGCGATGTATCAGACGAACAGACCGGACTGTACGGAGACTGTCACATACAGGCTCAGTAGGAGTGCAGATGGGGTTCACCTCGTCAGTCTTCTTATCGACATCTACCTGGGGACCGTTACGTACAGCTAGTGCCGCTTGCGGTCTGTGGTTAAACCCACTGCCAGCGTAGTGTCGAGTCTTTAGAGTCCCACACAGAGAGCTATTCGCCTTTAGGCAAAATGAGTAGAGGTCGCATGGTTTTTGCGACAGGGTTCGTTCGCATCCGCGCACTTGTGCACGTTTGCTGTCCGGACAGTTTATACTAGCGGGCTTTGGTTTAAGCCGGATCCTAGTGTATGGTTTGAGATTGGTTTTTCTCATTGTGTTCGTGTTCCTCGGATCACGAATGCGGGTGCGTATGCACAGTTGCTTGAGATTGAGGGAGAGGACCTTGTTTAGGGTTATTGACTATTGTCATTTTATTAACCCTATTGTTTTTGTGTGTATTATTGTTAATTAATAATTAGCTTAATTATTGTGCATGGTTGTTGTTGTTGACATTTTGACTTCATTGACTTGTTGACCATGTTGACAAGTTTGACCATGATCATTTCATTTGGAAGATGCTCTTTGATCCTTGCAATTTGCATTAATAAGTGAAATGATAATGGTCACCTCTTGATTAAACCATGACAATTTTCTTGCTAATTAATTAATTAAAATAGCACACACATATTAGTGAGAATGGCTCACTAATAATTCATTCTATCATATCCTTTCTCTCTCTTGCTCATCCTCTCCCTCAAGCTCTCTCCCTCTCATGTGTTGAGAAACAAAAATGCTTGAGAAAAACCTTCACTTGATCTTCTCTACTCACTTCTAGGGTTCAAGTCTTAGCATTTCTTGCACTCTAGTTACTCCTAGCTTGGAGTTGAAGCTAAAGGTCGAGGCTTTCGGGTGGATCGTTCTTTGACGGGAGAAGACAAGCAAGGTGACATCTTTCTACCATTCCGGCGAGCAAGGAGAGAAGGAGTTCGAGCTCAAGGTATAACCTTTCTACAACTTAACTAGTTGTAAGTTTGTTTTAGCTAGCTTTCGTTTAGTAAAGATCCTCACAAGCAAGGTCCATGTTGCCTAAGTCATTAAAAATCCAATTTTTATTATGTTTTCCGCCTCCCCGTAAGGACCGGGGTGGGCAACGTGGACTTTCAGAGAGAACTCCTGGCCCAAGCAAAGGGGGTCCCTGAAGCGGGGATCTCTAACTCAAGTAGATAGGGGTCCCCGAAGCGAAAACCCCCTAGCCCAAGCAAAGCTGGAGCCCTGTCTCCGAAGCGGGAACCCCAAACCCCAAGTGCAAGAGGGAGTCCTAGATGGCGGGTGGTACCAACGAAAATAGGGGCGTAGCGAGCTATACGCCCCACGTCCCCAATCGTGGTCCACGTTCAATGACACGATCCCAAAACGCATACAAGGCTATAAAAGTTCCTCTTTTACACTGAAAAAAAAAGAGTTAAGCGCTCATAATCATTCTTGATCACGAAAAATTCATCGAGCACTACCACCAGAGCCCTGAAGAACATCAAGAAACACCCTAGAGTCTAAATTCTGAAGAAGAAGGAGGAGGGAAATGTTTAAACAAACGTAAGTATGGAGCAATGAATTTCCTCTTCTACGCAATTCCCTAAGTTTCAGTGATGCTATGAAATTCCACCAATAATATTCTATATTTCAACTGTTTCGAAAACAAATAATTTATAAGATACTAAAAAAAATTAGTTATTCTTAAAAATGCAAAATAAAATAACCCTGCTGAGAACCGTTCAATAATATAAAATCCTTCGTTAAGCTTTATGACAGCCTTTTGAAATCAAGTTACGAGATGCTTGCAAAAGATATCTTCTCCCGGATGCTCCTCAGAGTTATCCTCATGTATACGTATGCCCGTTCGAGTTATTCCTCATGTAACTGTCTTCTTAAAGGACTCTGTGAATGTATACATGGGTCGAAATGATGAACAAATGCACATCTACCCTGAACATGAAACCATGTGATAAAGATTTAGCTTCAAAATGATGGCGGTGACACCCTATAAAGTTTTGAACCAATCCAAGAACTCCTGGTGGAGACCCCTCAAAACAATGGCGGTGACAATAGTCCCTGAAGCTTCAAAACAATGGCGGAGACCCACCAGCACTAAGAACTCCTGGTGGAGACCCCTCAAAAGGGTTTCCACGGGCGGAGGCCCCCTATGGGCGGAGACCTCCCTTCTGGCAGAGACCCTTCACTAGGCTCTGCACCTACAAACACGTGGCGACACCCCTTTAGCGGGTCACATGTCAATCATAACTCTTTGGTGGAAACCGTAAAAGTCTACACTCTACTAAACCTATGTGACGGCACACCTAGCGGGTCCCACACGCATTAAAAACCCATGTCGGGCACCTCAAAGCTCCCTGTACTATTTATCCAACCTGTTTCAACCACTTTCATGTGAAATCAAATCCTCTTACTCTATGGCGAGTTAAATAACTAGCCATATACTATCTACGGACTACCATCGTGGCATAAAAACCAACCATTATGATATTGAAGTCGAGTTACTGACTAATACCAGTATATAACCATGCCCTATGGCTAGCTGAAATTTAGTGTCCATATACTATCCACGGCTACCATCGTGATCGTGGCATAGAAGCCAATCATACATGACACAGAAGTCGATAGCCATACCTACCCCTATACCAAATTGTCATATGGCAAGTTAATGACTAGATAGCTTACCATATCCATCCACGGGCTGCCATCGTGATGTCGAATTCGAAAACCCACACAAATCCCCCTATCCTATGGCAAGTAAAATGACTTCCCATATACTATCCACGAGCTACCATCGTGACATTAAAATCATCAAATCCACCGCTATGGTCCGAGATGATCAGAAACTAATATCCCTAAACTAATGTTCATGTCTGGAATGACTTGAAAACTAAAATATATATGGAAAATATACATCCAATGGATCACTGCGTCCCTAAAATGAAATTTTAGAATTTTACCTTACGGGTCTGTCACTTCAAGTGCGCCGTATACTATCCATAGGCAATTTTTGTGACATTGAAGTCAAAGACCCCAAAGACCGTAAAATCCTGCCTAACGGAAGATTGCATCATAACAGTTTACCATATACAATCCACGAGCATCATCTTGGCATAAAAGCTAATTGTCCCTTTTGTCACACTAGGTGCACACCTCGTGGCATATCTTATCTTCACCAAGTCCCACCGGACGTGCAGCTCAACCATTAGCGTCTTTTAAACAACTATCGTGACTCTATATCGAACATATGATCTCAACCCTGATTTTGCTCTATGGCCAGCCAAATAGCTTGTCATATACAATTCACGGGCAACCATCTGTGAAATAGAAATCAACTGTTCCACCCGACACGACCATGTCCACCCTCAATTCAAGGGCTTATGCGAAGGAACGAATGCATGTTTCCTCAACAATTGCGACACATATGGTGGAAGATATATTATTTTTGTCATGTTATGAGATGTACAATACGGCTAACCATATGTAAATTGAGATATACCATGTTGTACATGATGATTATGAAATGCAAATTCTATATTGTTGCCTTTTTTTTATGTTTTGTTGTTGAATATATGTTATTGTCATCTATTTTTGCTCATGTATTTAAATGTGTTCGGAAATAAACCACTCATAAAAAGTTCTCTTCATTTAATGCAGAGAGATAATTAACTACAGAGGCATGCGTCTGTAGAAAATTTAGTCCCCACAATCAAAAAACCTTGTCCGAAGGGTGAATCTGAAAAGTCACGCTGCATCGATCGTATCCGTTTAAACCCTCGGCCATACATGCGTCGCGGCAACGCGTCGCGATGAGGAGCCATGCGGATCCGCATCGATCTGACCCCGTAAGCTTCCTCTCGAAGTCTCGAGATTTCCTGGGGCCCTTCCGAAGGCGAACGACTGCATTATAATAAATTATAGTTGTATTTGAACAACATCCAAAATTGACGACCATTTATAGAACATTCTTAGTGGAATATGATTGAACAATCTAAAAGAAAAATGAAACATCACTATTTTTCCGCTTAAAATGATACAGTTCCATTGCCACAAGGCTTAAAGAGTTGAAGCAGGAAGAAAATATTAAGGGTTGTAATAAGAAACCATAGCACCTAGAAAAGGCTGAAGCAACCGGTCCCGTGCAAATGCACGGATCGCTGTCCAAAGAAAAGAAGGGCTTCAGCAGGAATGTTAATCCTATATATATTGTGATCGATAAAAAATAAATATAAATAACTTATATAAAAAATTATCGTATAAATCCAAAGTTAACATAATCACAACAATAAAAAAAATCAAAATCGAAAATCGTCAACAATACCGCAATTTGATAACCATAGAACAAAGCCTTGGCAAAATATGTCTAAGAAATATCCCAGAAGATATGTCTAAGAACATGTTCTTTCTTTTTAATACCTAGATAAAGTTTACTTTTAAGGGCCAAATTCAAATAATCATCAAGTTGTGGGCATAACTAATATTCCGCACATATAGATATAAGAGAGTTTATTTTTCAGGGTCCAAAACCAAATAATTACCAAAATGAGGAACTCGAATCTAAAAGTTCGAAGAAAAGACAAAAAAGAGCCGGCTCTGGCTCCCTCCTCACATTTTTCTTTATATATATATATATATAAATAATAATAATAATAATAATAATAATTATTATTATTATTGTGCATTGACTTACCATCAATTTACATGATATAATTAAAAAACATAAAAAATACATTACGTTAAGTAAAAATGAATAATAATAATAATAATAATAATAATAATAATAATTATTGTGCATTGACTTATCATCAATCTAGATGATATGATTAAAAAACATAGAAAAGACATTACGTTAAGTAAAAATGAAGCGATCATAATATGTCGCAACTTTGTAACCATTAATTAATGCACTTGAGATATGGAGTGTTGACTATATTCATTCATTAAACATGGGTAATTATTACGAAATGCCATTAAATTAAATATAAATTATAAAGTCTTCTTAACATAATATTTGTTCATAAAATTAAGGGGAAATTAAGGGGTGATGGGACATTAGGACTTTTGTCAAGTATAGCAACTAAGAATACAAGAATATATGAATAGGTGAAATCTTAAAGAGATATGATAATGGTTTGATTTTAATTATAAAATAGGTTTTAAAACAAGATTTATGGACAAATCCGAAAGGTTTACAGTAATATTATAGCCATTGTGCTTCTTAGTTCTTAGAATGATAAATTTAATTTGAAACCTCTAATAAAACATTGAGATACATTTACCAGGTGAAACGTAAGTAATTTAATGTGACTAATTTAATTAAACTCTTTTTTTTTTCTTCCAATACCTTTGTTATACTATTGCAATAACCAGGTGAAAACGTAACTAAGATTTGTAAATACTTTTAGCATAGATTTCTAAAGATTTGATAAATTTTGATTGAATCACACGAACAACCTAAAACTCGCTTGTGACGTTTAAATAGACGAGCCGAGCCGGGTTTGATTTTAATCTCGCTAAAAAATTGAATGAACACAAAGAGGGTCCAGAAATGAGGGTGAGCCATATAAAAGAAAAAAGGAGATCCAAAGAAAATCTTAAACCTTGGCGTGTTCGACTCGTTTAACAGTCCTTGGCATTGCTACAAATTTTATTAATAAATTTTTGTATGAGTCGGACTCTTTTGTGAGATCCGAATCCTCTGCTATTTTTTCTCGCTCTTCTGAAATTTCAACGGTTGAGATTGGTGTAAAATAGGAGGCCATGGTTTGGTGGGGTCAGGGAGAAAATCCAACGGTTCAAACAGGTTCTTGTGAGGAGGAAATAGCAGAGGATCTTGATTCCTCTTTTGTGTCTAGCTTTTACTGAAGAAAAGGAAAAAGAAGGAAGAGACAAAGAGAGAAGCCACAAGCCGATCAATATTAAAAATGATAACTAACTTCTTATATCTTTAGAGATCTTTTAAACGTGATAAGTTAGCGATGAATTAAAGTCATAAATCATATATTTATTTAAATTAAAGAACTAACATATTTTTAAATTTATATATCTTATTAATCTAATCAGGTGTATCGATTTCACGTGCTATATAGTTGCTTAATTGGCAGAAAATTAGAGTATTGATTTTTTTATCAAATTCCTACCCATTCATTGTCATTATACCAGTAGAGAAGAGACAAAGATAAAAAAATTTAAATTAAATTCATATCAACTGGGTTAAATATATTGAACCTTTAAAAAGAATGGTAACGGAATTCTTTAAATTCAAAGTATTTCTTATTAGATCCATGCATGTTTCAGGTGCAAAAAGCTAGTCCGAACTAAATTCAATTAGCCACAAAGGGTCTCCATGGCTTCAACAACTTGTTGGGCCTTGGCCTAAATCAGTGCCCAAGTTGCTTCAACCTGCGTTCCAATCGCAAATCACAATACAAACATCCCGTCCACAACTGCATGAATCATGAAAGCTTGCCCGCTCGAGTTGACACCCTCGAGTTGACATAGGACTCATCACCAATCATTATCTTCCTCATCACTACCCTTCACTTTAAGACGAGAACAAACAAGAGCGAATTTTCGTGGCCCCACAACCTCAAACCTTTCGTCCATTGCAACTAGTTCTTCAAAATGGTTAGCCATCGCTACAACGCTCCTTATATGCTCCATCAAGTTATTCACTCCATATCTTCGTATGACAGCCCACAGTTTTATTGTTCGGAATCTTCAACTTAAGGCGATCTGCCAATCTTTATAGTCCACCACCTCCTTAGCATCGGTGGTTTTGTTTCTTAAATACTCGGGATTAGTCGATAATGAGTCTGTTAACATGCTAGGGTTTCTCACCTATAAGCAGCAACAATCCATGTTGGTCAAGAACCATTTGTGCAGGTTCAAGCTAAAGGAGTCGACGAGTTCAACTCCATTGAAATAATGTCGAAACTCTGGGCATATGCCTATAGCCCCAGCACAGGCTGCATCGATATACAGCCAAATTTTGTATTCCTTAGCAACTCGGCCAAGGTCTAGCAATGGATCCATGGCTCCAACAGCAGTCGTTCCAATAGTCGCACATAGATACAACGGCAGTAGCCCATTTGAGATATCTTATTCGATAGAACTACGAATAGTATCGACAGTTGGTGCATAGCCCGAGGCAGCAGAAGTAGAGACACTACTACAGACTATGGCTTTGGTCACGGTTAAAACCATGACACATCCATCGCCTAAAACCCCGTCCTGAGAAACCTAGTCACACCCTTAACCACGACCATATCTTTTTTCGTCACGATTAAGACCGTGACAATATACGTGACGTTACCAAAAACAGTTCAAACAACTAAATGAAATCTGTGTGGGGTCCATATATATGGTCATTGTTATATATAACCGTGACAAAAAATTTAACCATAATATAGGATATCTGTTATAGCAGGTAACCGTGGCTATATGGACCATATAGTCACAGTTTAAACCGTGACCGTAAGGAAAAAACACAGTGAAGGTTATCTGCTACTAGCAGGTAACCATGACTATATCCTATGGTCACGATTAAAACTGTGACCATATAATATTCGGTCACAGTTAAAACCGTGACCAAATATATTATCAATTTTTTAAAAACAGAAATCTACGCGCTCCACGTGCGCTACTTTCAATTACAACCAGCAATAGATAATAATATGATCAAATCTCACGCAATTATAACAATCAAGAAGTAATATGATTAGAATCAAACGCAATTATAAACAAAATATATACACCAAACAATATAATCAATAAACCAATAAAACAAATGTTTGTATCAAAAAATCAATAATCTATAGTCGTTGGGACGATCCAGCTCCATCATCCCGTGATCTAAACATACTCCCAAACTCGTCTCGTATGACCTACCTGATGACTTCCGCGTTCGACCGCCTCGACTTCTCGATCTACGCCTCAAGCGTATCCACCCGTATATTCTGCTGCTACACCTGATTTTAGAGCCGACGAATCTTCTCCTGCGACGCAGCAGCCTCATCTGTCCGCGTCTGGGCCATAGCGTACTCGTGGACGAACGAACGCCTAGCAAAATGTCGGTGGGCCCCGGGACATCAAATCCGGAACATGGACAATGGCTGTAATCAAGTCGTAGGGGCCATGTCCTAAGGAGTCCGTCTTCTCCTGGAACTGGGTCTGTGGAGAATATAAATATATATATATATATATATATATATATATATATATATATATATATATATATATATATATATATATATATAACGTGTTAACTTAAATACAATATCGACTTGATTATATGAAACTTACCATATACTCACCCGTGCCCCTATATAACGAGGACCATCCCGTGGAAGCAGTGTAGTTGGCTGGGTCTTGCTTTTTCTGCGATAAAATAATGATTTATTTCAATAAGTAAATTTGCGACAAAGAAAACATATATTCTTAAATTTCGAAATATTCATAAGCCGGTGCTTAGCGCTAGCCTGCGACCGTTTCCCTTGGATCGGGATAGCGTGTTCACTGATGTCGTTGTTCCGGTTCTCCTACGAACCGACGCCGTCTTGCAAATATAAAGAAGATAATATTATATATTACAAAATATGATTTCATGTTATATTATTATAATCTTAAAAATTAAATTTATATATGAACATCATTGCGCTCGTAACGTGACCAGCAGCGGCCAATCTTCTTTCAGGACATCCCGAAAAATGGCCTCCATCATTGCCTTCCGCTCCTCCTCAGTCGTCACGGCCCAGGGAATGTAATGATACTTCCTTACTTCATATTGGCGTCTCCTCTTGATAGCCCGACACTCAGATATGACCCAGTCTATGGCCCAATGTGTATCGAACGACATAGGAACACCATTCTCGCCGATAACGCTAAATCTGTAATGTCCCTAAGTCTAAAATTACAAAATTATATATATATATATATATATATATATATATATATATATATATATATATATATATATATATATATAACGGCGATTAAATTTAAATGTATAAAAGGGTATGTGATACTGTGGCTGCTGCAAAAAACTGCCGAACATAGTCTGTATAGCGTAGGCTCCACTTAATATGGAGCGGGTACCTATAGTAAGTACGGATCTCCGCTCCCATGTAATCCCCCCATTTGGTCGAGTAATCACCAACGGGCACACCTGACGCGGTCCACTCCAGCGTCCATGGAGCAACGCATGGGACTAGCATGGATGAGGAGGGTCTAGTAGGACCCCTCGTTCTAACACTGATGGAGCTTGCAAAAATATAGATATACAGACACAATATTATAATATTCATAGTATGTATATATCATTTGACAAATTTAAATTACAATCGTTATTTAAAAGATTTAAGCGATAATGATTATACCTGACGTCCCTGGCATGGCGCTAGAACCGACGCTGGACCCTATCCCGCCAGTACCATGCATGACTGCAAATAGTAAACTGATAGATGATTCGATAGAATTATTTTAATAGAAAACTAAAAAATGAATAAATAACTATATACCACATGCAGGAAGAGTGAATGGGATAGAAGGATCTGATATCCTGCTAATAGGGGTAGGCAGCAGGTCCTATAGCGCTACTGCTGCTGGGGTGGTGAGGGTCATGTCGCCGATAGGAGGGGTGGTTGGAGGTTCGCCGGTAGGAAGGGCGGTAGGAGGGTCGCTGGTAGGTAGGGCGCTCATATGGAGGGCACGGGTAGGGGTGGACGCCGCCCCCGCTACAGCTACGAACATCCCGCCAATCTCGTCTGAACGCTGTTTCCTATGACGTCTAGAACCGAATCCACAGCCTCCAATCAGACCCTACATACTTATTCAAATATTAAAAATTTATTTATAATTATTAGACAATTTAAAACATTTAGTTCAATTTCATTCCTAGCACGTTTATTCGATGCATTAACTGAAGATTTGTCGGGTGGATTATCGAAATCTTGATCTATGACAACCACTTGGCCGATGTCACGTCTTACTAACGTATTAATGGACGGCGCAGAATAGTTTGGATCATTGGTACGTTCAATAGAAGGACTGAGACGTGTTGTCGCCTCTTTCTCGTCATTCTCATCTTTAGAGTAACTCAACGTCGGCACATTATAATAATTTCTTGGTTTCCAATGACAAACAACACTCTAGTCAGTCTTCTTCAGGTTCCGAGAATAATATATTTGTGTTGCCATCGATGGAAAGATAAAATTATCGTAATTGTAGGCTGTCTGTTTGGTGTTTACCAAAGTGAGTTTGTATTCATCGGCCTTCATACACCGTTTAGACTTAATATCGTACCATCTACATTGGAATATAAAAAAGGAGGCAGCCTTATGAATGTATAAGACCGCTATAATCTGCTCAAGAACACCGTAATAGGGATTTCCTCTGTCGTCGGAGGTTGCGATGCTATTATTTTGCGTAGCTCTAATGCGTTCCGTCCTTTCAATCTCAAATTTGTAGCCGGCAACCCTGTGCCCGTTATAAAACGTAGTTGCAATTGATGGACCGATTATGTAACAACTCCAATTTTTGTATACCTAAATTTGATTTAAATTTGAAGTATACTTGGAGTATTGATGTTGCTGTTAGTGTATATGCCCTAGAGGCCATTACTGTATCATACTAGTATGTATATTACTTGATGGAAGCTTGGGATATTCACAGTTGTACAGATAATCTTGCTCAATATAGTAGTATGCTACTTGGTTTGTCTCTGCTTTAATGTGTACATGTGTGTTTATTTATTATATCACCTATACGCATTAGTAGAGCCCTTAGGATCTTTGCTTGATTACCGGCGTTGTGATGGCGATCACACTCGTGGGGGCTGGGTAATCTACAAGCACATCCTTATACACGTCCCTAGTCGTAGGAGTATCGAGATAGGGCATCGATACTCCGGAGTAGACTAGCGTATGCGCTTCTCATCCCAGCACGGGAGACGGTCTGTCCCACAGCCGTCGGTACGTCGTACTTGAGATAGTATGCGGGTGCTCGTTAGGTTACGAGTACACTGGACAGGACTCGTCGGGAACTGATGGTTTGTATTATACCTATCGTCAGTTATCAGTTCCCAGGTGACATGAGTACATCTTAGTCCGCTGACTTGACACTGTCACTTCGCCTCGAGTGTGTTCCCACTGTTCTTTGATTACTACCCTACCACGGCTCTACTGAGTCGTGCAAACAGGTGGTAGTTGGGAGCAGTCCCGAAGCACTTGGAGGCAGTGACAGTTAGACAGGATTCGTCTCTCCCGGTATTGGGGGTTGACATCGCGCTGTGTCTAGGAGAGCCATTACACGAGTAGTCCCTGGCCAGGGCAAGCGAGATATACTGGTAGGTATCCAGTGTTATCTCAGGGTGTATTGGGCTTCATTCCGACACGACTTGTACCGCTATTAGGGGACTGACGTTTACCGCCCCCCTAGGCCCGCCATGCGATGTATCAGACGAACAGACCGGACTGTACGGAGATTGTCACATACAGACTCAGTAGGAGTTCGGATGGGTTTACCTCATCGGCCTTCTTATCGACATCTACCTGGGGACCGTTACGTACAGCTAGTGCCGCTTGCGGTCTGTGGTTAAACCCACTGCCAGCGTAGTGTCGAGTCTTTAGAGTCCCACACAGAGAGTTTCCCTGCACTGAGCGAATCGTGTAGAGGCCGTATGGTTTTACGGCAGGGCTGCGATCACTTACGTACACTTGTGTGCGTATGATGTTCGGGCAGGCAGTACTAGTGGGCTTTGGTTTAAGCCGGATCCTAATATTGTACGGATGGATTTGTTTTGTCTTCCGCGCATCCGCATTCTACGGAATGCGGATGCAGGTGTGTATGCACAGTTTTCCGGAGCGATGAAGGAGGAGGTGCCTCATTAGGGTTTTGGCAGTTGGTTCGGCCAAAACCGCTATGTGGCAGGCTCATTAGGGTTTTGACAGTTGATTCGGTCGAAACAATTTTGAGGCGGGCTCATTAGGGTTTTGACAGTTCGTTTGGTCAAAACCATTATGAGCCGGGGACATTATTTACTAATCCTTTCATTGATAATTTTGTTATGGCTAATTACATTGACCATTTGACCATCTTGACTTTGTTGACCATTTGACCAAAGTTGACTAAGATCTTCTTGAAAGATCTAAAGTATTCTTTGGTTTTCTTTTTCTTTTTGTTATGATAATGGTCATGTCATTTGTAGCCATCACCTTTATCTTGATGGGATTAGTAATGATAATGTTTTTGCATTATTGCAACCATGGTTGGGTTTTCTCTTGGTTAAGCTTTTCATTTGCTTATTCTCATTCTCTCTTTTGAAATGAGAAGCTCCATGGTTGTTAGCTAGCTCCCCCTTCTTCCTCCTCTTGATTAATCTTTTGATCTCATGTGTTGAGAGATAAAGATCCCACAAAGACAAAATCATCCATTGATCATTTCTACACAACCTAGGGCTTCTAGATTAGCAATCTCTTTGCCCTAGTTATCTCGGCTCGAGGTGGAGCTCGGTGCACATCTCTCGGGTGGATCGTCTTCGACTCAAGGAGGCTGCGGAGGTGACCAAAGTCCGGATCAACCCTCGGAACAAGCAAGGAGAAGAACAACAAGAAGAGAAGGAGTTCAAGTTGAGTGACCAAAGTCCGGATCAACCCTTGGAGCAAGCAAGGAGAAGAACAAGAAGAAGAGAAGGATTTCAAGTTGAGATATAACCCCTAACCGAGTAGATAAATCTCTAGTTAGGATGCTAGTGTATTGTTTAGCAAAGATCCGGCTTTTACGGTCCATGTTGCCAAGTCCAGAAATTTTTTTTGTTTTACCGTTTCCGCAACCCCGAAAGTACCGGGAGAGGTAACGTGGACCTAACAGTGGTATCAGAGCCTAACTAAACACACCCTAGCATGTTAGCAAAGTATTAAGAATATCGACCGGACGAAAACCCGTAAAATTACCCCGGAAAATTTAGTTTCTGCCGAATTTTAAAACTGTTCCAAAATTAAAAATTTATACACTAAAAATCGGCTGAGGCTTTTGTTAGAAAACTGGAGAAATTTCATCCCCCAACTCTTCCAAAGCGCCGCGTTTCCGCGGCATAAGCTTGCTTATGCCGCGGAACCGCGGCGGCGTTGGCTCTGTTGGGGAATATTTTTCTTGCAGTTTTCTTAGAGGGGTATTTTGGGATTTTTGGTATATGACTTTTCTGCCCAGGTTTTCCAGAAAGCAAAATTTGTTTTTGGGGCTTAAAAGTCCGTATTTTTTGGTCGATGTTCTGTAGACTTTGGCTAATGGTTATATCTGTAATGTTATATGTGTATTAAACGTCTACTAATCGCTATACGCCGATTAGTGGGGGTTATACACATCTGTGATCTGTGTTGATGATGGTATGTGTATATGAGCTCGTTGGATAGTCGCGGATGAATAGCCGGGATGGATGTGAGATGAGAGTTTCTTTTTCTTTCATTCATGTAATAAATTTGTAAATTGATGTAATATTATTTGTATGGCCGCGCAACCGGGTCGGGGTTGTAGCCGTCATTGTATAATTCTTTTTACTGTTTTTGCTCCTAGGATAGACCCATGGAGAGGGTGCACAAACTACCGGATATCTCGAAGTGCCGAGTGGCCTACTCACGGCGTTGAGGGAGGTTGCTTCGCTTCGGGTACTTGGCGGGTAGTTTGCCGCATCCGTAGGGGTCTTGGGTGGGGTTTTGGCTATTCATCGCGACCGTGTAATCCGCTTTTCGTTGCAGGCTCGAACGAATCGCGGGTTCCTAGTATATCCAAAGTGTTCATCTGTGATCTGGATTGGCTATCATTGTTATATATAATAACTATTTAGGCGTTGCTTATGTTTTGCAGCCGCGCTAGCCCAGCCCCCGCTCTGTCGTTAGTTAAGTAACCTAACGGGTGATGACGGGGCCCCGTGGCGAATGCGAATGGCATAAGCGTACGTCATATTTTGGTTGTTTTCTGCAATGGTAGGATTTAAATGATGGGACGCATTAAAAGAACTAATGCAAGAAAATAAACCTAAAAGACGTTGTTGGAACAAGTTTTTCAAAAAGCTGTTATTGCAAGGACGTTCATTTTTGTTTTGCATCGAGGTATTCGGTTATGAATGCCCAGCACCTCAGTCGACGAGGCAAGGGCCGAGATCCCTTCATCGGGAGTGACCCCTTGGACAAAAGTTTGCGTCACGGTAATAACTTCACTATAGTCGATTATTCTTGCTTTGCATCGAGGTATTCAGTTTGGAATATCCTGCACCTCATTCGACGAGGAAAGAGCCGAGATCCCTTCACGGGAAGTGACCTCTTTAGCAAAAGTTTTCGCCACTATATTTTCAAAAAGGGCAATCATGTTCCTTCAACGATATCAAGTTCATTACGTTAACGGGTTTTTCGCCAAAAACCCAGCCGTAGCCCTCCGTCGTTTCGGATTAATATTATTTAGTATTCGTGCTGCGTTTGTTGACCTAGTCAAGACGTAGTGAACGGTAGCTAAATAATATTTTTCTGTGGATTGCAAATGTGATTGGTTAGGACAGTCGTGCGGCCTTGTTGACCTAGTCAAGGGCACGTACGGGTGGGTCTAATGCAATCAGGATTATGACGGGTAGAACTTGTCTAACAGTTTGTGGCTTGTTGACCTAGTCAAGGTCATGAACCGTTAGGGGCAAAAACCACATCGGGAGTTTCAAAAGTACTGAAACTTGCAGATTTAGCATACCTTCTGGAGTGTGGTGACTAGAGTGGATTCCATCTAGGTTATCACACAATGACAGTTGGATCCCGATCCCACTGATGAGTTGGATTACTCTCGGGAGATTATTTCACTTAACGATCAATGCTATAAACCTAGTAGGTGTCTAGAAAGGTGTTAGCGGGGCTACGCCCCCAGGGAAAAGAGGTTCTTGAATTAAGGAACTTCGCGAAAGCGTTGGAAAACCTCCCTCGAAGTACCGACACTAGCCTGGCTGAAAAGTTAAGCAAGTATTGTGACGTGAATTAAAACCCGGCTAGTTCTTCTTTTAAAAAGGTTTTAAGAAGAATTTGAGTAAACAGCGGGAGACATCCTGGTTAGATAAATTAATAAACCAATCTAATCTTGCAAGAGCATACGCTGAGTGTTTCTTTTCTCTCTCTCCAGGCAGCAACCTTTTCACGCCCTAATCAAGATAATAAAATGTATCGCTTGACCGATCCGAATTCTTATTCGGGGCTGGGGAAAGTTGGTTCAGCTCTAACTTGTGACAACAGTCATGAGTATGAGAAAGGGAAAGGGGATTGTATGGATTTCCAGGATACCCAGTTGAAGAAGAAGCATGGTTTTGCATCTACTTCAGGTGTTCTTGTAATTGAGAACTGTTTTACGGTCAGCCCTACCTCCTGGGTACTTAATACCGGACCAGGATCTCATATCTGTAATTTATTGCAGGGACTGAGAAAAAGTAGGAAAGTTGCACCGGGTGATATGTCGCTCAGAGTAGCGAACGGAGCACAAGATAATGCGGCAGCCGTCGGTGAATATCACCTAGTATTGCCAAATGGCAAGACTATGATTTTGAACGATTGCTACTATGTACCCTCCATGGTTTGCAACATCATATCAGTTTCTTTACTCGATAAAGATGGATATAACTTTGTTCTTGAAAAGAATATCATAAACATTTACCTTCATAAGGTACTGGTTGCAGAGGGTACACTGTGTAATGGTATCTACGTTCTAAATCAGAATACAGTTCTCAATATACAAAACACACGCAAGAGGAAGAATTCAGATACGAATGAATTCTACTTGTGGCATTGTAGACTTGGTCATATCGGAGAGAAAAGACTGAGTAAGTTGCATAAAGATGGACTTTTAAATGCGTTCGAGTTTTCATCTTATGAAACTTGTCAGTCTTGTCTCAAAGGGAAGATGACCAAATCTCCGTTCACCGGACATGGAGAAAGAGCAGCAGAGCTCTTGGGACTCATACACAGTGATGTATGTGGTCCGATGTCTATACATGCAAGGGGTGGGTTCTCGTACTTCATCACATTCACTGACGATCTCTCTAGGTTCGGATATGTGTATCTGATGAAACACAAATCTGAAGCTTTTGAGAAATTCAAGGAATTCAGAAAGGAAGTAGAGAACCAGATTGGCAAAAGTATTAAGATCCTCCGGTCTGACAGGGGAGGGGAGTACTTAAGCACGGAATTCCTAGATTACTTAAAAGAGAATGGTATTCTCTCTCAGCTTACTCCTCCTTATACACCACAGCACAACGGTGTTTCGGAGCGGAGGAATCGTACCCTACTGGATATGGTTCGCTCCATGATGAGTAATGCCGAGTTGCCTCTTTCATTTTGGGGACATGCGCTTTTGACAGCCGCATACCTATTGAATGATGTTCCGTCTAAATCAGTGCCTAAGACTCCGTTCGAGATATGGAATGGAAAAAGGCCATATCTTAAAAGATTTAAGATATGGGGTTGTCCGGCTTATGTTAAAACGCATAAACCGGATAAACTAGAGGCACGATCAGTTTTATGTAAGTTTGTGGGATATCCAAAGAATGGTTATGGATATCTATTCTACCACACCGAGGAACAGAAGGTGTTTGTTGCTCAGCATGCCGTTTTCTTAGAAACGGAGTTTCTTGCAAAAGAAATTAGTGGGAGCACGGTAGAATTGGAAGAAATTCAGCGACCACAAACTGAAACTGAAAATTTGACTGAACCTCAGGATTCAATAACCCCAGACGAACCTCAGCCACTCCGCAGATCTGGTAGGATTTCTCATCCGCCCGAGAGATACTACGGTTTTCTCATAGACGGGGATCGAGAGGATTGCATCTTGGAAGAAGATGACCCTACCAGTTTCAGGCAGGCCATTATCAGTAGGGACTCTGATAAGTGGCAGGAAGCAATGCAATCCGAAATGGAGTCCATGTACGCCAATAAAGTGTGGACCTTGGATATTGCTCCACCTGGGGTAAAACCCGTTGGATGCAAATGGATCTACAAAAGGAAACTTGGTGTAGATGGGCAGGTGGAAACCTATAAGGCTAGACTCGTTGCAAAAGGTTTTCGTCAAAGACCTGGTTTGGACTATGATGAAACTTTTTCTCCGGTGGCTATTCTCAAATCCATTCGGATCCTACTTGCCATTGCTGCCTTCCATGACTATGAAATCTGGCAGATGGATGTTAAAACGGCTTTCCTAAACGGTTGTTTGGAAGAGTGCGTTTACATGGATCAACCAGAAGGTTTCGTAGACAGTGGGAGCAGCGGGAAGGTGTGCAAGTTGCTTAAATCCATTTATGGATTAAAGCAGGCATCACGGAGCTGGAACATCTGTTTTGATGAGGTAATCAAGGAATTTGATTTCATCAAGAACGAAGATGAACCCTGTGTCTATAAGAAGATTGTAGGACGAACTGTCGTATTCCTAGTCTTGTACGTGGACGACATTCTTTTGATAGGAAATGATATTCCAATGCTACAATCGGTCAAGCTATTTTTGTCACGAAGGTTCTCCATGAAGGACCTGGGTGATGCCTCGTACATTCTGGGGATCAAGATCTATAGAGATAGATCCAAGAGACTACTGGGTCTTTCGCAGTCCAGGTACATAGAGACCGTACTAAAGAGATTTAGTATGGAGGATTCCAAGCGCGGTAACATACCCGCATTGCATGGAATTACCCTCTCCAAGAAGATGTCTGCTAAGACTGACGAGGAGAGGGTTCGCATGAGCATTATACCCTACGCTTCGGCGGTAGGATCTATAATGTATGCGATGCTATGTACAAGACCAGATGTAGCTTACGCGCTGAGCGCGGTAAGCCGGTATCAGTCAGACCCAGGGGAGGACCACTGGACAGCAGTGAAGAACATTCTCAAGTACCTAAGAAGGACTAAGGAGATGTTCCTGGTTTACGGTAATGGAGACCTCAGGGTCGAGTCCTTTACCGATTCAAGCTTCCAGAGTGACAAAGATGACAGCAAGTCCGTCTCGGGTTTTGTGTTTACCCTCAACGGAGGGGCGGTATGTTGGAGGAGTTCCAAGCAGGATACCGTCGCAGACTCGACGATGGAGGCTGAATACATTGCTGCAAGCGATGCCGCAAAAGAGGCAGTCTGGATAAAGAAGTTCATTAGTGAACTTCAGGTGGTTCCGTCCATTGTTGACCCAATACCTTTGTATTGCGATAACAATGGGGCTATTGCTTTAGCGAAGGAACCAAGGTCCCATCAGAAATCCAGGCACATCTTAAGGCGGTATCACCTGATCAGGGAGATCATTGATCGCCAGGAGATCGAGGTGCGGAGAGTGGACACAAAGGACAACACAGCGGACCCATTCACGAAGGCCTTACCCCAGACTCAGTTCGAGCGGCTGATCGAGATGATAGGTCTTCGATAAGCCAGTACATGGCCTTAGTGCAAGTGGGATATTGTTAGTGTATATGCCCTAGAATCCATTACTGTATCATACTAGTATGTATATTACTTGATGGAAGCTTGGGATATTCACAGTTGTACAGACAATCTTGCTCAATATAGTAGTATGCTACTTGGTTTGTCTCTGCTTTAATGTGTACATGTGTGTTTATTTATTATATCACCTATACGCATTAGTAGAGCCCTTAGGATCTTTGCTTGATTACCGGCGTTGTGATGACGATCACACTCGTGGGGGCTGGGTAATCTACAAGCACATCCTTATACACGTCCCTAGTCGTGGGAGTATCGAGATAGGGCATCGATACTCCGGAGTAGACTAGCGTATGCGCTTCTCATCCCAGCACGGGAGACGGTCTGTCCCACAGCCGTCGGTACGTCGTACTTGAGATAGTATGCGGGTGCTCGTTAGGTTACGAGTACACTGGACAGGACTCGTCGGGAACTGATGGTTGGTATTATACCTATCGTCAGTTATCAGTTCCCAGGTGACATGAGTACAGCTTAGTCCGCTGACTTGACACTGTCACTTCGCCTCGAGTGTGTTCCCACTGTTCTTTGATTACTACCCTACCACGGCTCTACTGAGTCGTGCAAACAGGTGGTAGTTGGGAGCAGTCCCGAAGCACTTGGAGGCAGTGACGGTTAGACAGGATTCGTCTCTCCCGGTATTGGGGGTTGACATCGCGCTGTGTCTAGGAGAGCCATTAGACGAGTAGTCCCTGGCCAGGGCAAGCGAGATATACTGGTAGGTGTCCAGTGTTATCTCAGGGTGTATTGGGCTTCACTCCGACACGACTTGTACCGCTATTAGGGGACTGACGTTTACCGCCCCCCTAGGCCCGCCATGCGATGTATCAGATGAACAGACCGGACTGTACGGAGATTGTCACATACAGACTCAGTAGGAGTTCGGATGGGTTTACCTCATCGGCCTTCTTATCGACATCTACCTGGGGACCGTTACGTACAGCTAGTGCCGCTTGCGGTCTGTGGTTAAACCCACTGCCAGCGTAGTGTCGAGTCTTTAGAGTCCCACACAGAGAGTTTCCCTGCACTGAGCGAATCGTGTAGAGGCCGTATGGTTTTACGGCAGGGCTGCGATCACTTACGTACACTTGTGTGCGTATGATGTTCGGGCAGGCAGTACTAGTGGGCTTTGGTTTAAGCCGGATCCTAATATTGTACGGATGGATTTGTTTTGTCTTCCGCGCATCCGCATTCTACGGAATGCGGATGCAGGTGTGTATGCACAGTTTTCCGGAGCGATGAAGGAGGAGGTGCCTCATTAGGGTTTTGGCAGTTGGTTCGGCCAAAACCGCTATGTGGCAGGCTCATTAGGGTTTTGACAGTTGATTCGGTCGAAACAATTTTGAGGCGGGCTCATTAGGGTTTTGACAGTTCGTTTGGTCAAAACCATTATGAGCCGGGGACATTATTTACTAATCCTTTCATTGATAATTTTGTTATGGCTAATTACATTGACCATTTGACCATCTTGACTTTGTTGACCATTTGACCAAAGTTGACTAAGATCTTCTTGAAAGATCTAAAGTATTCTTTGGTTTTCTTTTTCTTTTTGTTATGATAATGGTCATGTCATTTGTAGCCATCACCTTTATCTTGATGGGATTAGTAATGATAATGTTTTTGCATTATTGCAACCATGGTTGGGTTTTCTCTTGGTTAAGCTTTTCATTTGCTTATTCTCATTCTCTCTCTTGAAATGAGAAGCTCCATGGTTGTTAGCTAGCTCTTCTTTCTTCCTCCTCTTGATTAATCTTTTGATCTCATGTGTTGAGAGATAAAGATCCCACAAAGACAAAACCATCCATTGATCATTTCTACACAACCTAGGGCTTCTAGATTAGCAATCTCTTTGCCCTAGTTATCTCGGCTCGAGGTGGAGCTCGGTGCACATCTCTCGGGTGGATCGTCTTCGACTCAAGGAGGCCGCGGAGGTGACCAAAGTCCGGATCAACCCTCGGAACAAGCAAGGAGAAGAACAACAAGAAGAGAAGGAGTTCAAGTTGAGTGACCAAAATCCGGATCAACCCTTGGAGCAAGTAAGGAGAAGAACAAGAAGAAGAGAAGGATTTCAAGTTGAGGTATAACCCCTAACCGAGTAGATAAATCTCTAGTTAGGATGCTAGTGTATTGTTTAGCAAAGATCCGGCTTTTACGGTCCATGTTGCCAAGTCCAGAAATTTTTTTTGTTTTACCGTTTCCGCAACCCCGAAAGTACCGGGAGAGGTAACGTGGACCTAACAGTTGCTGATAACATTTTAAGTATCTACTTCTTACAATAATTACAAGAAGGAGCTTGTAGCTCATTGGTAATACCTTGCACTGCTGAACTAAGCCACCAGAGTTCGAATCCCATGCCCCACATATTTTTTATATCTTTTTGTTTTAAAATTTTTGCGAAGTCAAACCCTAACCCTAGCCTAGCCCTATATAAAGACCCCTACCCTGTACTATTTCACCTCACAACTCTAAGTCCACTCTCCCAAATTCTCGAGAACTCGGTACAAAGAGCGCGAAGCGAAGCGCTGCCGAAATCGACGACAAATTCCGGCGATCGTAGTAGAACCTTCGCGACGTTTTCGACGCACCGACCACTATCACTTCCTTAGCCTCCTTAGTTTGTCCAAACCCGTAAGTCCCATCCCTTCTATCTCTCTTTTCTGTTAATAGAAAATACGACTTTTTGGAACCCGACGGAAATCGGAACAAACCGATTTCCGATTCGGTTTTTCTACAAATTTCCACTTGTCACCTAATAAATAATACCTAAACCTATCTATGATGACTATTAATCACCTAGAAACCAATTTAAATAAAGTTTCTCACATGAAATGATAGCTTTCTTGTAAAACCGTATTCTTTTCATAAAAATACCACAAAGTTTATTTTTCTTGTTCTAATTAAATCCCTCACTCCTAAATATGTTTATCTTGATCACTAAACCTGTAGAAATCAATTTGAATGAGTTTTCACACATGAAATGATAACGTTTTCAAATACCGTATTCTTGCGCTTTAATACCTTCAAGTTTAATACATCATATTTAACCTCTAAAACTTCATTAAACCCTAAAATAAGTCACGAGGTAATGACCTACCTCTACACACGCACAAATATAACCCTAATTGATAGACGTCAAAATATAGAATACGAAAATACAGGACTTTTGACTAAAATACCATATTCTTTATAAACCCTTCTTGAAAGCTTTAAGTTGTACACAATTCTAAATAAAATCTTTTAAAATGAAAGCACGATATGTCATGGATATCGATCGTTTATCTAAACTGTCTTGTGGTGTCTAGGCAAGTGTGTCTAGGCTAGTGGTTTTTAATTAGGCCCACGACTGTGGTTCCTTCCCACTTACCTGGCACTTACCTGGCCGCAATTGACGGCGAAGAGGCGATTTGAGGCTTCTAATGACTTATCGTTTAGACCTTAGAAATAGGCTAGTTGGCTTAGGAA